>JARHVA010003646.1:257500-720000 GCA_037957365.1 Torreya grandis
TGTGCTTCTAGGATCACCTAAGCTGTTAGGCTTGCTTCAAAGGACCAAGCTCTGATACCAATTTTTGGAATAAAAATAACTAAGAGGGGAGGTGAATCAATATTTTAAAACTTTTAATCAATTATAATTTATCATTCTTTGAACCATGAAAGCAATACAATGACATAACAATACATAAAAAAATAATTCACATGAGCATAACATAAGAAAACACATATATGAGTGGAAAACCATCAAGGGGAAGAAAATACACCATGATATATAAAAATGGACTACTATCCTATACAAAAAATTATCAAATTATATTGATAACCAACCCAACTTGGAACACTAACCCCATAAAGTCAAGCACCCACTTGACTAGTCTTTAGAAATCACCTACTTATAAGGAAGTACCAACTCCCTAAGTGACTCAGCCACCTCATGAATTTTGATTACTACACCTTTGATCTTATATTATGGTCTCATTTCAAGACCCAAATAGTCTCAACCATTTAATATTTTATTCACTTATGTTGCATTCTTCAAATAGGCCTAAACCATTTGGTTGGCCACACACCTTCAAATTATTAGATAAAACATAAAATATGTCATATAAAATCTTATGAACATTATTTAGATGTATTTTGAACCCCTTTTTTTCTACAACAACTCAACTAGGCCTTACTCCTCCTTTAGGCCTCATGGAGACCTAATTGCATTAGGTATATCCTCTTGGTGCCAAAACTTGATCATCTTGGGCTCAAATAACATTATCCAACAATTAAAAACTATTAAATAACTTATAAAATAAAATATAATAACTTCCTCCATGATTTATTAGACCTGTATCCTTTTTTCATACCATAAAAGCTTCTTTAGGACAAACTACCCTATTAGGCCTCTGTACCTCAAAAGTTTGTCTTGTAAAAATGAAGCTAAAACACACTTAAGCTAATGAAATATGAAAAATTAAACATGTATAAAATTTATCCATGAAATTAATTCCATAAAATAATTCTTGGAACTCTTTCACTTAGGAGATAAAGTCTCAAGAACATCTCTACAACTCGCTTACTCAAAACTATCAATTCACCTCAAAAACCAATCTTGATAAATTAGACCTCCAATACCTATTTAGACACTTTTCATGACTCATAATTCATGTAAATAGTCATATTATATCTCTATACCATACTCAAACATTAATTAATATGGTATAATTCCAAATAATGGTCTTGTAGACAAATTTATTGACCTTATATCATAGTCTTATCTAAACTAGACAAGTCATTTTGTGAGCAAATTTTTCACTATATACACTAACCTCCAAAGCTTATAAAATTATTATCATGACTTAAAATTAATTAATAACTCATTCATTTACTTTTTTCCATCAATATATTATGCACATACCCTTGTATTTATCTATTCATCTCTACCTAGGTTTTACACTATCTGCACTATTAAGTCTATCTACAATTGGCTAACTTGGATGACCAAATTAACACACTTAAAGGATATAACATATCCATAATTAATTATGTAAATTTAAAATTAGTCTCTATATTCTTCTACCATCTATTATATTTTCTTAACCAATACAAATTTTGATAGTTATAGTAACTTCTTAACAAATAAGCTTGTATCTATGTATTTTCTTTCTCATCTGACTAACCACCACCACATGGAGGTACCTAGGAGAGTAAATACACTATCCCATATAGTTTCAAGGCATTTGAATCCATTTTGAGCTAGTTTTAATGAGATATTTCATATCGGGTCCTTATTAGGGTTTTAGGGAGGTTTAACATAGGTTTTAGTGTTAATGATTATTCATAAAGGAGTTCCCCTTGAATCCAAAACTAATGCATGCAGATGTTATCTAGGACCATTCCCCATCTCTCATTAATATCTTATTAGGTATCGAAAACTCATTCTATGAACTTAAGAAGGCCAAAAACATTGATTCATGTAATTTCCTTCAAACCATGGCCTCAAACTTTGTGATCATGCCTAAAACAACTTATCTCACCTCTTTCTATGCTCACCTAAACATACTCACCTTGAAATCTGATATTCATACCTCATTAGTCCAAGTAGGGTCTAAGAGAGGTCTAGGTATAGACTTAGATTGAAGTTCCTACACCTATATATTCACCTTAAAACTCTCATAAATGCTTTAATTCCTTACAAACATGCTCAAATAGTGCCTTATAATCTTCACAAGCCTGTGTTCATTCATTTTCCAGGCACATACCTCTTCATGTCATCACTAGGCTCATGACTAGGATTCATATGCACTTTGACATCAATTAATTGTACCTTCATGCAAACATAAGATTATATACAACACTCTAAGACATTAATTACCTTTAAATTCTCTCTTTTACTTTCTCTCATGACAACATGACAACATTATTTCATGAATGTTATCAATGGCTTATCACATCACATATTTATAATTATCCTTAGTCACCTCTAACATCAACATTCACAAGATGCATATTTGAAATCAATGATAACACTCAAAAAAGTTGAAACATCTAGAGCCAACAAGAAGGAACAAGTCCCATTCTTCTACTCATATTGAAAAAATATAGTCTTTTGAAGAACTAATTTCAAATCTATTGCATTAGCTATCAAAGATAAACATTATAATGACTTATTCTACCACATAAAAAAGATTATGGACCAAGATAGTGATGATGAATAAGGATCAAATAAATCAAAGGATAGATTAGACATCTTGTCACTCAAATTTACAAGGTTACACAAAGTGACATCTAACCTAGAGGTACTCCCTTGTGTAGACTTGGTCTACTATATGTTTCTTCACTCTAGATGCATTAATAATATGATTAAATCTTTGAATTTTGGCTAAGACATTACCTTCATATCCAAGCTAGTATTTTAGGCTTACTTTGATTTTCCTAAACCATAGGTTATATACAATTATGAAACTATGACTCAATGGCTCCAAACCCATTATATCGAGGAAGTTTTAAGAGATTGGGCTAAGAACAAGGAAAATTTTGTATTCAAAACCAAAATCAACCAAAACCCCATCACCTAATTTAGAAAAGGAGTAATAATTGGGATGGCCATGATGAATAAGTTACATGGGGACGAAGACATAGGTTATATAGATGAGAAATATATCCCACTTCTATCTATGATAATATATGATGGAAAGACTCCCCCTTTGGGAGAATTTATATCCTACAACCTAACAACACAAATCATAAAATTTATGGCCAACCAAGGGGATCATTTCTACATGATGTCCTACTTAGTATATGTCATATGTTCTACCCAAAAATAAAATGGATTATCCCTCATACCTTTTCAAAGATCATAATGTACATGTACAAATAAGAGATTAGGGCCATTAATGAGCATTTGTACCCTATAGTATATAGGTAAGTCCATAAAAGGCCCATGCCTAGACTATCAAAGGAAATTTGAGAAACTCTAAGAACCTTGGGAGCCTACTGATACTACCTATATTACACAATTTTAAGGATATTTGGCATCAATATATCCCCCTTAGATTGCCCATTATAGTGATAGATAATCTGGTTGAGTAAGACATTTATTTTTAGTCACTCACAAGGGTGGATACAATGTGAAAAATAAAAGGAGAGGATTGGTTCATCCTCAATTATCTAACATTGGCTGGTTTTAGATAGAAATCTAGAACTCTATCATTATTGCACCCAATCAAAGGCCTAATTTTAGTTTGGAAACATATGGCAATAGGCAATGGGACCTAGATCATATTGCTTTCAAGCATTGCATCAAACATAGGTCATCCATTAGCATCACCTATCACCATGATCTTGAGGATGAAGATAGGTTCTATGTCAATGGCATAAATGAACAAGAGGTAAAACAAAGATTGAAGGATGTTAATGTCTCTCTTGTTAAGGGTAGGGTGAAATATGTTGGTTTATATGAATTTTTCAAGCTTGAAAAACACTCAAGTAAGTTCATCTACATCCATAATTTAGATAAGTGGTGTTGAATAATAAATACCAACTAAGCCTCAACTCAGTCAAAATATCTTATAATCATTGTCTCCCACTTTGGGTAAGGGAAGAGTTGAGACTAAAAAACATACTGAGGAGGTTTCTATTTTGGAGGCTACAACCATAACTTATACCAGGTCCATAAGGCCATCTCACTACCTGTATAATCTTCAATGGTACCTGATCCATCTTTAGTTGAGGTAGTAACACCACCTTCTAAAACACTAACAGCTTCCACACTAAAATGACCTCATTTTCTTCTTGTCAAACAAGGACAAGGTATGATAAGTTAATAATGTGTTTATTTTCCTCCCTTGTTTCTAAGTATCTAGCCCTTGGTTATTTCAATGAGACCCCAACACTAGATAGCATGAACATATTTCCCTGCAAGCCCCTCATCAAACATATGGTTAGACCCATGACTATCCCCTTGCCCACTATCAACCCTTTTGTTGTGTTATCCACTTCAAAGGTCTATTTGATGGCTAATTTACCCCTATTTCTTCTGAGGCCCATGCCTAGGATTGATCATCAATTTAAAAATGGGAGGCCTACTATTTTATTACCTAAAGTTCCTTTGTTCCCAATAAGTGCTCCATCTAAAACACTACATCATTAAGATCTACATCAATTCAAGAAGCTTCTATAGTAGTCTTGTCCCACTTAGTCATAAATTTTGGTGGAAAAAGTCTACAATAAGGAGAATGAATTTTAGGAACTACTACATCATTATTCAAAAAATCCTTATGATCATCACTTGATTCAAAATGAATAGAAGCAATAATTATAACAAGAGAATCTGAATCGGAAGAACAATTAAGTACACCATTTTCAACAATTTTAACATACTTTTAATCTTGATTTTGTCAATTTGAGGATCATAAATCCCATAAGCTTTAGATGATTCATCATTACAAAAAAAGATAAATATTTTTATTTTGTCATCTAACTTATTTAATTTTTATTTTGGAATATTAACAATAAATGCATCCCAACCAAAAACACATTAATGCTTTAGATTAGGCTTTCTACCACTTCAATCTTGTTTAGGGGTAATATTTAAAACATATTTAGTGGGAGTCTTATTAATTATATAGAAAACATAATACTCAACCCAAAACTTATAATGCACATTCTTATCATGTAACATACACCTAGCCATTTTAGTTATAGCCCTATGCTTATGTTTGATAACACCATCTTGCTTAGATGTGTAAGAGATAATTTTTTCATGTTTAATAGTATGTTGCTTACAATATGAAATAAAATCATTGTTACCATATTAATTTCCATTATCAATTAATAATATGTGAAAATAATAACTATATTTATTTTCAACAAAGGAATGAAACTCAATTAAAGTGTCTAAAACTTGATCTTTAGTTTTCAAGAAGTAAATCCAAACTCATCTAGTGCAATTATCAACAAAAGTTAAAGCATAATTTGTACTATTAATATAAGGAGTGTGTATATATACTAAGAGATAACTATGAATTAAATTAATATTTTAATTAGCATACCAAGATTTATTCTTAGGAAAATATTCTCTATTAATTTTACCATCCATATAACCACTACAAATAGGATCAATGGTAGGAATTTCAAGCAAACCTTGCACCATATTGATTTTATGAATGAGTGCAATACTTTGTTGATTAATATGTACTAATATTTCATACCAAAATTAAGAATTAATAGAAGAAATAAAATCATTAGTATAAGAAGAAGAAGACAATTCAACAAACTCAAATAAGTTATCATTATCTTAAAAACCAATAACAACTACTTGAAAATTTTGCTTGGCAGATTTAACATAAAAAGTGTCATTGAAGAATTAAACTTTATAATCTTATATTCATAACTGATAAATAGATAGTATATTACATTTTAAATTAGGAACAATAAAGACATCCTAAGATTCACCATTATGGATTTTAACACTTCCTACGGCTTAAACACTACTATAAGCATGATTTTCAAGAATTAAATTATTGTTAAAAATATTTGATTCCAAATAAGTAAACAAATTAGAATTAGATGTGATATGTTAAGTATAACTAGAATAAATAATCTATTCAATAATATAATCATGCAAATCATAATTAAAATAAGCTCTAGGCTTAGACTTTTATTTGGTTTGAGTCTTGGTGTTACTAGTGCTAGAATTATCTTTGACCTTAAGCTTTCAATTTTTAAGATCATGTTTATTCTTAAAATAGTGATCTTCAACATGAATATTTTTTTCACAATAATTACATTGTAAATTTTTCTTAGGTTTGGAGTTAGATTTATGATCATTTTAATCATGTGTATTGTTTGACATTAATGATAAAGGGTCATCTTCTTGTCAACTATCTGATCCTTGGACCTATAAAAACATAACTTTTCTCTCCAAACAAATAAATTATCTCTTGTTTACAAAAACAAAACACATATTAGTCCCATATACCTACACTTAGAGCATGATTGAATCTCATTATTTTTTATGAGATATCTAGACATTATCATGAATATGACTTAGTTTGATCAAGTCATATACAAACTCTTTGTGACCCATCTCTTGTGATCACACCTCCAATAGTATCTTGTCTAAACTTTGGATATTAATGTTAATAAATAACACAAATTTCCCCCTAATACCAAGCATCCTTCATGCTTATACTCATTAGCTAAGTTCCTCCATGAAGCCTAATGGATTCACCTTTTCTCTCTTAGGTACAAAAATAACATAAACTTAGGAGATTCCCAGATCCCCATGTCCTTACTAGACTTAATTTTCATCATGATCCTTTTAGGCCTAAATTCTTAAATCTTAATTTGAACACCATCCTAAATTGGTCTATTTGAATTGATTTGTTAATCCACAATCTAAGATGATAGGGATAATTATTGGCATTCTTTTGCATATAATCTATACTCCACCATGGTAAATAGTCCACTTGGAATTTTAGATTAGTCATCATTCAACTTAGCTACCTTTGGTTTCCACTTAGGTCTTGTCTTCTTTCTTACATTATAGGGGTTTCAACATTCTTGTTTTGACTTGAAAATCCATGCTTATAGTACTTTATAGTATGACCAACCATTTGACAATTGAAACATACTATTTATTTTGATGGAAACACACCATGGCCCATACCTCTTAACTAATTACTCTCTTCATAATTCTATGTATATTCATTCTTATAGGGCCTTATACAATGCCTTGCTCTATGACAAAATTGGTTACATGAATAAAAACAGCCATTGAAAGGATTATCATACCTTATAACATTAAGCTTACTTGATAGGATTAGTCTTTATTCTACTAGAATAATCATTCCTTGATTGACCATTGACCTTATTGATCACATTAGCATTCTTATTTTGGTCTCCATTAAAATCAAGACCTATTTTGTCATTAGTAGTCTTTCAAATACTCAAGATGTTGTCTAGATCATTGACACTCTTTTCAATCTTTAAAAAGGACTTAACCTTACTTAATGCCTAATCTAACTCATATCTCAAGAAATCCACTTCAGTTACATACCTTAAAAAAATTTCTTCTTTATCCTTTAAGCTTTCAGTCATATTCTCAATTTCAATCTCCACCTGTTTGACTATTTCATCTTACTCCTTGGAGTTATTGCTCCATCTAACTTAAAACAAGTTTATTTTCTCCTCATAATCTTTGATAAGAGACCTCATTACCCTATTATTTTTCTTCACCATATTCAATTCTTATAGAGTATTCATCAACTCAACCTCAAAGTCTACCTCATCTTCTTCTTCATCTAAATAACTAACAACACCTCCAATCCATATGGACTCTTCTTGATTTGAATAGCTTGCTTCCTCAGCCATGAAGAGAAATTCATTGACATCAAGATCATCACCTTCATGGTAACTCTAATAATCACTTCACTCACTCTCATCAGCTTCTTTTATTCTTAAAAATCATCTTCTTGTCACCATACCTTTTAAAACTTCTCTTACTCTTATCAGACCTATAGGAATTTTTATCATCATCATGACCTTCATCATGTTATTTATCTTATTTTTCCTTATTATTATGAGGGCACTTGTTATCAAATTTGCTAATCTCTCCACAATTAAAACATTTAAATTGTAACTTACCCTTTTATTTACCTGAACTAGTTTTCAACTTTCTTACAAACATAACTATCAACTCATCATCATCAATATCATATTTATCCTTGTCTTTTAATTTATTACCTTTTTGATTCTTCTCCTTTAACTTCTTTTTTTCCTTGAATGAAGCTTCCTTATTTTTAAGTCTTCCTTCACTTGTCCTCTTCTCATAGGTTGTTAGGGTGCCATGATGTCCATCCATCTCTAGCTTGTCTAGATCTTGCATCTCTTCAACAATAGACACTTTAGAATCAATTTTGGAGTTAGAGATATCAAAACCTTTTGAAACATAGTATACTCTTGTAATTATTCACCTATGACTCTTATGATGTTGATCACTTCATCAACCCTCATCAAGTAGGCTGAAATGATCTAATCTTCATTGATCTTAAGGATTTAAAACTATCTTTGGTTTAAAACTTAGCCAAATTAACCTTGGAGTCTCCCTCATAAATAGTCTTCAACTTGTCCCACATTTATTTAACAAACATATAATGCATCACCTTCACAATTTATGCCTCTGATAGGCCATAGATAATACCATTCATTGCTTTTGAATTGTTATCACAAGCCTTCTTGTCTACTACATCTATTAGAAGAATAAGGGGTGCATTATATCCATCAAAAACTAATTTTAAAACATAATTACCTTGAGACATAAAATATTTCCTCATCTTGACACTCCAAAAATCATAATTGAATCCATTAAATAATGGATCCTTGCTTTTATAAAAACAACCTTGTGCTTGACTATCCATCTTTACTTATTTAGGATCTCCTTTAGGATATTAGACCTACTCCAATGGACCTGATAAAATAACAAATTTTGGAAGTATATATATTAAGAGGAGGTGAATTATTTTACTTAAAACAATCTTTCAATTTTACTTATCATCCATAAAGCATTCATTCATGTACATACATTAACCAATGCATAAACAAGCATTTATAATAGTAAACAACATAAAAACATAGGAGATATGTAGGAAAATCTCTTATGGTATAAAACACACTATAACATATATTATAATATATTCATATAATCAATAAATCAATATTTAGTGAGGAAACAATCCTACAAGGAGCACCAACCCCTTACTAGTCAAGAACCAATGCAACTAGTCCTTTAACAAGCACCAACTTGCTAGAGGCACCGACCCCCTAGATAACCCATAAAAAATCAAATAAATTAAACCTATAATCACCTTTGGAAAAAATTTATCATTCATTTGAATATTACCACCTTCTTTTGCTTTTCTCACTCTTCTATCTCTCTCAAATAGCCTATTAGGCCTTCTCACTCAACTAGCCCTTTCTTTGGTAGAATAAGGTCATATGACCTTTCTCATAACCTATATAAACACAATTAAAAACTAATGAAATATTCACCACATATATCTTATGGTCTTAAAAACATCTACCTGGTTTTAAACCTCTATATCATTCAGTCATATCCTCAATCAACTAACTAGTCAAATTAGGCCTATTAGACATTCTCTTTATACATGACTCTTGATCTCACCCATATTGGTCATAAATAAAAATTTAAATAATTTTATAAAACTTGTAATATATAAATAAATACTTTTCATAATTTAAAAAATCATTACATAGGTTGGTCATTACCCTTAAGTAAAAAAACCACCATTAGGCCTAATAGAGACCTAATGTAATTAGGCCTTCTCAAAGCACATGTTTCACTTAAAAAACCTTGGAACATCTTGAGCCATAAAAAATAGATTAAAATATTCATATACATTTAATTTATACCCATTATAATATCACCTTATGTTATTAACACCATTTAGCTCATTTCTCTCCTTGAACCACACCATTAGGTCTACTCGCAAATAGGCCTTCACACCGCCAAAAAGTCTATCTTGAATATCTGAAGTATACACTCAACTTTTACACATAAAAATAATACAAAAAAAAAATTATATAACATAAATTACCTTATTTTCATGACCAATTCCATTATATTTCACCATATATTTCAAAATACCTCAAACTGATCACTTTCATTTGCTCACTCATAACTACAAACAGGCTTCAAAAACCTAGTCTAGAGCCTTTAACTTTCCACACCTTAATAAGATTTTATCATGAATAAAAATAAAATATTATATATATATAAAAATATAATGTGAATTTTATTCTTCAAATATATGCAAAAAGACTCAAGAACATCATTCTCACTCAGACATAGAAAACTGTTTGTAGCCCCAAAAACATATTCATGAGAATCAAGATATAGAACACCTGTGTGAAAAATTTTATAAACTTAAAAAGGGTTTATATGATCATTAATAATCCTTATAAAATATTTGAATATATATATTACAAGGTTTAATATCAATATTGGTCTTACAGACCAATCTCATGTCTTTACCCTACATAGACCTCACTGTGTTAGATAGGTCACTTTGAGAACAAATTTTTGGTTAACTAAATATTATATTAAAGGGATAAAAGTTACATAGGTCTGTGAAAATTACCCAATTCATTTTGATCCATACCTAATCCATTGTAACCCATCCCTAATCTCATTCTCACTTCTACAATGTTTTCTCATTGTCTTCCTTATTAGGCCTATTTAATGATAGGTCAACTTACATGACTAGTTTATCATATTTAAGGTATAAAAGATTATAATAAAATAACATTGGAATAAAATAAAATTTTCACACATCATCCTCCGATCATTTTCATTCTTTGACCTAGTTAACCTTACCTACTACATCAAAAATCTAATAAATAAGGGCTTTCTTATAGATTCCACTCACTCTTATAATAGACCAATTCCACATGAAGTTACCTAGGAGATTTTAATATAACATCCAATCATCATACTATATACACCAAAATATTTTGAGCACTTTCTAATAATATCTTTCATATCAGGTTATTATGAGGGTTTTAGGAGGGTTTACACTGCATTTCATTCTTAACAACATTCATAAAGTGTTACCCATAAAATCCAAAACCAATTCAAGGAAATTAAATATATGACTCTTAAACAAATAACATGATTTTTTTAATCCTCATTCAAAGGTTTCATGTGCCAACGAGCATAAGAAAGTCTTTCTCATGTCTACAACACCTCATTCTGTGTACATAGAAAACCTCAACACCAATTTTCATGGTTTCCCCTTCAAGATATGACCTAAGACTTAGAAAAAAAACTTGAATCAACCTATCATACCTTTTAAAATTCTATTAAATTCTTTTTACCTTGGTAAATTAACTTGACCCCTCATTAAACCACACTAGGTCTTTTTGCATATTAGGCCTTAAAATGCTAGTCACACTTAGACCTTGAACATACCTTGAAACCTCTTACACTAATCTCAAAACCTGAACCTCATGTCATAAAACCTCATAAATTTCTCACACTCTACCACATATCCTCTTAAAATCCTTAAACTATTCATCTTATTATGCTACCAAACCTATGTCTTCTCACTAGGTTCCTTCATGCAAGGACTAAGCCTGAAAACTAACCTTGGAAATATTTAAGGATTATTTGCCTCTTTATCATTATTACACACATTTAAACAATCACTCATACCTGTACTAATATATTTCACCAATATTTACTATGATTCATACATATACCTTCTCATAGGGCTAGATTAGGCTTGCTAAGACACCTAGTACTTAAGAATTTAAACTCAAACAAGAAAAATCTTAATGATATGAACCAAGAACATTCTTCAATAAATTTTCTATGAATAAAAGTATAATATCAATAGTATCATGAACTTATCACATCATAACATTGTGTCAAGACCTTATACAAAATGCAAATATTTCTAAACCATTTATGTTTATATTGTATCTTGAACTTGACCTTAACATGTCATCAACCTTAGAAGAATTACCAAGTTGCCTTCAAATTATCTCTCAAAAGAGAGACAACAGGTTTCCTTCAAATTATCTCTTGTCATAAGACTTTTTTTTCACATACCACTTGACCATGCATGGTCTCAACTCTGACCTTGACATTTATGACATCCATATTCACTTTGACATCAATGACAACATTAATACCTCAACACCAAAAGCATGAACATGCCTTAACAATATCCCCCTTTATCATTTATGAAAAACAATTAATCAAATCTGATCATTCAGATCTCCCCAAGTTGGATCTTCTTCAAACTGATATTTCTCCCATACTAAAATTGTCTCCCCCTTTGAAATTAATGACAAAGGGTCATCTTCTTGTCAAGTATCTAGTACTTAGACTTGTAACAACACACCTTTTCTCTCTAAACAAACTCATTATCTCTTTTTGACAAAAATTTAACATAGAGAAGGCTCACATACCTACCCTTGGATCATGATTATCCCCCCTTATCTCCATGAGATATTCAAACACTATCATTACTATGACTTGGTTTGATCAAGTTATGAAACAAACTCTTTATAACCCATCTCTTGTGATCACACCTCCAATAGACTCTTAACTAAACCTTGGATTTGAATGTCAATAAAGAACACAAAGCTCCCCCTAAGACCAAGCGTCCTTAATACTTATGCTCACTATTTGAGTACCTCCATGAAGCCTAATTAAGTCACGTCTTCTCTCTTGGGTACTAAAATAACATAAACTCGTGAGATTCCTAGATCTCCATGTCCCTAATAGACTAAATTTTCTTTATGATCCTTTTAGGATTGAATTATTCAATCTCCATTTGAACACCAACCTGACTTGGTCTATTTGACCTTACTTCTTCATCCACAATGTGAGCTAATAGGGAGAATTATTGACATTCTTTTGCATCTAAACTATGCTCCACTATGGTAAATAGTCCACTTCAACTTCCAAACTAGTCATCATTCACCTTAGCTACCTTTGGTTTCCACTCATTGTCTTGACTTTTTTCTTGCATCCCAGGGGTCTCAACTTTGTTGTTTTGAATTAAGAATCCATGCTTACAGTACTTTACAACATGACCAACCTTTTGAAAATTAAAACATATTATTCCTTTTGATGAAAACACACCATGACCCATACCTCTTGGTTGATGACTCTCCTCATAGTTACATGCATATTCATTCTTGAAGGGCCTTCTACAATGCCTTGCTCTATGATAAAATTAGTTACATGAATAACAATATCAATTGGAAGGATTAGCATACCTTATAACATTAGGATACCTGATAACATTAGTCTTCATTCTACTAGAACCATCATTCCTTGATTGACCATTGACCTTATTGATCACATTAGTGTTCTTCTTTTGGTCTCCATTGAAACCAATACTTGTTTTGTCATTATCAATCTTTTGACTACTTAAGATGTTGTCTAGAGCATTGGTACTCTTTTCAAACTTTAAAAAGGACTTAACCTTATATGATTCCTAATCCAACCTAGCTCTCAAGGAATCCACTTCAGTTACATACCTTGCACATTCTTATTCTTTATCCTTTAGGCTTGCAGTCACAACCTCAATTTGAGTCTCCACCTATTTGACTATTTCCTCTTATTCTTTGGAGTTATTGCTCAATCTAACTTCAAAAAATTTGATTTGATACTCATATTATTTTACAAGATACCTCATTACCCTATTTTTATTCTTCACCATATTTAATTCTTATAGAGAATTCATCAACTCATCCTCAAATTCCACCTCATCTTCTTTTTCATCTGAATCACCAATAACACCTCTTATCCATATGAACTCTTCTTGATTTAAATAGCTTATTTCCTAAACCATGAAGATAAATTCATTGAAATTAATATCATCACCTTCATTATCACTCTTAGAATCACTTCTCTCACTCTCATCAGATGAGCTACTATCTTCCTTGGTGTAAAGGCTTGTTTTGTTCTTAAAAAACTTCGTGTCATCATACCTTCTAAAACTTTTCTTGTTGTTATCAAACCTATAGGAATTTTTATCTTCATCATGACCTTAATCATGTTCTTCATCATCCTTTTAATTATTCTTATGAGGGAACTTGTTATCAAATTTTCTAATCTCTCCATAATTAAAACATTCAAAGGGAAGTTACCCTTGTATTTACCTAAACTAGTTTTCAACTTTCTTGCAAATGTAGCTATCAACTCATCATCATTAATATCAGATTCATCATTGTATTTTAATTTTTTAACTTGTATATTCTTTTCTTTTGACTTATTTTCTACCTTTAATGTAGCATCCTTCTTTGTACATATTCCTTCACTTGTCCTCATCTCATAGGTTGTTAGGGTGACATGAAATCCATCCATCTCCATCTTGTATACATCTTACATCTCTTCAATAGTAAAAATTTTAGAATAAAAATTGGGAGTTATAGATCTCAAAATATTTTGAACAATAGTATACTCTTTAAATCATTCACCTAGGCCTCTCATGATGTTGACCAATTCATCAATCCTCAACAAGTATGCTACAATGGTCTCATCTTTGTTCATCCTAAGGCTTTCAAACCTTCTTCTATGGGTTTGAAACTTATCCTAATTGACCTTGTAGTCTCCCTCATGGATATTCTTCAAATTGTCCCACATTTATTTATAATTGATATATTTCATTACCTTTACAAGTTCTACCTCTAATAAGCCATGTATAATGCCATTCATTAATTTTAAATTGTTGTCATTAGCCATCTTACCTACTGCATCTATAGGAGGAATAAGGGGTGTAATATATCCATTAAAAATTTATTTCCAAATATTATGACCTACATAAATCAAATATTTCCTCATCCTAACACTCCAAAAATCATAATTGGATTCACTAAATAATGTAGCCTTGCTTATAAAAAAACCACCGTTTGCTTGACTAGCCATCTTCGCTTGCTTAGGATATCCTTAAGGATATTATACTTACTCAAAAATATCTGATATAATAAAAAAAAATTAAATAAATATAATTATATGGGTTTAAATTGGTTTCCTTAAAACAATCCTTTAATTTCACTTATCATCCATGAAGCATTCTTCACGTGCATACATTAACTAATGCATAAACAAGCATATATATGATCAAATAACATAATCACATAGGAGGTGTGTGGTAAACCATATTTTGAGATAAAAACAATAAAACATAGCTTTTAATACATTCATATAATCAATAAATCAATATTTATTGCGGTACTATTCCTACAAGGAGCACCAACCCCTTACTAGTCAAGAACTAACTCAGCTAGTCCTTTAACAAGCACCAACTTGCAAGAGGAACCAACCCCATATATAACCCATCAAAAAATGAACTAACTTGATCCTATAACCACATTTTGACACTTTTTTCTCATTGATTTGAATAATAGGCCTTCTTGCTCAACTAGCCCTTTCCTTGGTAGAATTAGGTCATATGACCTTGATCATAACATATATAAAAAAAATTATAACCTAATTAAATATTCACCACATCTGTATAATTTTATTAAAACCATCTATCTATTTTAAAACCTCTATATCATTCACTCATATCCTCAATCAACTAATTAGTTAAATTAGTCCTATCAGACCTTCTCTTTATACTTGACTCTTGATCTCACCCATATTTTTCATCAATAAACCTTTAAATAATTATATAACCATTTTAATATATATCAAAAAACATGTTTAATAAGTGAAAAAATAATTACATATCTCAGTCATTACCCTTAAAGACAAAAACCACCATTAGGCTTAATAAAGACCTAATGCAATTAGGAATTTTCAAAGCACACGTTTCAATTAGACCATCTTGGAACATATTGAGACTCCAAAAATGGATTAAAAACTTCTTATATTATTAAATTTTACCCATATAATCTCAAATTATTTACATAATACCATTGATCTCATTTCACTCCTTGAACCACACCATTAGGTCTATGCACAAATAGGCCTTCACATTGCTAGAAAGTCTATCTTGAATATCTAAGGTATACACTCAAATTTGGTACATAAACATATATAAAAAACACATTGATATAACCTCCATTATCTCAGGTTCATCACAAATTTAATTATATTTCACCATATATGTAAAAAGACCTCAAACTAATCACTTTCATTTGCTCGCTCAAAATTGTAAATAAGCTTCAAAAACCCATTCAAGAGCCTTTGAATTTTTACACCTTAATAAGAGTTTATAATACATAAAAATACATTAAAAATAACCTATGAGTCTCAAAAAAACAACTTAATTTGCATTATATTCTTCAAATCTATGTAAAAAGACTCAGAACATCATTCTCACTCACACACAAAAAACTGCTTGTAGCTCTAAAAACACAATCATGAAAATCAATATATAGAACACCTATGTGAATAATTTTATGAAGTTTAAAATGGTTTATATTATCCTTTATCATCCTTATATAATATATATTGATATTAAAAAATTTAATATATATATATATATATATATATATATATATATATATATATATATATATATATATATATATATATATATATATATATATATATTACAATTTTTAATATCAATATTTATCTTACAAACCAATCTCATGTCTTTACCCTACACAGACATCACTATGTTAGATAGGTCACTTTGAGAACAAATTTTTGCTTGTATATGGGCATCACCAAATATTATATTCAAGGGGGAAATGTGGTATAATTATTTAAAAATTACCCCCATTCACTTTTATATATACCTAATCCACTTCAACTGATCCTTAATCTCATTTTCACTTATGCTAGGTTTTCTCATTGTCTTCCTTATTAGGACTATTTAGCAATAGGTCAAATTCCATGACCAATTAAGCATATTTAATTTTTGTAACTAGATAAAAAAACTTACATAGGCATAAAATAAAATTCTCACACATTATCCTCTAGTAATTTTCATGCTTTGACCTGGTCAATCCTACCTACTACATCAAAAATCTAAGTAACAAGGGTTTTTTATTATTTTTGGGAATTAGGGGTTTAATTCCTAAGCAAATAAAGGTTTGATTAAATGTAAATTATTAATTAATGTATTTCAATTATCTTATTTATTTTTGTAAATTTATATGTATTTTTACCTTTTTAAAAATATTAATAAGTGTCATGAAATCAAACTTAGTTTATTTTGGGTTGAAACGAATGATGTAGGATCTAGAAATTACTGTGTAAGGATGGTAGATTATCAAAAATAGAACCTAGAACTTTATTTCTAGATTGGATAGTAGCACCAAACTCATGACACCTTTCTACTTGGCACAATAGTCCACTTTTTAGCATTGTTGTCCCTTTTTAGAGCTATTATCCACTTCTAACACAATTGTCCTAGTGGTCTAGTTTTTTGGGGTTTTGTTTGATAGGCTTGTGACACCCTGACAATTAAATATCAAAGCTTAGGTCTATGTATAACTCATTATGCACCTAATTAAATCTTCTAAAACCTTAGGATCTCCTTGTACTTGAATTTTAATAGTAAACTTGGGAAAGAGAGAAGGGGTTAGTGTGTAAAGGATACATTGGATGCACTACACACCCCATGTGTAAGAACACTACCTACATATCAATACTTTGAAGAGGGATCAAGCTAATGTAGTTATCCCATTTGAAGTTCTTGGTGAAATTATGTAATGTATGAAACTAGATTCTAAACTATAATGTACTTTGGATGACTAGGGACTTATATGAGTGCTTGAATAGGCTTGAATTGGTCTTAGAAGGTTATATGCAGAGAATAGGGAAGAGTGCTTAAGTGTACTTGCTTGTATTCTTTATCTTTTCCTCTAAATGAGTTTCAACCCCTATAAATGTAATTACAAGTGACTTGGAATTAGTGAAAGTCTAGCCAAGAAGGGTTGAGTGAGAAATAAAGAGGACTTATAGGTTGGGTGCTATTATCTAGGCCTAAGTCATCAAATTTTTCATTTTATATGATTAAATTTAACCCCCCCTTTACTATAGTGATGCAACAAAGTGAAATACTAGGATAAAATAAAAATAGAAAGCATACCTAAACTTACCTATAAGGGAAAAGCTCATGAATTTATGTGATGCTAGATGTGCATAGATAGAGCACGTTATGATCTATGAATATATAAATAAAAACATGAAGTATATCAGTTCTTACTAGATACACTTTATCTAAAATAAGAATGTACAAAATCTAAATAAAGGAAGAGAGAGGAGATAATACACCTCATCGAGTATGTGAACCAATACAAAACCTATTATGATGTTGGATTGTGTTGAGTATGCATTGAATCAAGATTAATATCTTGAATGAAGTTGTGTGATTAATTCCCCATAATATATATGAATAATTCAAAGGCTATTCCTTTGGATCCATCATCACCAACTAAGTGAAGTTAATGAACCATGCATGTGTTAATATATGTCTGGACTTTATGTCCAATCCCTTTGAATGGGTGGCTCAAGAATACAAAGTCTGGCCCTTTGGCTCCATCATTGCCCTATGAGGTGAATCTATGAAGTGATACTAGTATAGAATAAATGTCACATGATATGGATCATGGATCCCATGAATGTGCTCTAAATATGACACTATTATGTGGATAGCTAAATATGTGTTGGAAACTAGGCCACTCTTCGCCATTTTAAAAGATGAAGATTAGGATTTTATGAAATCCACTTCAAAACTAATGTATTAGGCTTATATGAAATACAAATTGAGAACTTAGGTACTCAAAATATAAACTTGTATGAAATTTTAAATTGAATGTGATGCCAAATACCTATAGATGGAGTAAGTCATGCAACTACTGAGAATGCTTGGAATAAACTAAACTTGGAAATAAAAGATCAATGTGTCATGCACATTACCCGCAATCACTAATGTTTTGAACATGGATTCTGATATGGAAGTTATGTCAACTACCCAATTTGAACTAAAAGTGAGAACCATCATGCCACACATGATAACTTCTTATATCTGAGAAAACTATGTTGAAACTACTAAATCTAAAGGATCTAGAAGTGCAAAAACTATCCCTAAACTAAAATTTTTACCTATTTATAGAAACCTTGAGTGTTTTCTTGCCTAGACAAGAGTGACAAACTATGGATACCCATATTTTTGGTGCTACTAGCTAATTTCTAGTGCTAATATCCATTTATAACACTATTGTTTAATGTGAAAATTGATTGTTGATCTAAGACTATTACTATTTTTTTGCTTTGATTTGACTTATTTGACCTTTATATTCTATACTAACTATTCTAAATGTTGTTTTTTAATTTCTAGGAGGTTTTATCACTGTGATAAAGCCCCTATTTTATGCCCCCTCTTTTGAGGGTAGGAATGATAAACCTACAACGACTAGCCTCAAAAGAAAAGAGTCTTGTAAGTGTGTTAATTCTAAAAAGATATGTGATATAACATTTGATGTTTGAAAATATGTTTCAAGATATAACATTATTTGTACTGAGATATTTTTAGATCAATAGAGGTATGCCTAGATAGATATAGTAATTTCAAAACATGTGCCACACAAACAAGGGACATGGGTACATGTCACTCAAACTATAAATAAGCATGGAAGGCATGTTCAAATGCCACATACATATACAAGTGAAATCCACAAAGTTGGCACAAGGGACACAAGTACATGAAAGAGTAAAAATAGAGGAAATTGGTAAATGTCCTAAAGCACACACATGAAGATGAGAAAGAACTAGAAAGTGTAATTACACAATCTATGCTAAGTAAAGAATGAAATCATAAGTAATAAATAGAAGATACAAACACATATAACTAATCAAAGTAAATGTGAGAGTATGAAAAACATGTGTAGTACAAGACTAGGTAGATGCTAAGAAATACACAAGTGTTAGATACTAGTGAGATGTCAATATAGTATTCTATGTAAGCTATAAAGGAATATACATCAACATGATAACTTAGAGTGTGTGGTGTAGAAATTACATAACTTGGATGGTGTATTCATGTATAACATGTCCCCAATGGGTGTATAAAACAATTTATGTCTCAAATGTAGAAGTAGGAATGCCCCCTCTATAGGTAGAATGAAACAATTAAGTAGTTAGATGTCACTACACATACTCAAAGAAGATCAAGTGAAGCATGGTAATGTAGAAAATTGACATACAATAGCATGAAATGGAAAATGTAAGTCCTAGCATGATATTATTGATGTAAATCATAGATGATGTATACAATCGAAACAAAAATGTTTTTGGTGTTTTTGTAATTTTTTTAATGTTTTTCTATTTTGAAGTGTTATATTATTTTTATATTTTTGAAAATATTTGAAATATGTATAATAAAGGTAGGAGATAATATCTATAGTTAATGATATAAATAAATGATACTAATCGATGAGTCTCAGATGAGACTCTTTGTCATGGTGTCCTATATCAAATAATGGGATCATATATGATCATGAGACACAATGGAGTGTCTAAAATTATGCAATTGAAATTTGTGTATGTTTTAAATTCTCTAAAATATCTAAAGTGGATATTGAATATGGGTTCCCCTATGACTCTGAGAAGTGGATGAAACTATAGGGCTCTTAGGGAACCATCTAAAAGTAGGAGAAGAAGCTCTATGAATAGGTGCTCTTTGTGTAGCTATATGAGACCACAATGTAACTACTCTAGGTGTGAACACTATAGTTGGAAAATATCAAGAATATTGAAACTATGGGGGTGTATAAATCCTTTGTACTAGTGATGGATGTTGTAACTATGGATGATCCTCAAGTGGAACTAGAATAGAAGCTAAAACTGATGGAAGAATTGGATCTGGTGACTAGAAGCTAGTAGATGGTCCTAAAGTGGGGAGTGGTGACTCATAAGGAAATATGCCAATTATAATAACTTGATTATCATGAATGAACTTCATGCATCTATAATTATAGAAGGTACTACCTTGAGTTTTTGAATCTATGGGTGACTAAGTATTATGTCAAAAACTCCTATGTGGGGAACTATAGTGAATGGTGTAGCCACATGTGTAGGACCAAAATATAATGGAACTACTATCTCACCCAATGAGTTTTGAATATGCCCACTGAAACCATTGATAACTATATTTGTCACAGTGATATCCTTATCTAAATTACCCAAATGTTGTAGTAGTGTAAAGGTGCACATATTAAGACTAGAACCATTATCAATGAGTATATTGTGAATAAGCTGAATATAAATATGTGATATGATAAAAAGTGCATTATAGCCTATATTATCCTCCATAATCTCTTAATCTAAAAATGTATATCAAAGGCCTAGCTAGAGCTCTAGACTCATACACACCTATCATACTTTGTAAAGGATGTGCCTTAACTAAAGGTGCATGGTATATAACTGGTAGAGGATATATATGGTACGTATGATGAACACCTGATGTGTCTTATTTCTCTTGTTTTGAGTGTTATGGAAATGGATCTTGTTGTCCCCAAAAATATCACTCTTTTTCGGGACAACATGTGAACTATTTTGGTTCAATAGACCAAAATAACCTCTTCCCTTCTCAAAATTTGTTCTGAGCTTTCAAATTCCTCATTTTTCAAGCTTTTTCAGTAAAAGGGACTAGTAGGTTCAAAGGGTTCAAGGATTAATGTCATCGGCAAGCTTCAAAGAATCAAGTGCTTTGTCAAAATTCATCAAGATTCAACCACTTCATGGTTCAACAGTTCAAAGGAGTGCCCAAAAGGAAAAAGCTCGAGAGTGGAAGCTACCAAGTGTCATCTACCGAGACACATTATAATTTTTTTATAAAAAGTAGCAGAATGTGCCATGTGTCCCTTATAAATCTTGGCAGAAGTTGCCAAGTGTCAACATCCACAGTTTCTTCCTTGTGTCCCATTATAACTTGACAGAGCGTGACAAGTGTCAACATCTACAGTTTTGAGTTTCATTTCATAAAGACTATGGTGGGCCCAGGTGAGTTGCTAAACTCAACAGAGTGTGACAAGTGTCTACATCCATGTTTTGAGTGTCTTATAAGGTTCAAAGCTTCTTTCAATAAGCTTCTCTCAGTGTTATGTGGAGGGCACCAAGTGGCAACAGCAGAAGGTTTTAATATGTTTTTCTAAATGCAGTGGAAGTCACCACATGTCCCTTGATAAGCTCAATGGAAGCTAACAAGTGACAATGGCTACAGTTTATTACTTTGGTTTTGTTATTGAGAAAGGGCTATGGTGGGCCCTGGGTGAGTTGCTAAAATGAGCAGAAGCTGCCAAGTGTCATCTCTGAAGACCCATTACAACTTATTTCTAAAAAGTAGCAGAATGTGCCATGTGTCCCATTATAACTCAAAAAAATGTGACAAGTGTCTATATCCATGTGAATCCAAATGATTCCCAAATGTTTCTACAATGTTTCTAAAGCTCAGTGAAAGCCACCATGTGTCATCTTCTACAGGACTCTCAAAAGGTGTATAAAGCTTCTATAAGTTAAGCAGATGCTGCCAAGTGTCCTCACCTATTTCACAATGGAAAATGCCATGTGTCACTTGTCAAGATCAGTGGAAAGTGGCCAAAGCAAGTGATAAATAACCAAAGGAATTGCTAGGGAGGATGATAAGCCTGTAACCATCAAATTTAGGACAACCAACTAGCCATTAGCTTTCAAACAATGATGGACTTGAAGACATCAAATTTGTGGCAATTTATAGTCCATTGATCTTTACAGGCTTGAAACATGGACCCAAAGGCATTCAAAGACCTTTAGAATAAAAGGAAGAACCAGAAATTGGAAAAGGTAGTTTGAGGGCTCAAATTGTACTGGGAAAGAGGGAAGATTAGAAATATCTACACAGTAGTTATTCTAATAGGTAGAACAGTCCACCAAGTAGATATTTGAGCCTACAAACATTGAAGGCATAGCCTATTTGTCTCCTTTAGGGTAAAGGTAAGATGGATATCCATGTAGACATTAGGTGACAAACCAGATGACTCAGGCCCAGGAGAGGACATTTGAGATGAATCAACACGCCACAGTTAAGGTAGCCACCCTATTTCAGCATGGCCCTCTTTGACAAAACTAAAAATGCATTCAATGCATTGAGTGTAGCATGGGCCATTCCATGGAAAAAAGTGCCAAGCCTTTCTTAGCTACTATATATTTTATTCTCTTGTGTCATTTTAGAGAGATATTTTTTATCACAAAAGCAAGACTCTACCCAAATTGAAAGGCAAACACTGAGACTTTGAGCTCAGATTGTTGTTCATATTATTTTATCTAAATGAGAAAGCAAGTTACTTGTAGACTTTGTGCTATTATATCTTGTGCCATTTTAGGAGATTGTTCTTATATCTACCTTTTAGATGCATTCTTGTTTATTTAATCTTACAAGCAGAGCTAGAGGAAGTGTTAAGGAAGATGTCTTGAAGTCAGTTACTTTCAGACTTCGTGTTGTTATAGTTGTCTTCAGCATGTGTTTTTAGTTTCTTTCTATGTCAAGGATTTTAGGATAACTTTGTGCCCCCATTATCCTTTGTATTTCACTCTTTAGGTAGTTGAGGTGGAAACTTTGTGTTTTATTTCATCCTGTTGGTTACTACACTTTGTTACCAGTTTCTTGTCACTACCTAAAAGAACTGTTGTTTTCTGCAAGACCACTTCTGAAAGAAGAGAAGTGCCTTCAGTGTCTTCACCAAGATTTCTCCTTTATTTGTGAGCATCATCTCTGAAATAAGAGAGATGGATGGTGTTGTCCTACCCTTGAGTGTTATTTTTTGCTTATATTTATAGTATATAGCCCCTCATATTTAACAGGGAACCTCCCCTTGATGAGAGGAGATATTTATCCACCTCTGATGTAGTAAACCTACACACTGGGCTGACCAATCTCCCTTGACATGGATGATAAGACCTATTTTGAACATCAGCTAGTTGATTGATAAAATATTTACCCAACAGTCTTTTTGGTAACTCCGCTGGGGAAGGACGAGTAGTTTGAAACCTCAAGCTTCAAGCTGAAGCAAGACCAATCCTTTTCCATTTTTGTTTCAAAATCTGGTACCTCCACACTATACCAAAAGTTAGAGAACCCAAGGTGTTTTTGACCCTATCTTTGAGTTGGTGCAACAAGTAAATTTTGACTTATTCCCTCCCCAACTTCAAGTTTAATGATCTAGGAGTGTTCCTCCTACCCATACCAGGTTACCAACCCAAGGTAGAGCTACTTTTTCTACTATAGTAGAGCTTTGCCTGTATGTACTCCACCCAGATTTGTTATACCTACTTTCCATAATCCCATCATGACAGCTCAAAGCCCCTGGAGTAACTCTTTTGGTCCACTAAATCTTACTCCACCTCTACATGAACTTCCACATAGCTCAAGGAAGAATTTCCCCAAATTCTTTGGTGATGGGAGAGTTCATCTTGATGAACAGATTATAGCTTTTAGCATAGCCTATGGTGTGATAGGCATATAATTTGAGGACATTGTAGTCAGGCTCTTTGTAGAAACATTACAAGGTGTTGTTGTAGATTAGTTCTACCATCTGCAAGCTCAGTCAGTGACTGATTGGGACACACTTAAAGCCAAATTCAAAGCAAGGCTCAAGCCTATAGAAGATGCACATGCCCTACTAGCCAAGCTCACATAGATGAAGAAGGAACCTCATGAACCTATGAGGGATTTCATAGCAAATTTTGACAAGCTGAGGAATAGATTTCTTACAATTGCCTAGCCAACACCTGAAAACCTCAACTGCTTCTTCATCAACTCATAACTACTTGAAGTGAGTTTTCTACTAAGATGTGTTGGCCACATAGACCTTGAGGCTACTCAATACTTAGATACTAAGGTAGAGAATGACCTTATCTTGGTAGGAAAGATAAGGAGAGATCCCAATAGAGGTAAATATTCTTCTTCTTCTAAATACTCACCTTTAGCCACCACTAATCCAATGGTGTAAAAGCTAGCAAATGAATATTTAGCCCTCAAAAAGCAAATGGCACAAGGGATGTCCTCTGCTCCTTCATATAGAGATGTACCAAGGAGGACATTCCCAAATTAGTCATATCAAGGTAATGCTGCCAAGAATCAAGAGCAAACAAATTGCCTTCCTCCTCCATAGAGGAACCTTTCCCTTAAAGCACCTCCAACCATCTCAATGGTTGGATATCTTGAAGCTAAATCAAATTTCTCATTTTAACCTGAGTTAAATCCAGAAGATGATGCTAATCTCTTCACTGAGGAAGAAGAAAAATTAGCTAGCAACTTCAACATTGGTTTCCTAAATTATTAGGATGAACCTATAAGTGAAGGTAAAGTAGCTAAAGGATCATATGTTATGTTCACCCAACCAAAGAATCAATCAGCCCAACAAGCTGATAAAGAGAAGACAGAGTAGTGACCTCAACCAGTAATTTCAATCGCCAAGTGGGGAACCACTCTATGTTTCTAGCCAAAGGACCTAGTGACTGATAAAAAGGTGAGTCCCTCAATTATGCCTTCACCTCCATTTTCAAATTCATAGACCAATCCTTCCCCTTCTAAAAACCAAAAGGATGAACTCCCATCCCATACTCCTAGCTCATTCTAGACATTTGACATAATTGACAATATAAAGAAAACCAAAATTCAAATGTCTGAATTTAAATTTTTACAGTCTAATCCTGAGCAATTGGATAAGTTGGTTCAATGTGTGAAAAACCAAACCATCCCTATAAGACAAGAAGCTAAGAAGGTAACTCATGATCCCTTAAGGAACATGTCTATCCCAAACAACCTTGTCATTACCCCTGCTATTGCCCCTGGGAAAATAGAGCCTTTCTATGTTTCCCTATTGATAAACGGTCACAAGCTAAGTAATTACATCATTGATTTTGGAGCTTTAAACAATGTCATGCCTACCAAAGTGGATAAATCTCTTGGCCTCACACTGACCAAGACATTTGGTAGATTCTTCTCCATGGACAACAAGCAAGTACCACTACTAGGACAAATCAAGGATGCTCAATTTGCATTTGCAACGTTCCTGGACAAAAGAATCAAGATGACTATCTTGGTGGCCGACATTTCAACATCATATGGCATCCTTCTTGGGTGGAATCTCTACAAGGATATTAGAGGTGAATTGAGCATGGACCTATTCGAAGTGAGGATTCTAGTCAACGGTGTTATGAAAAGATTGTTCCTTGAAAAGGAAGCAAAATATGTGGTCACCCAATCGTTAGCACTTGAAGCTCAAATTTTCTTTAAGTCTTCAAGCATGGGTAACTATTTTCTATCCATAGAAGAAGTTCATGAAGTGTCTATTGAAGCTCTTAAAGGTGTCAACCTAGAAATACATTTAGCTATAATAGCAAAAGAATTGGTAGAGTGCAATGCAAGTATGGAAGGATCTCCCCCTCTAAATGAAGAAGAATTCAAAGAAAAGTTAGCGTCTAGTGAGGTATGGATTCTAGAATTTGATGGTAGATACTCCTTTACTTGTACAGGAGCCAAGATTGTGTTAATATCTCCTCAAGGAGATATTTTTCCTTCATCATACAAATTACAATTCAGCAATACCAATAATACAATTGAGTATGAATATCTATTGCTCAGATTGAAGGCTAATAAGAACAAAGGCATCAAACTCCTTCATGCCAAGGGGGATGTTGAACTAGTGGTTTGTTAAGTGAGAAACCTGTACCAAACCAAAAATGAGAGATTGCACCATTACCATAATCTAGTCTGGGATCAACTTGAAAGCTTTGATGCTTTCAGCATATCTACCATACCCAGGGGATTCAATGACTGAGCTGATGTTTTGGCTATTTCAACCACTCTTTTTGTTCCTCACCCTAACTTTAAAGGAGATAGGTGCACTATTGAGTTGGTCTTTTGACCAAGTGTACCTAATGATGTTGGTTATTGGTAGGTGTTTAATAATGACAATCAAATAATTTCCTTCTTGGAATAAAAGGATAGCTTTCAATAGCTTCACTTTGAAGGTAATGAGCCTCAATAGCTTGAACCAGCTCATGGATCAAGTGTAGATGTAGGTGAAGAATTTATACAACTTAAAGGGAATAAGATTCCTAAAGCCCTAGTTTCCCTTGAGAAGCTATTTGATAAGCATGACAGATTCATCAAATAGCAACAAGTGGATTTAAGCTCCTCCCAGGAGTTTGATCAAGTAAATCTAGGTACCAAGGATGACCCCAAGATGATGAACATTGGGAAATGCTACACTCATGAGGAGAGATTCAAGTTCACTACTTTACTCAACGAGTACATGGATGTCTTAGCATACTCTTATGATGATTTGAAGTCACTCAGGCCTAAAGATATCAGGTACCATTCTGTCTAAAATTAAAAAAAAATTGAATGCTAAAATCATTTTCCCAATCCATCATTCCACATGGATTACCAACATAGTGCCTGTAAGGAAGAAGAATGGTGAAATTTGCCTTTATGTGGACTTTAAGAATATAAATCAATCATCCTTAAAGGATAACTATCCTCTACCCATCATGGATCAAGTGCTTTAGATAGTGACTGGTTCAAAGATGTTATCAATGCTAGATGGCTTCTCATGATACAATCAAGTTGAATTTGTCTATTAGAGAATGCCATTTGTCTTGATAAATTTTGGTGCCACCTTTTAGAGAGAAATGGATCTTGCTTTCAAGGATGAAATGGTCCAGTTCATTGTAGTATATGTTGATGATTTGACTATCTTTTCTAAGCATCACCTGGATCATGTGTGCCACTTGCAACAAGTGCTAGAACATTGATGCTAGAATGGCATTTCTTTAAACCCCAAGAAGTCTATTTTTGGGGTAATAAAAGGGAAACTTCTCAGACACATTATGTCTAAAGGAGGCATAAATATTGACTCAGATAGATTCAAGTCCATCTAAGAGCTTACTTTTCCCACAAGTAAGACTGCAGTTCACTCTTTTGTTGGAAAGGTGAATTTCTTAAGAAGGTTCATCCCTGAATTTGTTGAGAAGACTCAACATATTGTAAACATGATGAAGGGAAAGGCCATCTTCAATTGGATTAAAGAAGGCAAATTGGCATTCTAGGATATCAAGACAACTATTACCCACACCCCAATTTTGGTTTGTCTAGACTGCAACAAGGAATTCACCATATATAGCTATGCTTTCAACACACGCTTTCAATAATTATGGTTCAATAGAACCAAGAAGGTGTTTAATCTCCCAT
Source organism: Torreya grandis (assembly GCA_037957365.1). NCBI lineage: Eukaryota > Viridiplantae > Streptophyta > Pinopsida > Cupressales > Taxaceae > Torreya > Torreya grandis. Next base: position 285,714 of record JARHVA010003646.1, read on the forward strand.
TTATTTCATGAGATATCCTCTCTAAACTCATGAGCTAAAGTACTCAAACATGGAGAAGCATGCTTATGCAGTGGTGAAGGCAATGAAGCATTTTCGCTTCTACATCCTAAATTCACACACTACTACCTTGGTTCCTGACACCACAGTTAAATCCATATTAACTCAATAGAAGTTTGGGACAAAAAGAGGTAATTAGATTGAAAAAATCTAAGAGTTTGATCTAGTCATCAAACTAACAAAGCTAGTGTAGGGAAAAGGCCTATGTCAATTGATTGCTGACAACAGACCTGAAGAAGCAGGGCATGGAAAATCAAAAGAATAAGACACGCCAATAGTCCTCTTTGTCTCCACCATGAATGAGTGTTATTTAAACATTACTCATTTTATTACTTATGGTGAGTGTCCTACCCACCTATCTCATAAAGAAAGGAGGATTGTCAAACTAAAAGCTACCAATTTTGTCCTCTGGGACAATGGGCTATACAAGAGGAGCCTTGATGGAGTGTTCCTTCACTATGTGGACAAGGGCGCAACAAAGCCAACTTGTAGAGTCCTTCCACAATTTGGCCTATGGAGGACATTTCTCTACTCTTGTAACTACCCATAAAATTTTGTGGGCTAGGTATTACTGGCCAACTCTCTTTCAAGATGCATATAAATGGGTAAGGAAATGTGAACTATGTCAGCAGTTTGTTCGAAGACCCAAGTTAGCTGCCCTACCTCTCAAACCAATGGTGATAGAAGAGACATTATAGAAATGGGGAATGAATTTCATTGGTGCTATAAACCCATCTTCAAGTGTTGGGCATAATTATGTCCTCACAGCCATAGACTACTTCACCAAGTGGGTGGAAGTTATCCCAACCAAGCATGCTACTTTAGAAGTAGTGTGCAATTTCCTCAAAGAGAACATCATTTACAAGTTTGGGGTCTCGACCAAGATTGTCACTGATAATGCAGCTTGTTTCACTTCCCAAGAGATTACTCAATTCTATTTTTACTATAGGATCACCCTCTCCCACTCTTTAGATTACTTTGCACAAAGGAATGGACAAGCTAAATCAAGTAACAAGAACTTGGTGACTATCATCAAGAAGCTAGCGGATGACAATAAAAGGACATGGCATAAAGCATTGGTTGATGCTTTATGGGTAGACAAAATTACACCAAAAAGGGCAATTGGTATGTCTCCTTTCCAAATTCTGTATGGGCTCAATGCTAAGATACCAATCACCCTGGAATTGTCAGCATTAAAATTGGCTAAGGCAATTGAAGATTAGACATATGAAAGCTCCATCGATAAGAGGATCATGTGCTTGATTGAATTGGATGAGTAGAGAATTATGGTGGTGGACCAAATTGCCATGCATCAAAGTCTAGTGAAGAATCTCTTCGACCAAAAAGTAAAGAACCATGATTTCTAGATTGGAGATCAAGTCCACTTGTGGGATAAGAGGAGAGAACCAAAGGGAATACATGGAAAGTTTGATTCCCTATGGAGGGGCCCTTTTACTATTCATTATCTCAATGGTGAAAATAGTTTCTTGTTGAGGTATCAAGATGGCACACTCTTTTCTCTGCCTCATAATGGGCAACATTTGAAGCACTTCAATTCTTGAAGTATCAGATAAGTTCACATGTACATATGTATATTTGTATAGTCTTTGTTTATGCTTTCTATTATTCATTTTCATTTTTTGGAGCCTTTCTTTTTGGGTAGCATGACTCCATAGCCCAATGGCATACTTTAAGGCATTGGAGATTCTAGTTTCTACTCCCCTCAACTGTTCCAAGTCTTGAACTAAAAAAAGTTCTCCAATTGGACCCATCTGTTGTCCCCAAAAATATCACTCTTTTTTGGGACAACATGTGACTATTTTGGTTCAACAGACCAAAACAACCTCTTCCCTTCTCAAAATTTGTTCTGAGTTTTCAAATTCCTCATTTTTAAAGCTTTTTCAGTAAAAGGGACTAGTAGGTTGAAAGGGTTCAATGGGTTCAAGGATCAACATCATCGGCAAGCTTCAAAGAATCAAGTGCTTTGTCAAAATTCATCAAGATTCAACTGCTTCATGGTTCAACAGTTCAAAGTAGTGCTCGAAAGGAAAAAGCCCTAGAGCAGAAGCTGCCAAGTGTCACCTATCGAGACACATTATAATTTGTTTCTAAAAAGTAGTGGAATGTGCCACGTGTCCCTTTTAAATCTTGATAGAATATACCAAGTGTCAACATCCATAGTTTCTTCCTTGTGTCCCATTATAACTCAATGGAGCGTGACAAGTGTCAACATCTAAAGTTTGGAGTTTCATTTTGTAAGGACTATGGTGGGCCCTGAGTGAGTTGCTAAACTCAATGGAGTGTGACAAGTGTCTGCATCTGCATTTTGATTTTCTTATAAGCTTCTTTCAATAAGATTCTTTCAGAGTTTTGCAGAGGGTGCCAAGTGGTAATGGCAAAAGGTTTTAATATGTTTTTCTAAATGTAGCAGAAGTCACCACATGTCCCTTAAAAAGCTTGATGGAAGTCGACAAGTGTCAATGGCCCCAGTTTCTTCTTTTGGTTTTGTTATTGAGCAAGGACTGTGGTGGGCCCCGGGTGAGTTGCTAAAATGAGTGGAAGCTACCAAGTGTCATCTGTCGAGACCCATTACAACTTGTTTCTAAAAAGTAGCAAAATGTGCCACGTGTCTCATTATAACTCAGTAGAACGTGACAAGTTTCTATATCCACATGAATCCAAATGAGTCCTAAATTTTTCTATAGTGTTTCTAAATCCCAACAAAAGCCACCATGTGTCATCTTTTGTAGGACTCTCAAAAGGTGTCTAAATCTTCTATAAGTTAAGCAAATGCTGCCAAGTGTCCTCACCTATTTCATAGTAGAAAATGCCACGTTTCACTTGTTAAAATTAGTGGAAAGTGGTCAAAGCAAGAGAGAAAGACCCAAAGGAATTTCTAGGGAGGATGATAGGTCCACAGCCATCAAATTTAGGGTAACCAACTAACCATTGGCTTTCAAACAATAACGGACCTGAAGATGTCAAATTTGTGGCAATAAATTATCTATTGATCTTTGCAGGCTTGAAATGCAAACCCGAAGGCATTCAAAGACCTTCAGACTGAAAGGAAGAACTAGAAAGGGGAAAATGTAGTTTGAGGGCTCAAATTATAGTAGTAAAGAGGGAAGACTAGAAATATCTATGCAATAGTTATTCTAGTAGGTGGAACAATCCACTAGGTACATAATTGAGCCTACAAACATTGAAGGCGTAGCCTATTTGTCTCCTTTAGGGTAAAGGTGAGGTGGATAGCTATGTAGACATTGATAGACCAGATGACTCAAGCCCAAGAGAAGACATTCGAGATGAATCAACATGCCATAGTTAAGGTAGCCACCCTGTTTCAGCATGGCCCTCTTTGACAAAACTAAAAATACATTCAATGTATTAAGTGTAGCATGGGCCGTTCCATGGAACAAAGCACCAAACCTTTCTTGGATACTATATATTGTATTCTCTTGTGCCATTTTAGAGAGATCTTTTTTATCATAAAAGCAAGACTCTGCCCAAATTGAAAGGCAAACACTAAGACTTTGAGCTCAGATTGTTATTCATATTATTTTATCTGAATGAGAAAGCAAGTTACTTGCAGACTTTGTGCTATTATAGATTGTGCCATTTTAGGATATTATTCTTATGTCTATCTTCTAGATGCATTCTTGTTTATTTAATCTAACAATTAGAACTAGTGGAAGTGATAAGGAAGATGTCCTAAAGTCAATTACTTTCAGACCTTGTGTTGTTATTGTTTTCTTCAACATGTGTTTTTAATTTCTTTCTGTGTTAAGGATTTTAGGATGACTTTGTGCCCCCATTATCCTTGGTATTTCACTCTTTGGGTAGTTGAGGTGGAAACTTTGTGTTTCATTTCATCCTACTGGTTACTACACTTTATTACCAGTTTCTTGTCACTACCTAAAAGAACTCATGTTGTTTGCTACAAGACCACTTCTAAAAGAAGAGAAGTGCCTTCAGTGTCTTCACCAAGATTTCTCCTTTATTTTTTAGCATCATCTTTAAAAGAAGAGAGATAGATGGTGTTGTCCTACCCCTAAGTGTTATTTTTTGCTTATATTTATAGTATATAGCCCCTCATATTTAATAAGGAACCTCCCCTTGATGAGAGGAGAGATTTGTCCACCTCTGATGTAGTAAACCTACACACTGGGCTGACCAATCTCCCTTGATGTGGATGATAAGACCTATTTTGAACATCAATTAGCTGATTGATAGAATATTCACCCAATAGATCTGACAAGATTTTCAAATCTTTATCTTGTGTTGGCTTTGTCTTTGGAGGCTCAACTAAAGTGCCTAGATCAAGTAGATTATCATATATCAAGTCTTGTATATTATGTCACAAAATAATGCATCTATTTTCGGTATGGCCTAGTGTCTTATGAAAATTTCAAAAATCATATTGATCATATCCACTTGGAAGAGGCTTTTTTAGATCTACTTCCTAAATAGGTGAGATAGTGATGAGGTTGCATTTTAATAACTATTGTAGAACTAAGGCTAGAGAAACTTGTAAATTTGTAAATGCACATCGAGGAGGTGTTGATAAAACCACATGCTAAGGGGGATCTAAAGCCACATTGACTGTTGGTTGATTTTGATTATTATTGTCACTAATTTTGATCTTATATGGGACTTTGTTATTACTCTTGTTTTTTGTGTCTGGAGTACTTGAATACTTGATTTTTCCCAGTGAGACTAACTTGAATTCTCTTCCCTTAAGTGTATGACATAATTCAGTGAAGGAGGAGAATCTTTTGAACATAATGGATTCATGTAATGCTAATAGAAGGCTCTATTTGAAGATGTCCTGTAGCTCTTGATCATCCATGGGGCTAGTTAACTTAGTCAAAATAGTCTTGTATCTAAGAAAATAATCCATGAGGGGCTCATTTGACCTTTCTTTCTATTGTGAAATTTGTGCATATGAGACCTTATCACCAATGTTGATACTAAAATGTGCTAGGAACATGTCTGCTAAAAGATTCAAAATTGTGACCAACTAATTTAGTAAACTATAAAACCATTGTAGAGCATAATCCTTTAGGCTCTATGGAAAGAGTTTGGTAAGTATCCAATCATTGGGTACATAATCCAAACATGCTATGTTAAAATCTCTCAAATGTATCACTGGATCACCCTTGCCATCATAAAGAGTAAGCTTAGATTGAACAAATCTTTTTGGAAAGGGTGTAGAAGCAATATGACATACCAATGGTGTATGTAGTAAACCAACAGAATCCAATGTATATATAGGTCTAGTGGTAACTTGATCAATATGTTTCACCTTGGATTGAAGAGATCATATCTCTTGCACAAGGGATGTAACATCAGGAGATAGGGATGTACTAGCTATAGCTAGTGGCATAGAAGAAGGTTGGTTTAATATAAGGGGTTATTGAGACATAGTTGCCCCTATAGTGTCATTAATAGGTAGTTTCTCTGTGGTTTGATAAGTTTTTCCATTGGTTAATTTTTTTTGTTCTTCTTGTAAATTTATAAGCATGTCATCTTGCATATCCAAGTGTTTGGATAAGAGTTTCTGAAGTTATCTTTTATTAGTTTCATCAAAATTGGTATATTGGGCCATTGGTAAAGTAGGGAAATAATTTGAAATGTGTTTAAAGGTTTTGAAATGTGTTGTAATAGACCAAGTGCTAGAAAAGGAAAATATTGAATATAAGAAATGCAAAGTCAAAAATATAGTGATTTGGAATTTGTGAAAACATGTAAGGTGATATCTTAACAAGAAAAAAGATCTAGTACATGTAACTAAGGATTTTTCAAAAATAGGATTTGTAACATACTATAGACTTTTGAATTTGAAATTGATTTTTTGAGTTTGATATGCAACTAATTTTTTATAAAATTATGCAAAAAGTATTGAAGAATAACTGAGAATGTGTTTGATGCAATTAGGGTTTTGAATGATTTTTTTCAAAATTAGTGCAGTAGTTTGAAAATTTTATAGAAAATTTGTAGTTTTAATTTTGAAAAATTAAGGAAATATCTAAAAATATTTCTAAAATTAGAAGTATATTTTTCTTATTGGTTTGAAAGTGTTTGTATGAAAATAGGACCTAGTATGTGCAAACTAGGGTTTGGGTGAATTTATTGAAAATATTTCAATTAATTTGTAGTTTTATAATTTTTTAATTTATGAAAATATTGAAAAAAATTAAAAATAATTATCCCTAAGGTTTCTAGGTTTTTTGTGTGGAAATTCAAAGTAAGTTAGGTTGACCAAATGTTTCATTCTTTTTGGGAATTAAGGGTTTAATTCCTAATAAAATAAAGGTCTAAGTAAATGTAAATTAGTAATTAATATATCTTAATTAGCCTACTGATTTATGTAAATAGATATATATTTTTACCTTTTCTAAAAATAGTAAGAAGTGTGATGAAATCAAACTTAGCTTATTCTATGTTAAAATGAACGATGCAAGATCTATAAAATTATTGTACACATATGGTAGACTATTATAAATAGAACCTAGAACTCTATTTCTAGATTGGATAGTAGCACCAAACTCAGGACACCCTACTACTTGGTGGTATAGTCTACTTTTTGGCACTATTGTCCCTTTTTAAAGCTGTTGTCCACTTTTGACATTGTTGTCCTAGTGGTCTAGTTTTTTTGGGTTTTTTTTATAGGCCTATGACACCCTGACAGTGAAATATCAAATCATAGGTCTGTACATAACTCACTGTGTCTGATTCAATCTTATAAACCCTTAAGAGCTCTTGGTACTTGAATTTGAATAGTAAACTTGGGAAAGAGAGAAGGGGGTTAGTGTGTAAATGATACATTGGACACACTTCACACCTCATGTGTGGTCATGCTTCTTACATACCAATACTCTAAAAAGGGTTCAAGCTAATGTAGTTCTCCCATTTGAAGTGTTTGGTGTAATTATGTGATGTATGAAACTAGATATGAAATTATAATGTACTTTGGATGATTAGGGACTAGTATGAGTGCTTGAATAGGCTTGAATTGGTCTTGGAAGGTTGTATGTAGAGAATAGGGAAGAGTGCATGAGTGTACTTATTTGTATTCTTACTCTTTTCCTCTGAATGAGTGTCAACCCCTATAAATGTAATTTGAATGGAATTATATATGGAAACTAATGAGTAAGGGTTAAATTAACTTTTTTTATGCCAATAAGGAAAAATATGAGGATTCATGAAAATTTGACCGTTAGAGGTAAAGATAAACTTGGACAATAGCACTAGAAATAGGACACCCCTAAATTCTAGTGCTCTTGTCCAAATTGGGCACTATTATCCTAGGAGAATGCACCCTAGGGGGATGGATCTAGGTCTAGGAGGTTATCTGAGTCCTAAAAATCTAAGTTTGGTAAGCTATAGGTGAATGGGAATAAGTGAAAGTCTAGTTGAGAAGGGTTGAGTGAGAAAGAAAGAGGACCTATAGATTGGGTGTTATTATCCATGCCTAAGTCATCTAATTTTGCATTTTATATGATTATAGGTTTTTGTGTAGTTTCCACTCATTATTTTGAGATACCAATGCCACCTAAAGATACCTAGGATATTTTACTACAACCTCTAATCATCATACTAGGTCAACCAAACCATTCCTATCAGTTTCCATAATATATTTCATATCGGGTCATTATGAGGGTTTATACTACCTTCCATTATTAACAATCATTAATAAAGTGTTTCCCCTAATCTCCAAAACCAATTTAATAAGATTAAATATATGACCCTTCCCCAACTACCATAAACTAATTAGATCCTCATGCAAAGGTTTCACATGCCAATGAGCATAATAAAGTCCTTCTCAAGTCTGCAACACCTCATTCTATACATATATAAAACCTCAACACCAATTTTCATGATTTATCCTTTAGGATATGACCTCATAATTGGTCAAAAAACTTAACACAACATCTCTTACCTCTAAATATTCTCTCATGAGTTGTGGAACTTTGGGAAATTAACTTGATCCCTCATTAGGCCACACTAGGTTTTTTTTACATATTAGGCCTTAAATTACCAGTCAAACTTAGACATTAAACATACCTTAAAACCTATTTCACTACTCTCAACACCTCAACATCATCTCATACAACCTCATATTTTCCTCACACACTACCACACATCTTCTTACAAGCCTTAGACTACTTACCTCATTATACTACCAAGCCCGTGCCTTCTCACTAGGTTCATTCATGCAAGGACTAAGCCTCAAAACTTACCTTAGAACTATTTCGAAAGATTATTTTCCTCTTTATCATCCTTACACACATTTAAAAAAATCTCATGTCTTTAATAACATAATTCACTAAGCTTGACTATGCTTTATGCATATACCTTCTCATAGGGCTAGACTAGAATTCTTAAGACACCTAGTACTTAAGAATTTGAACTCAAACAAGTTAACTCTCAACGATATCAACCAAGAACATTATTTAGTCAAGATTATCTTAAGATAAATATACTCTTAATAGTCTCATGATCTTGTCACATCACAACATTATGCCAATACCTCATATAGAACTCAAAGACTGTTAAACCATGTGTGTTTACCTTATATCTTGAACTTGACCTTGACATATCATCAACCTCAGAAGAATTACCAGGTTACCTTCAAATTCTTTCTCAATAGAGGGACAATAGGTTGCCTTCAAATTCTCTCTTATCATAAGACTTCTTTGACACATACCACTTCACCATGCATGGCCTCAACTCTGACCTTGACATTAATGACACCCATATTAACTTTGATATCAATGACAACATCAATGCCTCAACACCAGTAATAAGAACATACCTCAATAATATCCCCCTTTGTCATTAATGTTAAACACTTAATCAAAGATAATCATTCACATTTCCCCAAGCTATATCTTCTTCAAAATGATAATTATCCCATACTATAACTTTCTCTCCGTTTGACATTAATGACAAAAGGTCTTCTTCTTGTCAACTATTTGATCCTTGGACCTATAAAAACACACATTTTCTCTCCAAACAAACTCATTATCTCTTTTTAACAAAAAATCAACATAGATCAAGATCACATACCTACTCTTAGATCATGATTGGTTCCCCTTATCTCCATGATATATTCAGACACTATCATGACTTTGACTTGGTTTGATCAAGTCATCATACAAACTCTTTATGACCCATCTCTTGTGATCACACTTCCAATATACTCTTGACTAAACCTTGGATCTGAATGTCAATAAATAACACAAAGCTCCCCCTAAGACCAAGCATCCTTCATGCTTCTTCTCACTATTTAAGTGCCTCCATGAAGCCTAATAGAGTCACCATCTTCTCTCTTGGGTACTAAAAGAACATAAAATTGGAAGATTCCCATATCTCAATGTCTTTACTAGACTAAATTTTATTCATCATCCTTTTAGTCTTTAATTCTCTAATCTTCCTTTAAACACCATCCTAACTTGGTCTATTTGACTTGACTTCTTCATCCATAATCTAACTTGATGGGGAGAATTCTTGAAACTCCTTTGCATCTGAACTATGTTGCACCATGGAAAATAGTCAACTTGGACTTATATATAGGTCATCATTCACCTTAGCTACCTTTGGTTTCCACTCACTATCTTTTCTTCTTTCTTACATTATAGGGGCCTCAAATTTCTCATTTTGACTTGAGAATCCATGCTTATAGTACTTTTCAATATGGCCAACCTTTTAACAATTAAAACATACTATTCTTTTTTATGGAAATACACCATGACCCATACATCTTGACTGATGATTCTCCTCATGGTTACATGCATATTCATTCTTAGAGGCCCTTCTACAATGCCTTGCTCTATGACCAAATTGGTTACATGAATAATAATATCCATTGAAAGGATTATCATACCTTATAACATTAGGTTTTTTTATAGGATTAGTCTTCATTCTTCCAGAACCATCATTCCTTGATTTACCATTGACCTTATTTATCACATTAGTGTTCTTTTTTTAGTCTCCATTAGAACCAAGACCTATTTTGTCATTATCAATATTTTGACTACTCAAGATGTTGTCTAGGTCATTGGTAATCTTTCCAAACTTCACAAAGGACTTAACCTTACTTGATGCCTAATCCAAATTAGATCTCAAGAAATCTACTTTAGTTACATACCTTGCACTTTCTTCTTCTTTAGCCTTTATGCTTATAGTCATAATCTTAATTTGAGTCTCTACCTTTTTTATTATTTCCTATTATTCCTTGGAGTTGTTTCTCAGTTTAACTCCAAACAAGTTGATTTTATCCTCATAGTATTTGAAAAGAGACCTCATTACCCTATTATTCTTATTCACCATCTTTAATTCTTCTATATTATTCATCAACTTAGTATAAAAGTTCACCTCATCCTCTTCTTCATCTGAATCACCAAAAACACCTCCAATCCATATGGACTCTTCTTGATTTGAATACCTTATTTCCTCAACCATGAAGATAACTTCATTGGCATTATGATAATCACCTTTATGGTCACTCTCATAATCACTTCTCTCACTCTCATTAGATGAGTTGAAATTTTCCTTGGTGTAAATGATTTTTTTTTCTTAAAAAACTTCTTATCATCATACCTTCTAAAAGTTTTCTTACTCTTATCAGACTTTTTATCGTCACTATGACCTTCATCATGATCTTCATAATGCTTTTCCTTATTCTTATGAGGTAAATTTTAGAAAATTATCTAATCTCTCCAAAACTAAAACATATAAAGGGCATCTTACCCTTGTATTTACCTGAATGTGTTTTCAAATTCCTTGTAAACATAGATATCAACTCATCACCATCAATATTAGATTCATCATTTTATTTGACATTATTACCTTTTGTATTATTCTCCTTTGAATTATTTTCTACCTTCAATGTAGATTCTTCCTTTGAATGTTTTCCTTCATTTTTCATCATCTCATAGGCTATTAGGGTGCCATGAAGTCCATCCATCTCTATCTTGTCTTGATCTTGCATCTCTTCAACAACAGAGACTTTAAAATCAAACTAGGGAGTTAGAGATCTCAAAACCTTTTGAATAATAGTATAATATTTCAATTCTTCACCTAGGCCTATTTTGATGTTGACCACTTCATCAACCCTCAACAAGTAGGTTGTATTGGTCTCATATTCATTCATCCTAAGGCTTTTAAATTATCTTCTACAATTTTTCAGATTAGCCAACTTGAAATTTGAGTCTCCCTCATGAATAATCTTTAAATTTTCCCATATTTATTTAATATACATACATTTCATTACCTTCACAAGTTTTACCTCTAATAGGCCACACATACCATTCATTAATTTTGAATTGTTGTCACTAGCCTTCTTGTCTATTAATTCTATAGAAAAAATAGGGGGTGCAGTTTATCTATCCAAAAATGATTGCCAAATATCATTACCTTGAGACATAAAATATGTCCTCATCTTGACACTCCAAAAATCATAATTGGATTCATTAAATAATGGAACCTTACTTGTAGAAAAACCACCTTGTGCTTGATTAGTCATATTTGCTTGCTTAGGATCTCCTTTAGGATATTAAACATGCTCCAAAGGACCTAACCTAATAGAAAATATTTGAAGTATAGTTATTGATATTGGGTTTAATTATTTTCCTTAAAATAATCCTTAAATTTCATGTATCATCTATGAATCATTCATTCACATAAATACAATAACCAATGCATAAACAAGCATCTATAAAAGAAAACAACATAATAACATAGGAGATATGTGGGAATCCCTCTTCAGAGATAAAACTCACTAAAACATAGATTATAATATATTCCTATAATTAATTAATCAATATTTATTCAGGCACTAACCCTACAAGGAGCACCAACCCCTCACTAATTAAGTACCAACTCAACTAGTAGTTTAGCAAGTACCAACTTGAAAGGAGGCACCAAACCCCTAGTTAAATTAGCAACAACTTAGATACCTTGAACCTTTGATCATATTTTTACATATTTATCTCACTCAACTGAATATTACCACCATTTTTTCTCTTTTCACTCTTCTATCTCTCACAAATAGCTTATTAGGCCCTCTTGCTCAGCTAACCCTTTCCTTAGTAGAATTAGGTCATATGACATTACTCATCACTTATATAACCACAATTATAAACTCATGACATATTTTCCAAATCTATATTATGATCTTAAAACCCTCTACCTATTTTCTAGACCTTGATATTATTTTCTCATATCCTCAATCAACTAACTAGTCACATAAGGCATATTAGACATTCTCTTTATACTTGACTCTTTCTATTACCCATATTAGTAATCAATAAATATTTAAATAATTTTATAAAAATTATAATAAATAAAAAAAACATTTTTCATAATTTAAACAATCATTACATAGGTCATTAATTACCCTTACGGACAAAAACTGCCATTAGGCCTAATAGAGACCTAATGCAATTAGGCCTTCTCAAAGCACATGTTTCACTTAGACCACCTTGTAACATATTGAGACTATAAAAATGGATGAAAAACTTAGTAAACACTTAAATTATACCTTTTATAATCTCACCTTATTTCCCTAACACCATTTTTCTCATTTCATTCCTTGAACCACACCATTAGTTCTACTCACAAATAGGCCTTCACATTGCTATAAAGTTTGTCTTGATTATATGAACAATGCACTTAAATTTTCCATATAAACATATTAAAAAACCACATATATATAAATTAAATTAAATTAAATTAATCAACATGCCCATTATATTTCATCATATAGGGAAAAATACCTCAAATTGATCACTTTCATTTGCTCACTCAAAACTACAAACAAGCTTCAAAAACCCAATCAAAAGCCTTTGATTTTTCACAAATTTATAGGAGTTTATCATGAATAAAAATATATTAAAAATAAACTATGATACCTATATAATAATTTAATTTTTATTATATTCTTAAAATCTACGTAAAAGGACTCAGGAACATCATTCTCACACATAGAAAACTATCTATAGCTTCAAAAACACAGTCATGAGAATCAAGATATAGAACACATATGTGAACACTTTTATAAACTTAAAATTGGTTTATATTATCCTTAAAAATAATTATAACACACACACACACACACACACACACATATGAGGTGTGTGTAGGGTAAAGACGTGAGATTGGTTTGTAAGACCAATATTGATATTGAACATTGTAATATGTGTGTGTGTGTGTGTGTGTGTGTGTGTGTGTGTGTGTGTGTGTGTGTGTGTGTGTGTGTGTGTGTGTGTGTGTGTGTGTGTGTGTGTGTGTGTGTGTGTGTGTGTTCAATATCAATATTGGTCTTACAAACCAATCTCATGTCTTTAACCTACACACACCTCACTGTGTTAGACATGTCACTTTGAGAACAAATTTTTGATTATTAATGGGAATCACAAAATATTATATTCAAGTGTTAAAGTTTATATAGGTATTTAATAATGACCCCATGAATTTGGATCCATCCCTAATCTCATTCTCACTTCTATCAGGTTTTCTCACTATCTTCCTTATTAGGTCTATTTAGTGATAGGTAAAATTACATGACCATTTTAGCATATTTAAGGTCTAAAACATGATTATAAAACTTACATGGTCATAAAATACAAGTCTCACACTTCATCCTCAAATCATTTTAATGCTTTAACCTAGTCAACCCTACTTGCTACATCAAAAATCTAAGAAATAAGGGTTTTTTTTAGCTTCCACTCACTTTTTTGACAAAAAAATTCCACAAAAATGTACCTAAGATAGTTTAATACAAAATTAAATCATCATACTATGTCAACCAAACCATTCTAAAAACTTTCTAACAATATCTTTCATATCGGGTCATTATGAGGGTTTTAGGAGGGTTTAGATTGCCTTCCATTCTTAACAATCATTCATAAAGTGTTGCCCATAAAATCCAAAAAACATTATATGAAATTAAATGTGGGACCCTTCCCAAAAACCATGAACTACTTGTATCCTCATTCAGTTTTCACATGCCAATGAGGATAAGAAAGTCCTTTTCAGGTCTGCAATACCTTATTCTATGCACAAAAAGACCTCAACACCAATTTTAATTCTTTCTCCTTTAGGGTATGAAATTATAATTGGTAATTTGATAAAACCTATCATACCTCTAAAAATTATCTCATAATATTTGAAACATTGGGAAATTAACTTGACCCTTCATAAGACCACACTAGTCTCTTTGCATATTAGGCCTTAAATTACCAGTCACACTTAGACCTTGAACATACCTTGAAACATATTTAAATACTCTCAAAACCTTAACCTCATTTCATAAAACCTCATGCCTTTTTCACACATCTTCTTTCAGGCCGTAGACTGCTCACCTCATTAGGCTACCAAGCCTGTGCCTTCTCACTAGGTTCCTTAATGCAAGGACTAAGCCTGAAAACTTACCTTAAAACTATTTTTAGGGATTATTCACATCTTTATCATGATTACACACCTTTAAAAAAGTCATTTATGTAATGACATAATTCACCAAGATTTACTATGCTTCATACATATACCTTTTCATAGGGATAGACTAGGCTTCTTAAGACACCTAATACTTAAGAATTTAAACTCAAACAAGATAACTCTCAATTATATCAACCAAGAACATTCTTCAATAAAGATTATTTGAATACAAGGTGACTCTCACTAGGCTCATGAGCTTGTCGCATCACAACATTATGCCAAGACTCATATAGAACTCAAAGACTACAAAACCATGTATGCTTACCTTGTATCTTGAATGTCATCAACCTTAGAAGAATTACTAGGTTTCCTTAAAATTATCTCTCAAAAAAGATACAATAGGCTTCCTTTGAATTTTCTCTTATCATAAGACTTCTTTGTGACATACCACTTTACCATGCATGGCTTCAACTCTGACCTTGACATTAATGACATCCATCTTGACTTTGACATCAATGACAACATCAATGCCTTAATACCAACAATAGGAACATACCTCAATAGTTTGGCCAAAGACCATAGAAATGGTCAAAATAATTATGATTGTTTAAAGGTTAGTATTACAATAAAAAAACATAATAGTTTACAAAATACAATATGGCTAAATGAACCATGATATTTTCTCAATTAACCATAAAATTTGTAATGTAAAAGGACATTACAATAGTTTTGAGAAACTAAATAACAATAATTTATTCAAAAATTTTAATTTAATTTTAAAAAGATAAATTAACTTGAAAATGTAATTCCACACTAATTTTGAGTAGAAAAATTAATAAAAAAACTTAAAATGTTGTAATGAAATAAATGTTATTTATACCCTTTTGTTTAATTATTTTAAGAGAACACAATATAAAATTTAAAGAAATACCTTGATAAAAAAATTGCCACTTTTTGTGTTTTTTTTTTTAAATAAGAAAATCTAAAAAAATAAAGTTCTTTTTAAAGCAAAGACATGAAGTTATTTTTTTTAAAACAAGGTTAATGGTCTATGATAAACTATTAAATAATAGTGTAGTTATACATTTTGACTTGTTATCACTTGGTTTGGTTCAAACCGTAGAAACCAAGATAAGTGCTTAAGGTTTTTACACTTTTTTGATATTAACAAAAAAAATCAAATTATATTAAAAGGAAATAAATCATATGTAATAAATTATGAGGAAAAAATGTAGATTAATATTATACTAAGAAATGACCCTAAATGTTAGCATAATGTTTCATGCATGAGAAATATGGAATCATGTATTGGAGGAATCATAAACATAATGTAGAAAAGAAAATACATCTAAAAAATTTTAAAAATAAGGAAAGATGGAGAGGTTGAAAGATACAAGAGAAATAGGAGTGTCAAGGATAAGCAAAGGAGAAAAAAATGTGGACAAGCTGATACCAAGGATTTAAAACACTAAAAGAGTAGAAGAATCAAAATGTTGAGCAACAAAAGTTTCACTTACTAAAAAATGTGAAATAAATGACTAAAATAGCTAGTTTTAGCAACCAAACAAAAAAGGATAAAGATAATTGCACCCAAATAATAGACCTAAACTATAGCAAAAAAAAGGTCAAAGGAAAAAAAAGAATAAAAACTACAGTGGACAAGCACAAAAAAAAAGATAGGAACCTAATAAAAACACATAAAATCAAAAAATATGTAGTAATATCAACTTGAAAGAGGAATTTAAAATGCCATGAGAGAAGGGCATGAATCCCAGCTACACTCTCTTAGAGGATTGAACATAAAAACTATAATGTTCATGAGAAAAAAACTAAAATAAACAAACATAGATAATTATGATCAAGAACTAACATACATATAATTTAAAAAGGTTAAAAAAACATTAAAAAACTCATAGTAGTAAAAAAAATTAATAAGAGCTAGTAAGCAAAAAAACTCAGAACTAAAAGCAGAATGCTTAAAAGGCAAAGGAAGTAAATAGTTTGATTTTTTTACTTAAATATTAATGAAGCTAACTATGATTTAACTATGAAAATATAAACTAATAAAGGAGCAATCTGTTTTATTTTTTGTAGAAATAAAATGTTTATTAAATTAAAAAAATAGGAGAACCTACTTAATGATCTTTTTAAAACTAGGTGTAGGAATAGAAAATATTTTTTTTGACCAACTTGCAACAATGGGTTATAAATAAAAATTCAAGAAAAATAAAGTGAGAGATAAATATAAATTTGTAATTAGTGCAAGGGTGGAACCCTTACAAAATAATCATAAAATTCTATAAAACTCTCCACATTCACACACTAATGTTAATAATATGAACCTAACTCTTATTATATGAAGGAATTATGCCAAAAACATTCTTCTATAACATTAAAAATTAAGAAATTGATAAAATCAAGAAGCAATAATATCTCTCAAGTTGCAAAGGACAAAGTGAGACAAAAAAATTTAAAGTGGGAAATTGAACATATCAGATAAAAATCCATGTGATATTAAGAAGAATTGTCACAAAAAATCTCCACAAATACAACTTTAGGAGTAAGATGAATTTGATAAGAAGAGAGATGGATCTTAAAATTTACTAGTAAGGAAATAAGGAGGAGAAGGCTCTTTTAATAGAGTAAGAAGAAGAAAAGGGAGCTACATGAAATTCCATTATTACCTTATAATCATTCTTTTTATGTTCTAAGTGGCTTATTCCCTTAAAGAGTGAAGATAAGTGTATTTCAATTGGGGGAAGGAGTCACTTTTGAAGGTAACTCCCAAAACCTAAAGAGGAACAAAGAGGTGAGTGACACCTCATAGAATCTATATTTATGTGAATTTATAATTTACATAAATAAAAAATTAATACACAAATAAAACTTAGAATAAATAAAATATCTCAAATAAATGGTAATATTAAAAAGGGGAACCTAAAATATTTTGTTTCAACTGTAGAAAATTTTTGGGAAAATACCATGAGTTTATAAATGAACAATCTTACTTAGTTTTGCATAAAAATGGAAATTATATTTATAATAATAAAACCTTGTAAGCATTCTTGTCTTATTAAAATGATGTCCCTTTTTAGTGGAAATGAATGTATAATCTTGTTACATGTTATAACTATTCTGAGTGGTATTCATTATTGTACCTTTGGGTTGTGGATGACAACTTGGATGAAACTCCAAGAAGTCAAATTTCTTGGAGAGAACGAACAAGTATTGATATATTATTTGCATATTATTTATTTTTTAATATAATATATTATGGATTGTTGCAGTTGTTTGGTTAATAACTTGACAAGACTATGTTATTTATATTTACCACTATTTGGAGTTTAAGCTTTCTTTAAAAAGCACGTGATTTTAATCTCATGTATTTGCATATACATGCAAATCTATTTTGGGGTATTAAGATTTGAGTTAAGTAATTGACATTTGAGTTGTAATTGATTTAGTGGTTTATTTGTGATCTATTTTTAGAACATATGAAATTTTATTACATAAATGTTTTTTCTCTACATATTTGGTTCTTGATTAATAAAAATGTTAGAACTTTACATTATGATAATATTCATATGTTATTATGATTAGAGTCAGGAAGATTGACAAAGTGGCTAGAACTTACTCTCATAAATCATTCATTGGTATAAAGAAACATTGAGTAATAATTAGATTTTTGGGTCATATTTTGGTTTTTCATCTTGTTTTTTTTTTATATTATGTTTCACTTTGACAAAAATTCTTAGTTTTACAATGAATATTTTACTATTTACATGTAGTAATAAATTTGGTTGTGTATTTGTTTATGCTTGGGTACTCACTTGAATTCACTTAAGTTTATGTAAGTTTGTACATGTTGACTAGTAAATCTATAATTTTGGATGTGTATGTAATTATTTATTTTATCTTAATGGTCTTTATACTTCTTGATAAATATGCATATAAATTGCATAGTCAATTTGGTTGAGGTTGTGAAACCTTGACAATATACAAAAACATGTAATTTTTATTGTATATTCCCTTTATTTCAAGATAAAATCTATAATTGAAAGTAAATGGAGGAGTGTTTATTTCAATATATCTTTTTTTTATCGTATCAAAATCACTTTGTGCTTGGTTAATGGGTAATTTTACTATTTTCTGGATAACATAAACCCATTATCTTAACATGCATTTTATAGATGAAAATTGATAGAATGGATTTATATTTTCAAGGTTATATAATTTTTTAACTTTAATTCCACTATTAAACTAGTTAAACCCTAACTAGTTATTGTTTATAGGCATAACAGTGTGAATGAAAAACATATAGAACTTAGATTTTTTCTACTAACAGTTATTTAGGAATCTTTGCTTTATAAAACTTAGATTAATGTAGTATAATAATTTTAAATTATATTACATCACTAAGTTAGTAAGTAAATTGGTGTAGTTAAATGGTAATTGTAAGGTGATGCTATGTTGGATGTTGTATGAATTTTTTATATTGATTATCATGTAGTTCTATATAACATAACTATGAAGCAATTATTTAAGTTAAATGACTTAGTTGGAAGTTATAAAAAAGTATCATAGATATCATAAGTAATCATTGAAATAGTAATTTAATTTCTTACTACATCATCTAGAGGACTTATTAATGAATTGAATTAATATATTAAATATTATAATGACCAAAACCATGTAAGGTCCTACTATTAGGAAATTTAATTTTTCTCTCAGCAAAATTGTAATATGGATTTAATTTGTTAACATAGTTCATACTTGTCCTTTAAAATACATAATGAAATGAATATAGTATAAAGGTAAATTGGAAGTTAATATATGATTTATTATTTAAGAGGTTTCTAATATAATCATGGAATGAATGAACCTTGAATAGATTAAGTAGGAAAATAATATTAAGTTCATAACATGATAAGTATTTTTCCTCTAGAATTATTTAAATTGTGAAGGCATGTTTGGGAAAAGTTGCAAACCTAAGAAGTGTAATTATTTAAAGACTTGCAAACTTTTAGGATCTTTATTATTTTCATTGATAACTTAAAATATATATTATTGGATTATAACCTATGGTATATAGATGGAACATGTTTATCTTCAAGGAATTTTTTTAATTAAAAAATTTCCATCATTGTGTAATACACGCTATCATGGAGTTTATTTTTTTAATGAATTATTGAATCATAATTTTTGGGACACTCTTCCAAAACTAAAGACCTATATTGGTTATTTGAGACCAATATACATTATAAGTCTTGATTTGAAGTGGTTACAATAATTATCTACTATTATTTCCCATTTATATAAAAAATATATCTTGTAAATGCTAAGTGGCATGCCTTAGGTTAAACATTGAAATTTGTGAATGACACTTAACTTGGATTAGTAAGACTATTTGTAACTACCACAGGTGGTTGAAATAATCTCATGTGTGACTTCATGAACATCTTAGAATTGATTAAACATGTATTAAAATTATGGTTGGAAAATAAACATCATAATCTTAGAATTAAAAAATTTCATGGGTATACTTATGGGGGTTAATGACAAAATTCCTTATTTTTCTCTTCTCCTTTAAAAAAAAAAAATCAATACATAGTATTTATAATGTAAAAAATTAATGGAACTAAGTCTTTATCACATCATATCTACTTAATAATTCTAATATTTGACATTAGTGAATCATAGTGACTCTAAAAATATCAATGCTAGACCACTAACACATTACAATCACTTCACCATTAATTTTTTTTCCATCTTAAAATAAAATTAATTCACAGTTCAACATGAGCCACTATGAATTAATGACACATGAACTACTATGAAAATTATTTTATTCATAATTTAAAATTAGGCCACTATGAATTGAATATCTTCATATCCCAAGAACTAAAATAATATCCTTTTGTAAATTATGGCTTCAATCTTATGGAAAATGAATCACTATGTATTTAATAACCTAAGGACTAAATATTTGTGACAATAATTATTTATGTAGTGAATTTTACCTTTATTTTTATGAATGTTATTGATATTTTATACCCTCTAAGTGTTAAAATAACAGAGTATGAAAATCATTGAGTTAATTTTTCTCTATGTCACCCTTATCTAATCATGGACATGTTGGACTATTAAATCCAATGTTATTGTGGCTAGTCTTCTTGCAATGGCCACATAGTATACACCCTCACCTTTGAATTTTACTATTACCTTTTCCATGCCTAATTGTAAAGTGACATGTGATGACCTCATTTTGATGATGGGATCATGGATTTCATAGTGTGGTCATAGTTTTCTAGGAAGATTCATTGAAATATTCAATTTTATTTATAACATCCACATTTTCATCATTTATACCTAAAAATATGTGGTTATAATTATATTTAAAACATATTAAATCCACATGTGACATATTATTTTTAAAACTAATATCAATAATATGATGCATGGAGTTCATTGATAAGACATGGAGTCATGAAGTAGCGCATTGGGATAAATTTGTTTCTTTGTTAATGTGCATACCATGAGTATTTATAATTTAATTTTCAATAAAATGGTGATGATATCATTTCAAACCTACACATAAAAAATAAAATGGCCTAATTTTAATAACATTGGACATAAGTTAATAAATATTTATAAGTCAATTTAATAAATGGAAATCACAAGTGAAACACATGGCATACATATAAAGGTTTAAAAAATCCATAACATAGTATAATATATGTGGTTTAAATATAATACACATGGAAAGTAGCCCCAAGGCTTGAAATATGTAATGTCATAGAGTTCATACAAAATACATGTGATAGTCACTTGATAGACACAGAGTCATCTAATGTATTTTTATGTAATAATGATGGGGTTAAATATGGTCATGAGATCAAATATAAAAAATATTAGATATGTGTTGAGTTTATAGAGTCATGCAATTATTTTTAAAAGTCACTTTAACAACTCTATGGACCCTTTGGGTTTTCAAATCCTCTCTATAATCTAACACATTCGCATATTAATATTTTAAGATATATGAAGAAGGGGTTACAAATTTCAAAGTCTAAAATGGATATTATTAAGGTAACCCTTAGGACTTAGAATTAAATTAAATGTGGAACCAAAATTATCAAATGTGATTTTTTTATTATTATTTATCTAGCTCAATTTTATTTCAAACCTAAACTTAAATTATTATGTGAAACTAAAATTACAGTATATTGTGAAAATGGAATCATCATGGTTCACAAATTGAAAAAAATAAATATTTTTCAATTTAAAATGTATCATATTTTTTACAAAATATGGTCCCTATGATCTGTTTGTCACAAATAATAGCAAATATATGGGTAAAACACTATTAGGTGTTTATAAATCTATAATTATTGGTTTTACCTTGAGAGGAAACTAACTAATCAAAATAAAAATATTCAAATATTTTAAAATAAATATCTAAGCATTAGTTTTAGAATAGTTGCATAACCTACTAGGAATTCACATCACTAAAAATCCAATAGTGTGTGAAAAAATATTTATTTACCTTACCATGAGGAATTTTTATGCATAATAAGATAAATAACTTGATTATACTTCTATTGGGTATTATTATATTTTTATTTTTGTGTATTTTTATGGAATGGCTTGGGAAGCAAGGTTGGGTATTGATATGTTGCTAGCCAATCATCTATAGCCTCAATAGAGATAGCTTTGAATCGACTCTAATCCTTGATCCATTTCTATCCAAGTGTCCATATCCCAAATAGATATTTATTAAATCACCCTTATTAGGATAAAACTTAAATTTACATTGAACATTTCATATTCTTCTATTTTTTATATTTTTTCTTTGTATTCCTAGAGGTTTAAATATTGATATAGTTAGTGTATAAGTATAGTTAGAATAACTCAATCACAAGTGGTATTTATTTTGCTTTATCATATTCCTCAAGGAAATATTTAATATTATAGTGTGTAATTATTAATATTTTTTCATGTCAAAACTTTTATTAAATTTATGTGAAAAATATTAAAAATATCATCTCTCTAATTAAAGTATAATCAAATTAAACATGATAAGTTTTCACCCAAATTTTACTATTTTCTTAAAATAATAATATAATAAAATAATAAACTAAGAAAAGTAAACTAATCTAATAAAATAATAAAACATCAAATAGTGAGCTAAAATATGAAAGCAAGAACAAAAAACTAATCTAATAAATTATAAAAACAACAAACTAATTTAATCCCAATCTATTATAAACTAAAATAACAATTAGACCAAAGGTGTTGGTAGTAGCACAACCAAAAAAGTAATTCTTCAATTACTTCCCAATTAATAGTATCATCAATTCATTTCCTTGTAAGTCTCTTGATCTAAAATCATTCCTTCTCACTATATTAGATTTCTTATAAGGAACAATCCACTATGGATATAATTTGGCATAGTTTTCTTTACTTTCATAGACTTTCTCCCAAAATAAGACTAGATTTGATATTTTTAAAATTAACATTTTACCTTTTATCAAACCATCTCTTGACTTAAAGCTTATTTAAATTATTCTAAGCTTTATCTTGACCATCTTCCATATGAATGATATGGAGTAACTTTGCCTATACTTTTTCATCTTCCCAAATGTACCCTTTCATGAATTGATATGTTTTAAGCTTTAAGGTGATATGAATTACTTTATATTTTCCATAATAATATTAATAGGGTTTATTTGAATGCCTATTTATACCAGTTTATATCAGCCCATAGAGTATATTTCAATAATTAATGACACTCTCTTGTATGAAGCTTCAAGGTGATATGAATTACTTTATATTTTCCATAATAATATTAATGGGATTTATTTTAATGCCTATTTATACCTATTTCTATCAGCGCGTAGAGTATATTCCAATAATTAATGACACTCATTTTATTTCTTGTAACATTATTAATAGAATCAATTATATTCATGTTGGTCAATTCATCCACTCCACTTCCTTGTGAATAATATTTTTAATGAAATTTTAGAATAATTTTGTAGTCATATGCCCATTGTGAGAAATTATATTGACTAGAATGCAAGTCTGTTATCACACGCTAAAGAAAAATGTATACCTAACATGGTGAAAGTATTATCTTAAAGAAATATAATTAATTCTTATGTTATATATATATATATATATATATATATATATATATATATATGTATATATATGTGTATATATATATGTATATATATATGTATATATATATATATGTATATATATATATATGTATGTATATATATATATATGTATATATATATATATATATATATATGTATATATATATATTATATATATATATATATGTATATATATATACATATATATATATATGTATGTATATATATATATATATATATATTTATGTATTTGTAAATCATATGATTTTATGTTCACTTGTGGAATTTGAATTAACTACTCCCATAAAATATAGTCCCCATTGTGTGAAGGGTTTACACTTATTAACTAGTTCCAAAGGCATTTTTAAATGATTTTCTACCTTGGAAAGTGTTTAGAACTCATGTAAATTCCTCATATCACTGTGAACATTTTTTAAGATAGTGGACCAATAATAACCTTCCTTGAGGATTTTGTGTAGTGTGGCATTTCCATAAGAATTTCCACTTTCTAACTTATCATGAAAATTATTCATATTTAATTGCGCTTATTCTTTGTACACACACCTAAGATAAATTATTTCAAATTATGTAGTAAAACACTTTTATTTTAATCATGTAGTAAGAATATTTGATATTCAAATCTCTCCTTTATATTATATGTAATATTTATGGGTATCTTCCATATAGTATAATGTGGGCATACCATGCTTCTTGGGAAGTTTGAGTTTGATCCACCTACATAGTATTGATCTATGGATCAACCTTAATGATTAGTTTAAGGATATATTATCCTTTTAAAATTGTCACTAGGTTAATTACATTTTCATCCCATAACTATTGAAAACTTTTAGGAGTAAGATCTACAAAGGATTTATGGTGATGAATCTTGAGCATATATTCATTGTGTTTTGGGCTAACGTGAATTACATATTAATATTGAGTATTTTTAACCTTTATATTTTCCCTATCATAAGTATTGACACACTGAACAAATGTGTGAGAAATTGCATCATAAATAATCCCATTGTCATAGATTTCCTAAATCCAATATAATTTGGGAGTAACAATGATTTTTTTCTATAAATAATAAATTTATATATTTCCTATGTTAGTGTCTACAATATTATCTCTATTAAATTTTATATTAAATGGGAGAGTGGCCTCTTTGAATTGGTACTTCATATCTTTCTTCTATCTTGAAGTTTATGACATGTGAACCTAGGAGGGTTGACTAAAGAGACAAATTTAAATACCAAACTAAATAAATCACTTTTTTAAACACTTTAAAAATTATTACATAAGCTTTGGTAGGTTATGTAACTATTTTGAAAATTAAAAATACCATTGTGGGTTTTGGGCCTCATTCTACACTTAATACTCTAATCAAAATTTTAAATTGTTTTGGCACTTGAAAACTTCTATTAGGGATATGAACTACTTTTAAACCTAAAAACACCAATTATAATTTTGAGTTACTTTTACACCAAAAAATTTTGGTCTAAAATCTAAGATAATTTTATAGGAAAGAATTCTTGTTAAGTTTTAGAAATTGTAAATTCAATCTAATTTATGGTTGTTTGAAAGGTTACTTATGGAAGTCTTATAAGATTATAAAAACTCTAAATATGTAAAGATATTAATCAATGAAATTTATCAAGATTAAAACTATCTACCAAAAATACTTATGGAAATGGGTGAAACTGTTAAAAAAAAAAACTTTGTCAATGGAAAGAAATATACTAGAAAATAGTGCAGTCATTCCTTGACAATAATTTTATCAAGGAAAACCAATAAAAATGAAATTAGGGTGATCTTGAAAAGAATAATGAAGGTTTTGAAAAAATGGGGGGAGCAAAATCATGAGAAAATAGATGAAAATTAAATGGGAAAATAAGTATTTATAACAAACGATCCAAGTAGAAATTTCACATGCTTGGAAAGTATTTTCAGCATTATATTTATCATACGAGAGTTGGGGTATTGTAAGCATCAAGAAATTTTAACCTTTTATGTTTCTATTCCAAATCTCTATAATTCTAAAATTTTGATGGAAATAAAAAAAATGGGAATTAAGAGTCAAAGAGTAATTCATAGTTCAATCTACTCAAAACTCCTAAATCTTAAAACACCAAAAGTATGATAAGAAGCTTGAAATCGAAAAAATAAATAGTTTTAGATTTTTTTTGTGTAAATATGTTTGAATAATTCAAAATCCTAAATTTGAATAAAATTTTCCAACACTCAACTAAATTTTGATATTTTGGAATTTACAAACTAATATGATTAAATTATAACACTAATTTGACTAGTTTTGGTCAATTGTGATTAGATTTATATTGGGCACTCAAATTTTTTGCATAAAATCAAATTTTGGTAGAAAAATAACATGGTTAGTTATTATCCTCTCATAAGGGTGCTATTATCATTGTAATATATCCTATATAAACCCCTTTTATAGGAAAAATAAATATTAAAAGTGAGATAAGGTTTTAAGGTGAAGGAAAATAATTATAAATCTATGTACAATAATGAGATTTTTAAATTTCACAAAATACCTATCTAAATGAATTAGTAGTGATTTGTGATGGAACATTCCATCACTTTTCATCAGGACATATCCAACAAAGAGTAGAGCATATAGTTAGCAAAATCGTCTAGGTATTATTAAACTCATCCAAGTACATTCTAACAATCAACTTTCTAATATGAGTGACCACATTCCCACTTCAAATCATTAATGATGACTTTACATTATCACAAATTGTAATATAATAGAAGCAAGCTAAGTTCCAAATCCTCTTAGTTATTTATATTTATAATAAGTGAACTTAATTAGTATTACTCTACCAATTACATTTAGATATATGTAATTTGAAAATAATAATAATAATCTACAATGTTCAAAAAAATATCTTGTTTAGACCACTAAATCTAAAATAAGTTAAAATATATTTTTTAAGCCTTCATTCCTCAAGCACAAAAAAATTAAGGTTTCCTTTAGGGTTTCATTATACCTTCATAAGGTTTCATATTTATACATTGGAGTTTCAAAGTTTATTTCTATTTTTTTATTTCCTCCTTTTACATAATCATAATTGAAACTATATTTAATGTGTATTCTAATAAATGGAATGATAATATAGACTTTCATGGTATATCAATGATACAAATAAAAGGGTAAAATAAATTCACATATGTTGGATGATTTGTTACATGTAAATAGAGATTAAATGGAAAATAATGTTAAGGTTATAACATATGAGGAATAACATAATGAACCATTCAAATATAATATATACCTTATAGAGTTAGTGACTCTACAATAGGTGTTTATAATTCAACTCCTAAAACTAATAGCTCTATGTCTACATATATGGTTACACATGTGATTCCCACCTATAATGTGGAAAAAACATAAGTTTTTCCTCAAATTTTTTATCCTATCCCTACATAACCTAATTTTGTGCTTCCTAGGATGGTCATCATGTGACACCATCCATTGCTACATTATTTTCTATGATTAATGCTTCAATCCTTATGCAAATGATCCTTTATCTTAAAATTAAAATTTCATAATTAGCATAAAATTATTCTAGAGTGGGCCATTCAATTAATTCTCATGCATTACTATATAATCCATTGGCCCTAGAGATATCATATTATCCCTTACCTATAAAATGTTTTTCTCATAAGTTTACATTATACGATGGTAAAGGTGATCCAAAACAACATCTTTTATCTTTTCACATTGTATGTTTTGAATATACATCCAATGATAATTTATTAATTAATTTTATTCTAAAATTTTATAAATACTATACCTTAAAATAGTTATATGACCTCCCCTTCCAATCAGTACATGCCTTCAACCCTTTGACTGATAAATTCATGGTATATTTATCAATTAAAATTAGTGAGAATATGCCATATTCTCATATTGTAAAACTTCATCAAGGACCCAATGAGCCTATAAATGATTAGGTTCATTATTATAAAACCATGATATCTATTAAGAAAAATCATATGGATAATAATGAGTCATAATATGTATTCAAGAAGAGATTATTTTCTCAACTACATGATTCCATTATTTTCAAATGGTTTCAAAGTTTCAATGAATTATGACATATTATCAAGGATCATGAAGTTAAGATTATTATTATGAAAACACTAAATTATGGGTCTAATCCTCTAACATAAACTACTAGTGAAAAATAGACGAACAAACTATCCTTAAAATCCAAAGTAAATACTAATAACGATGCAAAAAATCCTAGTTAATGCAGTGTCAAAACCTACCAATTGTCTTGTCTTATTATCTCCTCAAATAAGGAAGTTTTCATAATTATATGAACCTCATCATAATATAATATAAAAAATACTTGAGTGAAATATCATGTCTCTACTTCTCAAAAAATATGTTGATATGAATAGGCCACCATCTAATACATTTGATGATAATGAATATTGAAATTATCATCAACGTGAAAGACATTTAACTAATAAAAGCATCTATTTTTTACATAATATATAGGATTTAGTTAATGAAAACATTATTTAACTCAGTGATATTGGTACATATACACATGATTCAAGGGTATGACCTAATGGCAATTCAAAATTGAATATCTTTTACAATCCCTTTTCAAATCATGTAGTAACATAAACCAAGACCAACCAAGAGGTGAATTTGGCTTATATAACACAATCTACACCTATTTTATATGATTTGCATACTAAAGAATAGGAACATCCTATATATCATCTCATTGGTACACTTAGGGACACATAAGTACATACACCTAATATCACATTTGATTAACATGAAATAATTGATCATGATTCTATTAATGCACCATTTTTTTGTGTGTTCTTACATTAAATCACAACCCATATAAAGTGTCATGGTAGATAATGGTTCAAGTGAAATGTTTTCACTATGACACTACTTATTATTATTAGATACATACATGAAGACATGATTAATACAATGAATACAATGAAGAAATTTTATGGAAAGAGATAAAATCTTTTGGTGATAATTTTGATACCACTTATGGTAGGCCCTACAACATTTAATAATTTATTCTTGGTTTTTTTTCAATACAAGGGCATTCAACATGTTACTAGGATGTCCCTAGATACATAATATTTTTAAATTAACATCTTTAGTACACATATATAAATTTAATGTTTACAACTCCAAATCTTCCTTATGAGTATCATATTCAACCAAAAACCTTTCTTGAAAACCTACCCTAGATCTAGTTATACAATTTGTACATGTCCATCCTATGAATTTTTTTCAAAGACAAGTAATTTATTTTACTATAAGACCAATGCTTCAAGTCCCATAACATCATATATATATATATATATAGGTTACACAATATATATATATATATATAGGTTACACAATGAACACAATCTCATATATAGGTTACACAATGAACACAATCTCATATATATAGGTTACACAATAGACATTATCTACTTAGTAACATCCTAAGTTAGTTTCCCATGCCGCTCTACATGTTCCACAATGAACACAATCTCATATTCCATAGGTATGTAAAAATTAATTATATACTATGATTTCTATACCTAAATAGGGTATGTAGATTCATGTGATCTACAATGACCTCATTTATCAAATTTGGATAAAAACACATTTGTTACTACTCTTCCATGGTGAGTAACATTCACCATGATAGACACAATACATAAAAGTGAGCATCCTATTGATAGGATCATTAGTTATCATGAACATAACTCAAATTCAAAAATATTAAAAAATGTATTCATAAAATAAAAAATTATGACCTATGCATGACATGTGTTGCTAGTTTACATGATTCATTTATGTCATTTATCATATGCATGGAAAAATACATATCAATCTTCTCTATGCACATGTTTCATAGTATAAATGACATGGAAATACTATTCTAATTATTCTTTATGGGTATCATATGCTTTGTGGTGATTATGTTACCTGCCCCTCCAATCAATTAGAGCATTAAAACCTTTGGAAAATAAGTTTCTATCACACTTTTATATCAACACTGGTGAAAAACTATCTTATGCCTAAATTTACAAACTCAAGCAAGGGTCCAATGAGCCAATCAATGATTATGTACTATATTATATAATACCATTTTATTTAATATGACCAATATTATTGTATAAAATAAGTTACAAGACATCTTCAACAAAATTATGCATGTACCATTGAATGAGTCAATAGTAATCAGTAAATTAAAGTCATTTAATGAGTTATGTCATAAAATGAGAGAGTGAGTAGTCAAAATCATAGCTCTAAACAAAATCAAGTATGCACCTAATACTCTAATAAATTCAATAATCAAATTTAAAACCAAACCAAGCTACAAGTTTAAATTGAATGATAACAATAATGAGACAAAGACAATAGTTAATGTAAAATCACAGCCTATAAATTAACTTCATTTATCTAGTCCAAAAAAGAAGTTTTCAAGATTACCATAACCTCCTCATGTAATATTAGAGAATTTACTTTAGTTCATCCTCATCTCTCTTACACCACCATAATATTTTGATACAAACATACCTACACCAAAGAATCATGACATTAATGCATATTGTGATTACCATAGAGTTCTTACACAATATAAAAATAAATGTTTCAATTTAAGACATCGATACAAGATCTTATGGGTGAAAATACTATTGAGCTAATCACACCTATATAGGATTATAAACCACAAAAAATAGATATTAAAAATATAAAATATTCAATAATAAATTTCCCAAGCATAAGGTAATAGAGACCAAGGATACTTATGAAGTATATCATGCATACAATTTTCACCCTCTGCTTGTGACATTTTATCACCCAATATATGGGGTTATTGGTACATTTAAATTCATATTACCATATTTCCATGTTATTACATTTTATTATAGTGATATTTTTTTATGACAATTCATATTTACATGCACTATTTATACAAGCTCACATAAGCAACACATACATAGTGTCATGGTTCATAATAGGTCAAGTGATAATGTGTGTATAATGACACTTATCAACATATTTAGATACACATAATAGGATTTATAAGATACTACATGATAATTTAAGTTATTATATAGAAGGACACATATCAAATTTTACTTGTGTTACTTGTTTTGGTCAAATTTTATATAGTTTCTACATTATTTCTAGTCTTACCAAGCATAGGGGTATTTTACATGTCATTAACACACCCTAAGATATAAAATATCCATGCACTAGCATCTATAGTGCATCAAATATAAAATATATACATTGTAACAAGGTATCTACATTTTCAAGCATTTGATATGAGAACCCTCTTTGACTATTATTATCTTCTTCTCCACCTCCACCACCACTATAGTTGGTTGTTACACCTATTTAGGAACATTGTTCAGAGTTAATTATTACACCAATGTAAGATATTTATATACATTTAGCCAGATAAAATTAGATTACTCTTCTAGATATTGAGTTTTATAAAATTACTCGCATAAAATAGCTCTTCAAGGCTCATAAAGACCATTATCTACTATACGAAGTATTAATTTTACACCACAAGAAATTCATCATGTTCCATAGTGAAATATGGTAGTGAGATATCATCCTAATATATATCATACACCATATAATCATGAGCCTTATATAGATACGAGTGCCAAAATAATGCACTTATGACCACCCTTATGCACACTTAAGTTTTTCTCAATTCCATAATTTTAAATTGTTATTCATCTACTTTTATGTGTATGACCCTCTACATTAAGTAAAATATAATATTGAATGTTCCAATTCCAAATTCAAAATACCCTAGACTCGTTACTTGATTGATTCATATTTATAATTTGGTTTTTTATATTCCTCAGATGAAAGTGCTCCTTCAAGATAATCCTACAAGTTGATCATGTCTGAATCTACTGGTTTCATCCTCTTTCCAATTAACAACTAATTTCTCAAATTAAAATTCATCACAATGGGTCATTGTACACATTTTTCAAGCCTAATTTGAGGAAATCCCAAAATATCACTATATAAGCATATTATATACCCATTTGTGAGGGAGGCTTTCATTATTTCAAAAACTAGATATTATCTAATTGCACATTGAGAATAAAGTTCCTATTCTTCCCAATTTTGAGTTCACATATCCCAATAAGCCCTAAAATAGGTATGAATACAATAACATGGTCATAATTCATTTTTTAAAGAACATAATCATACCAAGATTGCACCAACATATAGCATTTCACCAATATTATACACACACCATTGTAACATGGGACAACTACATGGATTTGTATCCCTCTTTGGAGTATTGATATTATGTAGTACTCAAAACATAGGGTATTTAGGCCAAGTAAAACACCATCCCTTTCACATTACCCCCATTTTATAGTATGTATTCCTTTTTTTCATTAAGATAGTGTTAGATTGAATAAGATGGTACACAACAACTCTTATAGTGCAGCATAGATAACTACATATACACACATGACCTATAAGTGAAGTCACACCTATCATAATTTTCATAGATGGATAATCCCCTAAAAAATAAATTTATGTCCCACAGACATGAGCACAAGTCATTAAAGTCCAAAAAAAGTAGCCTTGTCCTAGGATAATGTTGAGTCCTATTCTTGATTCAAATTAGTACCCTCACACATCCTCATAGTTATTGTTATAGTCATGTATACCCAAGTTCTATTTAAATCATTTATTTCTTATAACCCCCTTTTAGTAAATTTATAAAAGAAATAAATTTCAACCATTTTATATTTTATTATTTCATATATTATGTACTTTAATTTACTTAGCATTTTGTCTCAAACATATTAAAAATTATTAATCCAAATTTTGATAAAATATATTGGTGAACCTGACTATTTTTAAATATTTGAAAAACATGAGAATTAATGTTTATAAGGTTTCTTTCCTTATTTTTATCATTTCCAATTGCTATATTAGGGTTTTTTAATTTATTAATGTTTTGCTAATAACAATTTTTCAAGTTTCTATTTCACTTTTTATGTAATCTAAGAAATATATTTCTACCTATATTAGAAGTGTTAAACTAAGTGGTACTCAAGCAAAGAATACTCATATTTATTTTGATAATACATAAAATGGATAATAACAAGTGTCTATCAGGATATTTAAATAATAATCAACAAGTTAAGTATGTAGAAGTGCATAACAATACTTCATAACATGAACAATATAATTAGAATAACATTGAATCCCAAGATGAGAATCAAGATGTTGTTCCACCTAAAAATAATGAGAAACCAAAGCCTAATAAATTTTAATGTATTAATAATTTTTGATAAATAATTCATAATATTTTTACAACTCTTTTGGAAATTAAAAGTGCAAATATAGCTCAATCTTTTGAAACATCTACTAAAATGGGTTCCTTACCTTTCTCTACATCACTTAATACAAATTTTATAATAACATCTATATGAGGAAAACCCAAAGATTTTATTATATCATTATGTTAATCCCTACTTAGTCATTTTTTAGACCACCTTTGGTTAACACACATTCAATTCTTGATGTACAATCCCTTATGCAAAATGTTGTAGCTCTACATGTTAGGGTATTACATTTAAAATAAGGTGCTTCAGAACCTAGACACTTGACTTGTAGACTTTACTACATACTCCAGCTCAACATATTTTAGAATTTCCTTTACCACTTGGTTTTATGGCACCTAAGCTTACATTTTATGATGGAAAATGTGGCCCCAAGCAACAATTGAGAGCATTTCACATAGCATGTTTGGAATATGCATTCAATGATAAGTTTTTGACCAATTATTTTTCAATATTATAAAATAGTATGCTCTAAGATGGTATTATGATTTACCATATTAGTCAATTTAGGGATTCAATACTTTGGTATATTTGTTCCTTGCACATTTTTTGATTAACATAAGTGAAAATATGTCATGTGCTTAGATTGTTAAGCTTAAACAAGAATCTAATGATCCTATTACATATTATGTATTATGGCATATTACCATGTTATCCAAGATGATAAATCCTATGTAAAATAAGAAATTCCAAGACATATTCAAATATATTTTTCTTCCATCTCTACATGAATATATTATGTTTAAGAAGTTTCTAAAATTTGATGATTTATATCACATAGTTAAGGAAAGAGAAGTTAAGTTGTTGTAATTGACTAAGCTAAAATATGTAACCAAACTAATTTATACTCTTAATACAAATTATAGACACCCAAATGCAGCCACAACTAGCTCCCAGTGGGACTCCAAAATAATTCCTACCAACCATTGAAAATTAATCCTTGGAATCATAGAACATCCCAAATTTTCTTGTGCATCATTCATCTAATCTCATAATCATGTTGAGGCATCCCTATTAGGAATACTAGCCCATACATAATAATAACCTCTCACTTATTCATCCCTAATCACCTTACGACCTCGTAACTATGAATTTTTCCTATGGACCTATTACGTGGGGCACTTGAACAAATATCAAATCAAAAGCTAAAATGCTAATCAAATTAAATTATCTAATTAAACAAGATTAAATACCTAGTTGAATTATCCATTTACAATTAATGAATATCTAAAAATGGAAATTCTAAAAATCAAAATATCAAAGCCTTTCATCATTGGCTTATGAATTATCAATCTCTTTGAAAATATCCTAAAATATCTAATTTGAGAGCCATGCCTAGTAATTTAAAATCATAATTACATGACAACTATTAGCTCAACTAGAGTTAGTGTTAACTCACCTACGGATAGTTTGAACCTATTCCAAGCCTAAACTCAACCTTAATTTACCTTGGGTGAGACTTAATTATTAAAGCTATAAATACAAGGCCTTGCATATTAAATTCTAAGCAATTTTTGTGAAAATTTATTATGCATAAATATCTTAAATAAGTTCTTTTGATGTAGTCTTATAATGCCAAAATTCCTTGCATGTAGTGTTACCATATTCAAATCTTAAGCCAAGCAATCAAAACTAAGGTGTCAAGGAGAGAATAAGCCAAGAAAAATTCATTGTCAAATACTTTTTGATGCACAATCTGAGCAAGCCATTCAACAAGCCATTTGGAGCTCCAAGGAAGGTAAAACAAGTTGTTCTTTATGTTTTTGTTGTACTTTCATATGTAGTCTTGCTACCTAAGCTCTCCCTAGTGTTTAGGCTAGAGGTGTTAAGATTTTAGTGTGTTCTTTTGAGTTTTATTTATTCAAATAAAATAATACTAACCTCCCCTCTTTATATTTCTTGTCCACATGTTGGCATGCCCGGTGGGACCCATACCCCATGAAGTTGTTTGCAAGGACTTTTAGAGCATTTTCCTAACAATTTTCATGTAAAAATTCAAGATTATTGATCAAAATAGGTGAAAATTAAAGGTTAAAGGATGTTTTTATATAATTCATGAAGTTTCTCTATGTAGTAGCAATCTTGCTCTCTGGAATTGTGATATTACACAAAATCATGACTTTGACAGTCACAGTATTATCATAACTATCACGGTATATGTTGACTACCATAGTTTTCATACTAACTATTTATCATTGTAGGGCAATTAGTGATATTATAATATCACTACTTTTGAAATCATGGTATTATGTTAAAATTAGTGATATTGTAATATCATTACTTTGTAAATTATGATATTGTAAAATTTTTTTGTGGTTTTATGTTTAACCATGATGGTCAGGGTAATGGTTTCATGTTTCAGGTTAGCTTGAGATATCATAACTCTAAGAGTAGTGATATTACATTTATTTATATGTTATTATGCTTAGACTATCTATATTTCACTAATACTCTATTTTCATGTAAGTTGTAGTATTATCATAATAGTTGTGGTTCTATAGAGAGAGTCACAGTATTGCTCTATGTTTTTATAGTTTTTCACTCTATGTAAAAATTTAGAAACCCAAGAGAAAGATTTGGAAAGTCATTTTCTCACTCATGATTTTTCTCCTAGGCATAAGGACCCCCTAACATGTTTTATAGGACCCAAATTCTAGAAAAAAAAGACATTTAAAACATCCTAAGTTGAAATTTTTTTATTTCAAATTGGTGTTTTAATAATCTTTTCACTTAATTCATTTCTATTTTTCAAATTTTTCAACAAAAATTCCAAAGGGATAAAATTTCACAACATACTTAGTTTTGATGAAATAAAATTAACTTTCAAATTAATTACATACTCATAAGAGTTTTTCATTTTATGCTTGTTTGTTGAATGTGTTTGTTTAACAAATATGATTTATGCATGTATCCTCTCCCCCCATCCTATTTAGGTAACTTGGGTGACCAAAAATTCTCAATCTTTGTCTTTTTAAATTTTCTCTAAAAGCATGGAAATAAAGTCACTAAGGCATCCCCAAATCCACATGACTTAGGTGACCCCAAAATGATCATAAAGTATTTTTACTTATCTTTATTTTCATGCATTTTGGCTTGTGAGCAAGAGTTAATTGCCTCCTCATAGGTTATTTAGGGAAGTGTTGACCCAAGAATTCATCTCAAAAAATCATTTCAACCCCATTCTATGGTAGGATATATAAATTGAGGGTAATCCATTAAGAAGCTAAAATAATCTTCATTAGTAGTAATCAACATTAGAATTATGTGATTGCATCTCAAGTGTTAACCAACATTAGAATTACCCAATTCATTAGATAATTGACATGGATCCAAATTATGTGATTGCATCTCAAGTGTTAACCACACTTGGGACCATCTAAAAACAAATGAAAATTTAATGTTTAGAAAAATTGCACTTGTCATGGACATTTTATTAATCCAAGGTGAGTATTTATAAGTTCAATGTCATCATACAAATTATTGGGAGAATAGGGTGCCTAAAAACCCTAATT
Source organism: Torreya grandis (assembly GCA_037957365.1). Lineage (NCBI taxonomy): Eukaryota > Viridiplantae > Streptophyta > Pinopsida > Cupressales > Taxaceae > Torreya > Torreya grandis. The sequence goes on from JARHVA010003646.1 coordinate 322,300, forward strand.
TTCATTCATATTTACTTTTTGTATTAATAATTTAAAATCCTCTCAAGAGAAAGTATATAGATAGAATTTCATAGTATGATGCAACCTTGTCAGTTTTAGAATTTAAGACATTTGATTGAAAAGGGTGTTGTTATGTTTCCCAATTCATTCCAAGTATTGTGCCTTAGATTCTTGAAACAAGCCATTGATCATATCTTTAGAGCATGATAATATCATTATGCTACTTGAATTATTTCAAATACTTATTGTTTTATGTCCAAATTATAATTTAAAAACCAAAACCACATGTGCCTTTTGGATCTATACATAGTGTCGTTATGTTGTTCATTCTTTTCTAATTTATTATCTATCTTGAAAGAGCCTAAGTTTCTAAGTTGAGTTCAAAATTTTCCTTGACAAGTTCAAATCCAAACATTGATTGATTTTTGCTTACACCTCAAGTAAATTTATCTTAGACATCAATCTTTCACTTTTGGATTGTGTGACTTAGGTTAATTATTTATTCAATTTGAAAATTATTTTTATGCCTAGATTTGGGGAAGTAGTCTATCTTCCATATGCCTATTATTTCATGCCTTTTGCCAAATGATCAAGTTTGTGTTTAAAATCCAAATACCTAGTTTGTGCCAAAAATTTTCAAGTTTGTTAAATTAAAATCTTCCCTTTTAGACCTCATTTTGTTTAAAACCTATCTTTTATGCATTTTCCAAAAGACCTAACAATATTTGTTTTGAGCCTAGCCTTTGTGCCTTATTTTCCAAAAGACTAAAAACTTTTGTTTATTTTAGACATATTTTAGACTTGTTTGAAACACTTGTACCTAAATTTGGCATTTCATTTTTATTCCATCGACTTGACCATTTTTTTAATACATTTGATGTTACACTATTTTAGAACTATTTTTAGCACATACCTTTTTGGAGATATAGTTATATTCCTTAGACCAAATTAGACTATGTTTGGACCATTTTTCCTTTAAACCTTATTTTTTAGATTTTGTATAACTCTAGGACCTTTTTGTGAAATGTTCACCATTGATCTAGATATATCTTTTTACACTCATATTAGAGCCATGTACAATTCAGGTTATGATAATGTAGTTTCATATGATGACTTTATTTAAGACCCCTATGGTAATGATGTAGTTTGTGAGGTGGATATTTATCTTCCTTACAATACTTAATCTAAGAAACAAATATAAGATCCTCAAGCATAGTATTTGGTGATACCTTATTTGGGATAATTTATGGACCAAGTTTGACCTTTCAATGCTAATGCTACTCGATCCCCTACCTATACCATTAACCTTCCTTCAGATTGTGTGAGTAACCAATCTCCATAGGATCCAAGGATTACTATTTTAGGACATTTTCTTTTGTCTTATAATAATAACCAAGATTCACAATGTCATACCATTACCATTCCATGACCTCATCCTTTGGCTTGTGATAGAAACCAAGCTTTGTAATGCCCTATCATTACCATTCTAGGACCTTATCTTTTAGCTCATGATAGTAACCAAGATTTGAAACACCCTACCATTACCATTGTAGGACCTCATCTTTTGGCTTGTGATAGAAACCAAGCTTCACAATGCCCTATCATTACTATTCTAGGACCTCATCCTTTAGCTTGTGACATCAACTAAGCTTCACAATGCCCTATCATTACCATTACAAGACCTCATCCTTTACCTCATAATAATAAATAAGATTTATAATGCCCTATCATTACCATTCCAAGACCTCATCTTTTGGCTCATGATAGTAACCAAGCTTTAGAATTCTATACCATTACCATTCTAGGCCCTTCCAAGTATGGTAGCTTGTTATCTCAACAAATTTATGCAATCACGACTAGACGAGTCATAATTACCATCCTAGATTGATAACCAGTCTTTATTAAGCCCATCTTAGATGATCATATTTATAAAGATATCATTATCTAGCCAGTGATCATTCTTCCTTCATTACCTACCATACCCTAATTTATAAAATCCATGTTGATCATCAAGCCACAATAGAGACAATCAATACCTCTCTAATAGAGCTAATCATTTGAATACCAATATGTGTTCAAAACTAGTATTTTACAACTATTTGTAAACCAAGGCCAAGAGAACCAATAATTCTAAAATCTTTTTGTTTAAATATCTATTTGTGATGAGTAAACCTATGATGAATCACCTTTTTATCCTTTACCTATTGTTTAGGATTCTCCCTCTAACAAACCAGTCTTTTCTTAGTCACTTCTTAATGATTATCAACACCTTTTGGAAAATAATTATCTCAACCATTATCATATTTTTAAATAACCTCCCTTTGATAAGACAGTCTCTATGGAATTGTATTTTGACCTTTTACCCCTCATTGAGGAGTCTTAATTTGATAAATTAGTGTCTATGGAGCCCATTATACATCACAGGCCATTACTAATCTAATACCAAATAGTCAATAAGATTTAGCATCATAAGTAAAATCAACATCAGATTCAGAATCCCTTGAGTTAGACTCAACTTCAAAATTAGAATACATTTGTAACTATTACAGTATTGGTTATGCATGCCTTGTGAATCAATTTGAATCTATTTTTTATCCTTCCATTATTTTTTAAGATGGTTACTTAAACATAGACATAAGTTATCCTAGTATATTCTATGAGGAATGTGTTGCATCTTGCCATTCCATTACCGTTCCACATGCCATTACCAACACCCAACATAGCCATTATATTGACATTCCACCTCCCATAAGCGTTGATTAGGATAGACAAAATCACACATTATTGAACTACATCCATGGTGACATATCAATTGAATAATATTAGGGTGACCAAGATGAAATTCATGTAAAATAAGAATAATATCTTAGTCAAACCTTTTTAGAGGCACTAAGGGAAATTAAAGTCCAAACTCAACATCTTCTAGTGAAACCTTGTTTGAAGAACTAGAAGATAATAAAATTCAAAAGTCAATGTTCCTTAGTGAAACCTTCTCAAAGGTGTTATGGGACAATAAAAACAACTTCATTGTTGAAAACCTCATTCAGGTTCCAATAATTGATCACAATAGTTCTTCACTATTTAAATAAGACATTATTAAAGATAACATCAATACAACTTCTAATATACAGCATAATTAGATGGTAGCTACTCTCAGGATCAAATAACAAAAAAATATGTCAGTCCTATTGGATCATATTTAAAAGTCTTTGGCTCCACCATAACCAAAATTATATCAAATCTATAATTAGCAACATTATGTGTGCTTGAAAATACCAATCTTTATTTGTTTCCTAACCATTATATATTTCATTATCATCCACCTTTACATTTCCAAATTAGACCTATCATCTAATATTTATTCATATTTAGCATGCTTGGATGAACTTTATTTTATAAAGATTATGAATACATCTTGTCTCAAAGTTTGAATGAAATATAATCAATGAAAAACAAAGATCATAATAACATTATTGGAGTCCAAATCTACATCAATTTCTTGATAGAGCAATTATTTAGAAGAGGTGTGGGCTAGTAATTTAAACATTTGACTATTATAGTTGTAACATATGTTCATCGAGATGTGTATCTCCACATCAATAGGAATAATAGAAACATTTACCTTTCCATAACTATTTACCTTACCTTTTTCATTTGCCATTCACCTTATCTTTGTTGCATACCCTATCATTTACCTTACCCTATCACTTGGGGATAACCCTATTACCATTATAGCCAATTCTCATAACATCACCATCCTTGAATAATACCATACCATACATTGTTCTACCATACCTTTCTTATTTTACCAAATTTGTTTTTACCCTCCCTACCCAAACCCTTTGACTTTGGTTTTATTCCATTAGTTCTTTGACAACCTTTAACTAGAGGATTTAGATCAAGTTCCAATATTTGATTAAGTATTCTAGATAAAGACCATATTTTAGATTAGTTTGACATTGGTTTGGTATTTGCATCTTTCATTCCTTATTTTGTTTCATTTTGAGTATTCCTGATTATAACCACCTTTGGGAAAATCAATGTCTCACATTATATTAATAATTATAACACATTTGGGTAAATTAATATCATTAACCTAAGTTGTTATGTCCTAATTATAACCACCTATGGTAAAATTAGAAACAAAACCTTTATCATGCCTTGAAGTCCCACCTTGACATTCCTATGACATAATGTGCCATTTGCCTACTTTGCCTATTTTGTGAATTTGTTCCTATGACTAACCTCCCCTTTATGTATTCTTTTTCTACATAAATAATCTAATTAATACACCATATAATGTGAATCCAAGTGAAAATAAAATTGATCAAAAGATAATAGTGAATGAATTTTCAGAACATACTTATCATATTATGTTATCTTCTCCTCGAAGGAGTCAATTTACCAACTTGCCATAAGCTCCCTATAAGATGTTAGAAAAATAATTCTAATGTCACCTCATATCGATACCTCCCATTAAAAACATTGATGTGAGTAAACCTCTTTCAAAATTATTTTAGCACATGTTTGTTGTGATTTTCATAGAGCACCAAGGCATAATACCAATAGATGCATTAGATTGAAACATAAGATACATGATTTGATATATAAGAACATCATTAATGTGGGTAAATCTATTGAAAGTACAAAGGCATAACTAAGTGAGAGTATAATAATGAATAGATTCACTTATCTTTTCTCTATGCATATAGGTAAATAAATAATAGATAAATCAAAAGTGCACTTTACATATAATGCACATCCTCCACTAGATTTTTATAATCCTTAGACAGAGGCATAACATCCTTTGAATATCATTATTGGTACATACCATGTTTTAGTACCATCTAGACCACTTATTACATTTGTAGAACATGATATACTAGATTATGATTTTTATGTTCACTCTTCATTCATTTGGTCTTACATTGATTATCAACCTATTTAGAGTGTTATGGTTTATAATGGTTCAAGTGTGAATATGTGCACTATCACACTTCTCTCACATTTTAGCTGAATATATAAAGATAGACTTTCTACAAAAATATCATACATTGGGTAAGTTTATCCCACATGTATGAGGGTGTTGTATTGATGCTTTTAATGCATGGTATGTTTTGGTTACACCTATATAATCACCTATTCACCTAGTCATTTATATAGAAGGTGAGTTATTTATATGGATTATATATATTTTACTCACCTTTCATATAAATGAATGTGATGTATATATATAGGTGGAATATATATGTAACCTAACCATACCATGCAACATTCTGTACTTACCTTCTTTCTTTTATTTGTGGAGGCACACATTCATCATATTTTGTAGGATATAGGGCAGCTACAAGAATTTGTAGCTTCTAGTGGGGATTTTTAGACCTTTTTCTTATTTTATATCTTTTGAAAGGGAATTTTTCCTATAGGTTTTATTCTTTTATCTAATTTATTAGAGTTTATTTGTATTTAGGTACCTTATCATGCCTTGTTGTCAGGATCTATTTCTTCTACCTAGTGTGTAGATTATTCCTACACTATTGTTTATCTTACTTAGGTGTGTGCTCTTTGTGTACAATAGGTAAGTTTACCCCAAATTTATTAAGATGTTGGTTTGATGAATTTATTCCACCTTTTCTAGGTAAGTTAGTCCCACATGAATGGTATGGTTGTGTTACACCTAACTTCCACTTATATAGTTACTTACTCACCTAGTCATTTGTATGGAAGGTGATCTATTCATATGGATTATTGATATTTTTTTCACCTTCCATATAAATGAATAGGTCAATAGGAACATATATAGGTGGAATATAGGTGTAAACTAACCATACCATGCAACATTCTTGACTTACCTTCTCTCTCTTATTTGTGGAGGAATGCATTCATCATATTTATAAGATATAGGGTGGTTAAAAGTAGTTGTAGCTTATAGTGGGGATTTTTAGCCCTATCTTCTTATTTTCTCTCTTTTAGAAGGGATTTTTTCCTACATTTTTTTTCATTTTCTCCACTTTATGATATTTTTTATTACTAGGGTACCTCATTAACCTTTTTGTTTAGAACCATTTCTTCTACCCAATGTGTAGATTTTTACTACACTTTTATTTATTAGGTATGTTCTCGTTGTGTGCATTAGGGAAGATTATTCCACATGTATGAATATGTTGTCTTGATGCATTTCTTCCATGTATTTTTGGTAATTTAGTCTCACATGCATGGTATGGTTTGGTTACACCTATCTTCCACCTATATATGTACTTATTCACGTAGTCATTTGTATGGAAGGTGAGTTATTCATATAGAGTATTGATATTTTTCTCTCAATCATTTTACAGTATTCTTGTATTAATTTCATTTACTTTTAACTTTATTTTGGTGTGTAATTAATTAATTTGTGTGATCATTTAATTGATGCATTTGTTTATCTAGATATCCTAGCACAACTCTAACATATATATATATATATATATATATATATGTATGTATGTATGTATGTATGTATGTATGTATGTATGTATTTATGTATCTATGTATGTATGTGTGTGTATATATGTATATATATATATATATATATATATGTATATATATATATATATGTATATATATATATAATATATATATGTATATAAATGTATATGTATATTTATATGTATATGTATATATATATGTGTGTGTGTGTATATATATGTGTGTGTGTGTATATGTATATGTGTATATATATGTATGTGTGTATGTATGTATGTATGTATGTATATATATATATATATATGTATATAAATGTATATATATATATGTATATGTATATATATGTGTGTATATATATATGTATATACATATATATATATATATATGTATATATGTATATATGTGTGTGTGTGTATGTGTGTGTGTGTATATATGTATGTATGTATGTATGTATATATATATATATACATACATACATATATATACACATATACATACACACACACACACACACACACAGATATATATATATGTATATACATATATATATACACACATATATATGCATATACATATACATATATATATATATACATTTATATACATATATATATACATATATATATATGTATGTATGTATGTATGTATGTATGTATATGTATGTATATTTATGTATGTATGTGTGTGTGTATATATATATATATATATATATACACACACACACACATACATACATACATATACATACACAAACACACACACACACACAAATGTGTGTATGTATATGTATAAGTATATGTATATGTGTGTGTGTGTATAACATTTCAAAACTTATAAAAACTATGATCTATGCATGATATGTGTAGTTCATTTAAATCAATGTATTCATGCTTCAGTGTATACAATACATCTCTATATATTGTTATATAAAATATATTTCACAAGTGTAATTAAATGAATTTCAAAGCATACAAGTAGTCACTTTTAGATGAAATTAAAGGTGGTAATATTTTTTCAAGTCCAACAATTTTACACAAACAAAATTGCACTTCTCTAAACAATCATGCATTGTGATCTTATCCCATTCTAGTCGGCTTGTCATAATGAACACTTGCTCTAATTTATCAAATTAAAAATATTTTTAGGCCTTATACAGCTTTTTTTTATTATAAAAATTTCAATAAATGCATCTTTTACATAGGTTTTATCATTTTATGGATATCCCTATTATTCCTACTATAGTACACTACATTGCAAAAATATTTCATTATTTTATCTCTTAATTTAACATTTATATCTCAATGAGTACCTAAGTTTTTATATATTATGATGTTACAAATTCCTTGTGTAGATAAATTTTACTTATCCATGCATGCTTATTATTTTTTATTCTTTCCTTCATGATTTGTGAGTATTCAATTTCTCTATATTGTGAACATTTAAATAGGTCTTTTATTGTGGATATAAGCCTTGTTGTGTGATTTTAGGCATATGATTGACATTTTGATGTGCCCCTTTTATGTTTCCTTTTAACCTTATTGCATACATTATTTGATATTATGCATACTCTTTTTGTGTGTCATAGTCATGGCTCTTGTTGCTATGTTTTTATCAATATTTTGATGTCATGATGGATATCATGAACTTCTCTAGTTTTTTGATGGATTGATGGATATAATGCATATTAATTAAGTATTTATATGTTAATTTAAGGTATTTGATATATGATCATCATTCACTCCCTACCTAATCTCTAACATCCATCTAGACATAACATTATATATGCATGGCTTTACATGTATCATACATTACTATATTTCTTAGATTATTAATATGATGTCATTATCTCTAATGTTATCATTGTTACTCCACATTTAAATATTTATATAACATCATTTTCATAACTTTTTATTTTTAGCTAACTTATTACACACACTTCACAACTCAACTCAAAAGATGGTCATACACAGTGGCTTGTCTTAGAGACTAAGTTGTAACAATACACTACACAATAGAAAATAGTAGTATTTGCTTAGTTGATAGCATTACATACTCATTTTTAGTTAAAAATTATATTTAGATAGTACCATACCATATAGAGATTAATGTAAGCTATTTTAACCAGAACATTGCACTTTCATACCATAAATCATAAATAGTATTTTGTAGATTTATCATAATCATACTTAGTCTAAAAAATGGTTTTCCCTAAATACCTATAAATAATTTCATATTTACATAGGATTATTACATATTTTAATTATATTATGAGCATCATGTGTTTCATGTGTTCTAAGTTTTTACACAATTCTTAGATATTTAATTAATATTACTCAAGTTATTAGAATCAATATACTCATATATTATATTAGGATCATGTTCATAACACATGATCACTTTATTTCTTAGTATTTTTACTAGTTTCCATAAAAAGAATGGAAATTCATGTCATTGTCTGTGTTGTATACACCAAAATTAGACTATATTGTATTTCACTAGATTTTCAACAAGAATTTCACCATAATGAATATTATTCCATCTATAGTAGTTGATTCATCTTGTTACACTAATTTTAATGAGTTTTTCAATAGAATGATCTATTGGTATTCATACAAGGATGCTAAGATACTTTACCATCTTGATTTTTTTGATGTTGAATTTAAGTGCATCTTAATTTTTTAAGTATAATTATCCTACCAATGAATAATAAGGCATGCATAGACCAATATAAGTATTTCAATTAATAATTCTCTAAGGGTTCCACCCACTCTAGTCCCCAATTTTTTCACTAGAAAACACAATAGTTCTCTTACATTAAAGGCATATGGTTTCCCTGTTATTATAATTATAATTTTCCTATCTTTAATTTCATATTTTTATCCCAAATAAGGACTGATTTATACATGTTTCATTATTGGTTTGCATAAATCACAATTTTTTATGTGATCTACATTCAAAACCATTCTTCATAGGTAAGCTAAGGGATAACACTCTTCCTTTTACACTAGTATTTTCACTTTATTACATTCCTATAATAAAAGGGGGTACAAATGTAGACACTAAAATTAACATTTAATTTTAAAACAATGCACTTTTGATGACCCCTTATACATACTTAACCTATTCTCAGTCACACCATTTTAAACCATTATTTCTCTACTTTTATGTGGATGAACCTCTATCTTAAAGAAAATATACTACTAAGTGTTCCTATTCCTCATTCCAAATGACTGAGACTCATTACTTGACTAATTCATACTTCTAATTTAGCTATTTTGATTCCTAAAATTAAACTACTCCTTTAGGACAATCCCATAGATCAGTCATGTCTGAATCTGCTATTTTTTTCTTCATGCAAGTTAACAACTAATTACCTAAATTTAAATTTATATCAATGGTTCATTCTACATGTTTCATAATCCCAATCAAGTAAATCCCAAAATTTTCACTATATAATCATATTATAGACCCATTTGTGAATGAGGCTTCCATTAATTAAAATACTATATATTATCTAGCTACATATTGAGAGGAAAGTACTATTCTTCATAATTTTGAGTCCAGATGGTCAATAATGCCCTAAGTTAGTTTTGAATACAATTAAAATGTCACAAGTAATTTTTTTAAGCATATAATCATAGTAGTATTATACCAACATATAACATTTCACTAGTATTATGCAAACACCATTGTAGTCTGGGATAACTACATGGAATTTTATCCCTCTTTAGAGTATTAGTATGTAGGCAATGCTCAAGACACAAGATGTTGAGGTCAATAATAACCACATACCCTTTCCCATTTGTCTAATTTTATATTATTTTTACCTTCTTATCATTTATCTATCGTTAAAATGAAGAAAAAAAGGTGCATAGTGGCTCCTATAATGAATCGAAGACATCTTCATATACATATAGGACCTACAACTGAAGACACAACTGTCAAAAGTTTCTTAGAGGGGAAAAACACTAATAGATAAATAAATTACCTACATAGATTAGTTTAGGTAAGTTAGGTCTAAATATATCATCCTTGTCCTAATAATAACATGAATCCATATTATTGATTCACAACCTAATTTAACATCATAGTCAGACTCATAGTCACTATTGTAATCATACAAACCCAAGTTCTAGATAAATCATTTATTTCTTAGTAATTTCCCCTTTTAGCATATTTCTAAAAATATTAAGTTATAATTAGTTTATGTATTATTATTTAATATATTATGTTTTTATTTACTCATCATTTATTCTCAATTAGATTAACGTTTCTTAATCTAAATTTTGATAAAACATTACTCCTCATAGATGTGAGCATATGAGTGATAATGAGAGTTAGATTAAAACACTTGATTCATTATCAAATTTTAATAAAGTTACATCTCATACTTTTTTCTCATATTAGGTGACCTTTGTACCATATGATAAAATCACTCCCCATGACTATCTTATTTATGAGATCATTGGTTAGCACAATTCAAACTCCAAGATGATTTCAAAAATATTAAAAAATAAAATAATTAACAAATTAAAAAATATTCAAATATTTCAAAAAATTAAAACCTAAGCATGACATGATTTTTATATTACACTATTTACATATGTTATTTATCATAGGTTTGTTATAAGGCATATTATTTTCATAAACATGCATTTGATGATATATAAGAGTGTTGCAAGACATAAAAATCATGCATGGACACATAGATGTTAAAATCTCCTATACCTAGTGGACATGCCAATGTTAAGGACATATTATTCCATAGGTCACATTATAACTATTTATATCTTTCTTTCACCTTTTACTATGTTTATCTACATACATTGCTTACACATGTCTTGTTAAATTGATGCAGGAGCATCTACAACAGCTACATGAAGACATGGTCATGATTAAATTCAAATTCAATAATTTGTATGTTCCCTCTAAAATGCTATTACGAAGGAGTAATTGTAAAAAAATAAAAGTAAAAAGAAATTTGTTTTGGGGCTGTTGAGGAAATAAGGGGAGTGGTTGAAATCTTTCAACCGTAAGACATTAGTGGAGATAAACCTTCTTAAAATTGGTATATTGTTACAAAGTAAAAACTGTATTTTGTCTTGATCCCAAATTGGGCGTAGAAGTTAGAAGAAGAGGCTCTTGAAAAGAGCCAAAGAAAAAAATCATTAAAAAAAAGGAGGAGATGTATGTAGAAGAAGAGAGGATAGCCTCAAGAGAAATCAGGCTAGAAAGTAGGCATCGAAATGTATGGCCTTACGGGTCATGGACACAGTAAGAATAGGTCACAACATTATTCTATTTGGAAAACACAGCCAAACAATCAAAGGAGAGTGTGGAACCTAAATGAAGTGACACCAAAAGTCTGAGAGGAGCTGAATAAGGAAGTCTAGCATGCAAATCACTGAGAAAACGTGCAGTGTAGCAGAAGAAAAATGGCAAAACCCTATCCTCAATGTTGCAGAATCATGGGAAAGGAGAAGAAATGCAGTGAAGGTGATTGGTAAGTTCCTATTTAATTTGCAGACCTGTAATTAAATGCTTGTAATCCTTGTGAATGATAGAATAGATGCATGTTGGTAAAGGACACCAGGCCATGGCAAAATGGGCATAATATTAAAAGTGTATTGTCTATGGATCAGCGTTGGAGGTGTTTGTCATTGGTTCTATTCTGTATAACTCTAGCTATTGAATTTTCATCTGGGGATGTTGTTAAGTGATGAAGGTATCTTTTTATTTACAGAGATAATCTTTGATTGAGAAAAGTTTTGTTAATTGTCCTGCTCTTATATTGTTGTGAGGCGTTGCCCGAATGGTGGCATTGGTCATCAAGCAAGGAAAGAAAAGACATAGCAAAAGAAGAGAAACACAATTTCTTTGAGAAATTCAGTGCCAATTGTGTGGAAAGAGAGTGCATTCTGGCCACATTTGAAATTGATCTTCATTTGCCAGTTACTTGCATTGATGCAACAAATCAGTTTCTTAGTAAGCTAAAAGGTGTAACTGAACCGTCCTTGATAAGTTTTTGGCCTCTAATAGATATATAAAAGTTCTCCAAGTGAATATCCCTAGCAGTTGATCCCTTATCTCTAGTCTTTTCTAAAAGTAAGCCACAGCATATAGCATATAACATATGTTATTAGTATTTTGATTTGAAAAAGGATGTAGGTCGACCTTGTAGCATGGGTTCATGGGTCTGCTGAGCTGAATCGATCCTGTAAGATTTTTTTGCATAGTTGTGAATGGATTGCAGTGTGATATTGAATAACACACAATCATGAATATGGTGAATATTTAGCATTGCAAAGTCAACCCGAGACTATTTAGTGCACACAGACTACTAATGACGGCATCTTATTATTTGTGTTGAGACTTGATTTTGATAAATGATCCACTGTTGATCTTGTAGAAATGTGAAATGTTTGTTTGAGTATTTGACTAGTTCAATTTGTATGCATCGATCGAGATATGGTGAACATTCATGTTCTTTTATTTGTGAATTGTGAGACATGGTAGAATCGTAAAGGATTTCGATCGGGTTGAATATGGAATTATTTTGACATAGAATCATTTTTACCTATTTGACCAAGCCCGTAATGATGATACATCGGCGAAGGATATATTACTTGGAGGTTGAAAACGTCTCTATTTTGTAAAGTCTCTGATGATGAGGGATGATTGTCTTTTTAGCCGAGCCAAGACAAAGGTGAGATATGTATTTTTTTATTTGTATGACCTCATCTCTTCTAGTTGATATGATCTTCTATCCCTGAGAAAAGAGTAGGCAGGTAGGGTGCATCAATTTTGGTATCAGAAGTTGTAACTATTTAAGGATGTCATCATAAATACTCATATCTTACATAGTGATACATAGTGTTTAACCATAAAATATAATCTAAGGTGATCTTATTGTTAACCTTATATTTGATTAAAGAGTTATTTATAAATGAAATGGCACAAGGGTGATAATCATATCTATAGCAGGCTAATTATATGATAAACTCATATATATACTAAATTTATTACACTGAGATAGTCTAAAAATGGAAATTACAATTATGAAAGATATGGAAATGACAAAGAAGTAATGTACTTAGCTTGTTCTAATGCTAGTACATTTTTGGATTTAGAATAGGTAGAAATTAGGTTGAAATGATATTTTAGAATAGTTTTCAAATTTTAAATCTAATATTTCTAGATCTTTGGACAATAACATAATCTTAAGATGGTTGTATTGACACTAATATTTAGATTTGACACTAGTGTCATGTATAGAATACCTAATGGAAAAGGATGCAACCACTATATGCTTATGGGTTTTAATTCACCTTCACTTTAGTGCATTTAGATCTGGGTTATGGATTTTTGCTTCTTGTGAAATGTAAAAACCCTAGTTCTCCATCTCCATAGTAACCTTGTGTAAAATTAGTTAATGGGCACATGGTATCAAGTTGACCCCAAAGACCCTATTGCCATACGAAACTACCTATATAGACAATACTCCAGAAGAGGGCCTAAAATCATGTAGTTCTCCCCTATATTTTGGCTTGTGTGTGAATCATACAATATGTGTAAAGTAATTATAATAGTGACCTAGCTTGTATGTTGAAAAATTGGGATCTTGGGCTTCTCCTTTAGTACTTTAAAATTGTAGGTGTATTGTACCTATGACTGGTATGGAAATATGGAAGCTTTGTTCAATTGAATGCTTGATAGAGTGATTTTGATAAGTTACCTTGGTTCTTTTCATCTTTTCCTAGGTGAGGAATGAATGAGGGTTAAGCTTGTATTTATATCAATCACTTTTAAGTAATGACTCAAATTAAAGCACTTATGTTGACCATTGGGATATGTTTCATTTGAAAAGTGGATGATTATAAGGTACTAGACACTTGCAGACACTAACATTGATGCTAGTGTCTATCTCAAATGTTATTATCTAGGGAGCATGAAAGTAGGTGCATTTTAAAAACTTGCAAAGATAGAAGATAGGTATGTTTTAAGCATTCTATGAAAGATAAAATACCTAGGTCATCAACATAAGACTATATAGACTAAGATATATAACCTAAGGGGCATAAGATAGAGCAAATATAAGACATGCAAAAGTGGGAGAGGTATAGAACTGAGAAGAACAACCAAGGTTTGAGTTTGACAAGTTTAAGATATTGAGATGTTATATAATCATAAAATAGTGTCTACATCCCCCACTTTAATCTAGTAATGAAATTGGTAGTTTAAACAAAAGGAATACATGCCTAGGTGTGTATTCACACCTTGTCTTTATGTGTGCCCAACTTGAGTGCTTTGTTGGTGACTAACCTGAAACCAAGAGTATGTTATTATTGAGCATTGTTCCTATTATTGAGTTTTGTCAATGATGTTGTCATTGATGTCAAAGTTTCTAGAGAAGGTCTTCATGAGGTCATTGAAGAGTGTATCTATGAGAGAGAATATTGATCAATATTGTATTGATTATAAGAGTGCAATACATGATCAATATATGTTATTATAAATGTATGAGTATGTGAAGGTAAAAATGAAAGGTCCTTATTGTCAAATTTTTCAAGTGCTTGAGCCTTGTAGTGTCTTGAGAAGGTATGTGCATAGGATGCCTAGTCTTGTGCATAAAAGAGCATGATGACTTAGTGAGATGACTACACACAGGCATGATTGGTTGTATGATGTTACTTGATCATGTTTATGAGGCATTGTATCACTCATGAGAGTCTCAAAGTAAACCTATATGGGTAAGACCTTCAGACCAAGTCTACACCTAAACCACTCCTAGACCATGTCTAGCCTAATGAGGCATCATGATCTATTTTTAAGGCATATGAAGGATTTATGATAGTTTTTAAAAATTTATGAGGTTTATTTAGTATGTGAGAGTGGTGGAGAGTTCATGTAAAGAGGCATGAAGGCTAGTTTTAAGGCCTAATGTGGTTTAAAGGTCAAGGTCTAAGAAATCAAAGAGAGAGTGTCACCTAATGGGGTATCAGGATCAATTTTCAAATTAGGTGTGAGTAGTGGAACATTAAAAAAGTTTAGTAAAGTTTTTTTAAGCATGCACATGAAGTTTTTGGTTGGATTTTGAAGGACAAGGAATGAAAATGTGTTTTAAGGTCTCTCGAGTGCACATAATGAAGGGTTCTCTACCAAAGAAGGTTTTTCTTGTGCTCATTAGCTCATAAAACCTATACATGGGAACCTAATATATCAATGGTATATGGATAATGATCCTAGATCAAAAATATAATATATTTTTTTAATTGAAGGGCTATGATTTATGAAGGATTGTTAAGAATGGAAATAGGTTTAAACCCTCTTAGAACCCTAATAAGGACCCAATGTTGAAGATGTTGATCAAAAGTGCCAAGAATGGATTGGTATGATCAAGTAAGATATTTTAGGTTGTATTAAATTCTCTAGTGCACCTCAAGGTATGTTTGCATTGTTAGGTGTGTGATTAGACCCTATAAGAAAGTGCTAATTTCTTAGAGATTTTTTATAGCAGTCAGAGTTAACCTAATCAAAGTATGAAAATGGATGGAGGATGAATATTGAGACTCATTTTTCATGTTCATGAAGTTTTTTGGATATAATCTACCATTTAAGGGATCTGAACTGATCTTCCAAGTTAGCCAATTGCTAACAAGCATATTGGTGGAAACAATGAGAAACCCACATAGCAGTGAGAAGTTAAGGAATGTGTTACCATATTAGAGTGATAAAAAAAGTACATGAAGATTTTTTTAGGACTTTTAATAAATTTTCATGTTTTTTATAAGTTTTAGAGGTCAGTGATTATAGTGAAAATTTTGTTCATAGGTTGACCTGTCTGGTTTAGATGAGACAATCAGATAAAAGGTTATGAGATTGGTCTACAAGACCAATATTTCCATTTGACCATATTATATTTCTATTTGAGAATGGTATAATTATATAATATTACCATCTACATTCATCATAAATCATTTAAGATGTATATACAAGTGTTTTAGGTCTGAGTCACCATGACTAGTCTTTGAGGAAAACTAGCAGTTCTAAGTGAGTAAGTTACAAGAGTGTTTTTTAGTCCTTTTTCCCTATGTGATGAATTATAATTAACCTAATAATGAGTAAGTTACAAGAGTTTTTTTAGTCCTTTTGCCCTATGTGGTGAATTATAATTAACCTGATTAAGTTTTTTAATTATTTTAGTTTATTTTTATATTATTTATTATCATGTTTTTATGGCTAAATATAATGTTATCTTTAATTATTCAAAATAAACCTTTCTATGTGTGTGAAGGCCTAATGTAAACAATATTAGTGGTGTGCTTTAAGTGGTGGTTGGAGCTGAAAAGTGTCATAAATATAAGATCAACTTATTAGGGTTATATTTTAGTGTCATATGAAGTTTTCCTTTTGTGTTTGAATTCTTAAAGTGTTCCAAGGAGATCAAAGGGTAATGCTTACTAATGAAGGCCTAATTTAATTAGGTCTCCTTAAGGCCTTAAAGAGGTTATGGTATTTTAAGTTATGGATGACCTATTTTAATGATTTATTAATGTATTAAGTATGTGATAATACCTATTTAAAGTTAAATCTAAGTGATTAAGAGTGTATGGCTAACCAAGAGGTGTGTGAACTAGAAGATTGTATAAGAACAAGGCCTAATAGGTATAATTGACTAGTTAGAGAATGTATGAATGCAAGTGAAGGATATAAAATATTGAAGAGATAAAGGAGGTATTTCTAAAAATAATAGGAGTATATAAAAACTTTAATGAAGACATAATAGGGGTATTATAGCTGAATATCAAGGTCATATGGCCTAATCTATCTTGAAGAGACCTAGTTGAGTGAAGAAGTCTAGAAGGTAGTTTGAGAAGGATAAAAGAGTGATAAAAGATAAAGGAGGTGATATTAATCTATTATATGAGTAACAAAAAATTATAAATATTATCAAAGGTTTTAGGTGGATAATTTGGTGCTGATTCATCTAGGGGGTTTGTGCCTTCTTGAAAGTTGGTGCGTGTTAAAGCCTATATGGGTTGATGCTTCATGTGGAGTTGGTTCTTCAATAAATTGTATTTTTTGTATTATATAAATGTAATCTATTGATATAAATTAGTGGGTTTTCTTCCCCTTAAGGTTTTCCCACATATTTAATGTGTTTTATGATCTTGTATGGTTGTGTATGTTTTGTTAGATGTTCATATTTGTATGAATGGTTCATATATGACTAAGAGGAATTAAATGATTATTTTTAAGTCACTAAATCACCCCCCCCACATAATGATTGTGATTCCAATAATTGGTATCAAATCATGGTCCTTTACATTAAGTCTAATAGTTTGAAGGTGATCTTAAGAAGCACAATATGTCTAGTGATCAAAAAGAAGAAGACAATAGTATGATGAAGAAGTATACTATGATAGTGAAGAAGGAGAAGCTAAAGTAGACCTTTAAGCTAATCTCATAAGTTCCCTTGATTATTTGAAGCATTAAAATAATACTATCAAGGATCTCAAGAATCATTTGGAAGGTGTCAATACAAATTTTAGATCAAAGGAAGTTGATTATGACCAGTTGAAGACAGAGCTTGATTCCTTGAAGGTTGAGCTTGAGAAACTCATATACAAGATGAGAAAGTTTGAGAAAGAATGTGAAAATTTAGATCAAGTCATGATTAACAAAATTAAAATACTAATTAGGTAGCCCAATGCAATAAGGGATAAGTTATCATGGGACCATGGGAAAATGACTGATCAATCAAGAGCTAAGTATAGAAATGTTGTTTGCTATAATTGTCATAATATGGGACACATTGAAAGATTATAATATAATAGATATATAAGGCCCTAAATATTCAATAAGATATATGAAGCTAGTAGATTTCATGAGAAGGGACAAATATTGGTATGGAAGCCAAAGTAAGTTAGGACGGATTATATTAATCTAAAGAGTCAAGATGGACTATTTGTTAAGGAGAAATAGAAAACTAAAATGGATTATATGCTAGATCAAACTAACTTTCATATTCAATATTAAGGCTTGAAATGGTATATAGATAGTGGTTTCTTAATCTACATGATAGGAGATAAAAATGACTTCATCTCATTGAAGAATAATGTTGTAGGAATAGTAAGGTTTGGAGATAACACAACTACCAATATAGTTGGAAAGGGTATCTTGAGTTTGGAAAATGAGAAGACAAAGATACAAAATGTGTTATATGTGGAAGGTTTGATACATAATCTACTTAGTGTAATTTAAATGTGCAATCAAGGACACATGCTGACCTTTCATGACATAGGGTGTGAGATAAGGAGAGCCAAATCAAGAAGGCTAATTTCTAATGCTAAGAGGACTAAGAACAATCTATATTTCTTAAATGAGATCAAGAAGGATAGATGTTATATGAGAAAAATGGATGAAAGTTGGCTATGGCACAGTTAGGTCACCTAAACTTTGATAATCTAGAGAAGATAAGCACTAATAAGTTTGTGAATAACATGCCTAAGATCACAAAACCTAAAAACATAATTTTTAAAGAATGTCAACATGGTAAAAAGACTAGAAGAAGGTTCAAGTCCAAGGAATACTCTACTACAAGACCCTTGGATTTAATACACACTTATATTTTTGGGCCTATAATAATTCAAATAATTCAAGGAGATAGCTACTTCATGTTACTCATAGATGACTACATAAGAATGACTTGGGTAGAATTACTAAAACAAAAGTTAGAATCTCTTGACAAGTTCAAGGCATTGAAGGCTCTTGTTAAGAATGAGAAGAATGGGAATATGAAGTGTATAATATATGACAGAGGAGGAGGGTTTTGGTTTAATTAATTTGATGAATTTTATGAGGTTTATGGAATAAGGAGATAGTTCTCAATAGTTAAGACACCTGAATAGAATGGGGTATTGGAAAGAAAGAATAGGAAAATTCAAGAGATGGCTAGAACTATGCTAAATAATTCTATATTGTTTGATGGATACTGAAGAGAGGAGGTAAGCATTATTGTCTACATTTTAAATAGAGGATATATAAAGAATAATAGAAACAAGACTCCTTATGAACTATGGAAAGGTATACCTACTAATGTGGACACTTTAGAGTGTTTGTGAGCAAATATTTCATCAATAGAGATGATGAAGACTTAGGAAAGATTGATTCTAGATCTGATCAAGGTATATTCTTAGGATACTCATCAATGAGATCAGCCTATAGATGTTATAATAAGAGGTTACAAAAGATAGTGTAAAGCACCAATGTGAATATTGATGAGACAAGGAAATCACACTCATAATAAAAGGATACTTTAGAGAATTTGGACTTCAAAAATGAAGAGGAAACTATAGATATTAATGAGAAATAAGAATAAGTTGAGGAGAGATAGGAATCAAAAGGCCCCTCAAGAAAAATTTAAAGAGATCATCCTAAAACTCAAATCATTATCAATAAAAATATAGGTATTCAAACAAGCATAAGACTAGTCAGTAACCTAAATCAAGATAATATTGATCTATTATATAATGTTCAACCTAATAATCTTATAGAATCAAGTAAAGACAAATTTTGGATAGGTGTTATGAATGAGGAGCTATACCAAATAGAGAAGAATGATACTTGGGAACTAGTTCTTAAACCTAAAGACAAAAATTTCATTAACATAAAATGTGTGTTTAGAAATAATTTGAATGAAGATGGAGAAGTCACTAAAAACAAGGCTAGACTGGTATGTAAAGGATATGCACAAGTTGAAGAGGTAGACATTGAGGAGACCTTTATACCAATAGTAATATTGGAGGCCATAATATTTTTTATAGTATAATCAAGATTAAAAAGGTTCAAGGTATACCAGATGGATGTCAAATCTACCTTTTTGAATAGGGAATTTAGAATAAGAGGTGTATCAAAAGCACATGAGGGTTTCTCACTAATCAAGTGATAACAAGTATGTGTGTAAAATGAAAAAGGATCTTTATGGTCTAAATCAAGATCTTAGAGCTTGGGTTTCTATGTTGGATAGGTATCTATTGGATCAAGGATTCAAAAGATGAGTTATAGATAGTAATATATACATAAAGTTAGAATATGACCATCAGTTGATAGTAGTTATTTATGTGGATGACATCATATTTGGTGGAAATAATGATAAAATGACCAAGGGATTTGTAGAGGTGATGAAAAAAGAGTTTGAGATTCCCATGTTGGGAGAACTATCATTCTTTCTTGTATTACAAATCACTCAATCTGAAAAAGGTATATTCATTTCACAAGCTAAATACATAAGAAAGATGTTTAAGAAGTTTGAGATGGAAGATTGGAAGGTAGTTAGTACACCTATGATCATAAGGTGTAATTTGAGAAAGGAATATTACTCTTCAAAGGCCAATCAAACATAATATAGGTCAATGATAAGAAGTTTGATATACACCACTACTTCTACACCTGACATCATGCAAGTAGTGGGTCTTATGGGAAGGTTTCAAGTAGATCCAAAGGAAAATCATCTTCAAGCAGCTAAAAAGATATTCAGGTATCTCAAGGGGACTGTGGAGTATGGGTTATGGTATCTAAGGATCAAGGAGTTTAATTTTATAGCCTATATAGATGCAGACTGGGCAAGAATTCTAAATGATAGAAAAAATACTAGTGGAGTCATATTCTTAGATGGGTGCCTAGTTTCATGGATAAGTAAGAAGCAACCATCAGTAGCATTATCCACTTATGAGGCTAAGCATATTGCATTAGTTTCATGGTGCACTCAGGTCCTATGGATGATATAGACCCTAAAAGACTATAAAGTGGAGTATGATAGTCCTATCCCTTTCTATTGTGATAATACAAGTGTTATAAGTGTCTCAAAGAACCCTATCATGCACTCAAGGACTAAGCACATTCCCATCAAGTATAATTTTATAAGAGATTATGTAAGTAAACAAAGTATCAAAATTCAATATGTTTCTACATAGGATCAGATTGCAGACATTTTGACCAAACCACTTCCAAAGGTAACATTTATACAACTATGATAGGAATTGAGTATAATCCTTACCCTTAATAATAATTGAAGAAGCCAAGTACTTATGGGGAGATAATCGAGTTCACTAGATCTAATAATAGGTGAGTTGTTCTAAGAAAGCATTCATAGAGATAGGGGAGCATGTTTTTATTATGTCTCATAAACTCATAGTCCTGTGTGTTGAGTATTTTGGTTGCAAGGAGTGTGATTCAAGGAGTTGTAGACATCACTTTGTCATTTATGTAAAAGGGGGAAAAAGAAGAAAATGGGAAGATAATAATGATTAGTTTGTAGTATGTTTTTCCATAAATGACAAAGGGGGATATTGTTGAGCATTGTTCCTATTATTGAGGTTTGTAATTGACCTTGTCATTGATATTAAAGGTTCTTGAGAAGGTCTTCATGAGGTCATTGAAGAGTATAGCTATGAGAGAGAACATTGATCGATATTTTAGTGATTCTAATAATGTAATATATGATTTTTATATGTTATTATAAATGCATTAGTGATGTGAAGGTCAACATGGAAGGTCCTTCTCTTCAAAGTTGTCATGTGATTGAGCCTTATAGTGTGTTGAGAAGGTATGTGCATAGGATGCCTAGTCTTTTGCATGAAGGAGCATGATGGCCTTGTGAGATTACTACACATAGGCATGAATAGTATTATGAGGATTATTTATCATGTATATGAGGCATTGGATCACTCATGAGAGTCTTAGGGTTAGCCTATAGTGGTAAGACCTTTAGACCAAGTCTACACCTAGACCACTCCTAGACCCTATCTAGCCTAATGAGGCATCATGATCTATTATCAAGGAATATTAATGATGTATGATAGTGTTTAAACATGCATGATGTTTCTTGATTATGTGATATTGGTGGAGAGTTCATGAAAAGAGGCATGAAGGTCAATTTTAGGGCTTAATGTGGTTTACAGGTCAAGGTCTAAGTGAGCAAAGAGAGAGAGTGGCCTAATGGGTTATCAAGATCAATTTTCAAGGCAAGTGTGAGTAGGGGATAATTTTAAAAGGTGATTCAAGTTGTTTTAAGCATGTTCATGAATTTTTAGCTCAAAGTGTGAAGGATAAGGTATGAAAATATGTTCTAAGGTCTCTCAAGTGCACAGAATGAAGGGTTCTCTAATCGAAAAGGTTTTATTGTGCTCCTTAGATCACAAAAACTATGAATGGGAACCTAATATATTTGTTTTAGATATGGAAGGTTCTTAGATCAAAATTAAAAGCATTTATTTTTGGATTGAAGGGCTATGCTTTATGAAATATTGCTAAGAATGAAAATAGGTTTAAACCTTCTTAGAACCCTAATAAGGACCCAATGTTGAAGATGTTGATCAAAAGTGCCCAGAATATATTGGTATGATCAAGTAAGATATTTTAGGTTGTATTAAACTCTCCTAGGCACCTCAAGGTATGTTTGAGTTGTTAGGTGTATGAGTAGACCCTATAAGAAAGTGTTAATTTCTTAAAGATTTGCTATAGTAGTTAGAGTTGACCTATTCAAAGTATGAAAATGGATAGAGAATGAATATTGAGACTCATTTTTCATGTCCATTAAGGTTTATAGATAGATTATATCCCTCAATAGGGTTAAACTGGTCATCCAAGTTAGCCAGTTGCTAATAGGCCTAATGATGGAAACATTTTAAAACCCAAGAGAAGAATACTAAGAATGTGGTACCATGTTATAGTGATTTAAAAAAGTGAATTAAGATGATTTTTATGAATTTTAAGACATGTTAATGTTTGGAATAATTTTTTAAGGTCAGTGATTATAGTGAAAAAGTTTCTCACAAGTTGACATGTCTGGTTCAGATGAGACGGTGAGATATAAGGTTATGAGATTGGTCTACAAGACCAATATTTCCATTTGACCATATTATATTTATATTCATCATAATAAATTAAATATTTATATATAGGTGTTGGAGGTCTAAGTCACCATGACTGGTCTTTAAGGAAAACTGGTAGTTTTGAGTGAGCAAGTTACAAGAGTGTTTTTGAGTCCTTTTGGCTTGTATGATGAAGTATAATGCACTTAATAGAGTTTTTGAGGTATTTTAGGTTATGTGTGTATGATTTATTATCATTTTTATCTGGATAAATATATTTTTATCTTTAGTTATTCAAAATAGACCTTTATACGTGTGTGAAGGCCTAATGTAAATATTACTAATGGTGTGATTCAAGTGGTAGTTGGAGCTCAAAAGTGTCATGGACATAATGTGAGATTATTATGGGTATATTTGATTGGAATATGAATTTTTCCTTCCATGTGTGAATTTTAAAATTTTTTGAAGGAGATAAAAGGGTAACATGTACTAATGAAGGCATAATTAAATGAGGCCTCCTTAAGGCCTAAAAGAGGTTTTGGTATTTTAAGTTGTGGATGACCTATTATAATTATTGATTCATATGTTTAATGTGTTATAATACCTATTTTAAGGTTAATATAATTTATTAATATTGTATGTCTAACCAATATTTGTGTGATCTAGAGGATTGTATAAGAATAAGGTCCAATAGGCCTAATTGACTAGTTAGAGCATGTATAAGTGCAAGCAAACAATATCTCATATTGAAGAGATAAATTAGGTATTATAGACCACAAAATGGGTGTATATAAATTTTCATGAAGATAAAATAAGGTTATTTTATTTGAATATCAAGGTCATATGGCCTAATCTATCTCTAAGAGACCTAGTTGAATGAAGAAGCCTGGAAGGTAATTTGAGAAGGATAGAAGAGTGAGAAGAGCTAAATAAGGTGATCTTCATTTGTCATGTGAGAAAAAAATTTATTAATATGATAAAAACTTTTAGGTGGTTCATTTTATGGTTATTTAGCTAGGGGGATGGTGCCTCCTTGCAAGTTGGTGCTTGTTAAAGCCTAGTTGGGTTGGTGATTAGCTAGTTGGGGTTAGTGCTCCATGTGGAGTTGGTGCTTCACTAAATTGTGATTTTTTAATTGTAGGGATATAGTCCATTTAAAAAAATCATTGGGTTTTCTTCCCCTTGAGGGTTTCCTACATATGTATTGTGTTTTATGATCTTGTATGGTTGCATATGCTTTGTTAGATGTTCATATTTGTATGAATGGTTCATGTACACTTAAGTGGAATTGAATGATTGTTTTAAAGTCACTTATTCACCCCCCCCGGTCATTGATTGTGATTCCAATAGTTATAGTATAAAATTATTGCATATAATATGGGATTGTAAGTTTAGAGATCAAGGTTTAAGAGTACACTTGTGTATTGATGTAACCACCTTGCCTATTGGAAAGTTGTTTTAAAAATTTGTATCATTGAAAGATCTAAAACTAATATTAAGAAAAATATAGATAAATATTAAAATTGCATATATCCAAGTAGATAGAGAGATATTGAAATGCACATGCCCTAATTTTGGATCAAAATTGAGTTTCTACTAGGAAGTTGAGATTAACCCATGTGTGCAACCCAATGATACTTATGACCTAGTGAGAATAGATGATACAATCAAGTCCAATGTGAAAACTTGGAAAGATTGAGTGATTTGATCACCTCAACCATACCATAAGGTGAACTAACTACTATAGTATATTGGCTCAATAAAGTCTATAAAATTGCATGGGGTATTAGTATAAAAAAGTTTGTGATGTGGTAGTTGTTGATAAAAGAGTTTTAGAATATAAAACTAATTTGGATTTTATAATATTAGGCACATGTTGCATATCATATGCATCTTAGATATGTCTCATGTTGAAACTATGTATAAAAATAGTACCAATGTATATAATTATACCATAAATATAAATCTTAATCATATAACTATGTGTTTTGGTGAGTTTATAAAACTATTTAAGTGTGGAGAACATGCTTTCAAAACATGGGTTCACTATATATGGAGAAATATTAAAACTGATATAAGTACTAATGTGGAGGACATGTTTCTAAAACATGTGCCCACAATAATTTGGAGATGTTGAATACTAAATAGGTCTGGACAACATGATTTCAAAGCATGCCCCCACTAAAATTGTGTATAAAAATGGTACCAATGTAAAGAATTCAACCACAACTATGAATATGAATCATATAACTATGTACTTTGTCCAATTCAAAAAATAGTATAAGTGTTGATAACATGATTTTAAAACATGGCTCCACTATATTTTGATAAATATAAAAAATGATATAGGTACACATGTGGAGGACATGTTTCCAAAACATGCCCCCACTATAATCTAAAGATGTTGAATATTGAATATGTGTGGATAACATGATTCTAAAGTATGCCCCACTAAATATAGGAACATTTAATGTGTAGAATTCATTCTCATATTAAATACCCCCACTTAATATGAAAACTAATATAATTACCATATACTAAATGATTATGGAGAACATTATTCCAAATCATACTCCCACTAAATCTAAAAATTGTGCCAAGTGTGGAGAACATGTCACTATGACATTCCCCCATAATATTACCCCCTCTTCTAGGTGAGATATGTATACACATAATGTTTTCATCTTTTATCAAATTTTGATGCTTTACATCTTGTAAGAACCCATTGAGACTCAATCTCTCTAAGTGCATGTATTAAGAGGTACACCGAGAAAGGGATGGGCAGACTTGTGGTGCTTCACATGATTAGTGTCCTTTATTTCCACATTATTACCAATCCAATAAGATCCTAAAACCATTCCCTAAGATATTAATCCTTTTTTGCATACTCCTCTTATTTTTTTCCTCTTTCCATCAATCTTTTCTTCTCTTTGATCCCCTTTAGCTAGTTGACTATACGAGGTCAACTGGGTCAACCTTATACAATTTTTAGCCGATGATTATTGTATAGGGTTGACTAGGTCAACCCTATACTATTTTAGGATAGTTTTAACTTGGATTTTTATTATCCCTTTGGCTGACCTAGCTTAGGACCTAGTGATTTATCTCCCAAAAACATACAGGGTCAATTGGGTTGACCCCATACAGCTGACATATTTAAAAGGATTTAGGGTGAGATCCACCTATAAAAATAAGATCATTTTGTCATTATTTTAATATCCAATCAATATTTATTATTTTCTCATGATTTTTATAATCTATTCTTCCACCATTCTACTTAAGGAATCTTAGCTTCGAGTTTCTACTTGGAAAATATAGTCTTATGGATAAATATTAGATGCTTTAGCCTTTCTTAGTGATCATTACAAACCAAAATAACCTCTTACAAATCCCCTTTGTCCAAGGGAGAGATTGAGTCTCAATAGGTTCACATTAAAGTAAGAATATTCTAACTTTGTGATCCTCTCTTTAGTATATAGAAGTAGCATAAGTATTGGCTCAAATAATATTACTCTTGATATTCTATGTGTTAGGGTCTTACTCATACTTAGCTTAATTTATATTCTCTTATACATGTTTTTATTTCTTTACTAACCCCTCATGTTGTGCCATAAGCTTTGGTGTACACTAGATTAGATTTACCTTTTTAATTATTAGAATAGAGTGAACATTAAGCTTAGGACTCTTTTAGGGCTGTTGATTGTGTTAGACTATAAGCTTTGGAAACCTTCCTAACATGGTGTGTTGTGATAAGTGATCTCCTAATCGAGTCTCATGGATCCACATGTTGGTCATGCTCCTACTCAATAAATGTGTTCCCAATTAAAAGTGTAGGTATGTTTTATCTTCTCTGAGTCATGATTGATTTATAGACATGATACATTTCTAATTTTATACATTCTGGGGAACCCGACGTGAATCCTATCCCACCACTATTTGGATTGTCTTCATATTTCCACTTTCTTATTAATATTTTATTAACTTTGGCTTTGCCTTCATAATATATTCTGGTGAATCAGATGTGAACTTAACCCTTACAGGTTTTGCTTCACTTATTTCATCATTTTATCATTTCATTTTTTATACTATCTATTTTTCTCGTACTTATTATACTAGGTCAACCCTATCAACTCTATATGGTTTTTAGCAACTATTTTTTATACTAATTCAACCCAGTCAACTTTATATAGCTTCCAGACCCTGTTCTCTATAATATTATTTTATTATTTTTGAGAAACTAGTATTTAGTTCCTAAACAATAAAGGGTCTAGATTAAGGAGAAAAATCTAATCTAATAAGGTAAAATACATATTTTTATCAAATTAGTTACATAGGGAAGAAAAGTAACTTATCTATAAAAGTAGATTGAGGATGATTATTTCAAAGCTTAAAAACTATTGCACATGACTAGGAAGATGTTAAGAATTTTTATCTATCTTTGATTTGATAAAAGGAAAAGAGAATAAAAAATAGGACACTTCAAGGTATAGTTCTATATTCCAAGTCTTACCACTATTGTCCAAACTGGTCATAGAGATCTTAGTTTTCTAGGTTTTGTCTGTTGTCCCTATGTGAGCCTGAGTATGTAATTTTAGATCCTGAATGTCGATGGAACTCCTTATAGAGATTTTTTAATCTTATAAACCCTATATCCATCTACACACACAAAACAACAAATACATCAAAATCAAAAAGGATAAAAATTAGGTTAGGGGAAGTATGATTGCATGACCTAAAACCCCTGCTATCATGATTACTTCCTACATTAACCCTTAAGCTAGGGTCTCAAATCAAATGTATTTCTCCCTTAGGGAATGTGCATGATCAATGTACATGGTAGATGTAAGAATGAATTTTTCCTAGGCCCTTCCTTGATCAATCATACAAATCTATATGTGATGTAAAATGTTGAGCTATACCATCAACAAATTTTTTAATTATGTATTGTGCCAAAGTAATAAGTGTTAGATATAAAATGCCTTATGAAGTCCTTTATATAAGAGACTCTTTGTTTTGAATTTGATAAATTTATTCATATTTAGATAACATTATAAAGACAAAAAAACTTAAGGACAAATCTAGTAAGGGTTTAAGACTCATTAAGTGAGGAAAACTAACCATTTGAAACTTAAAATCTAGTTGGACAAGAGTGCTATAAATGGGACACCCTAGGGTCTAGAACTATAGTCTAACCTTAGTGCTCTTATCCTATAGGCTTAGGACTTGGGGGATGGAACTAACATGGGAAATGGAGTTTGGTTGAGTTGGAATGACTATCTAGAAGGTTATGGATGACTAACAATAAGAAAAAAGGTGACTCAAGCATGAAATAAGATCATGATAATTAAAACAAAAGACATAGATAAATGTGAATAATACTCATATTCTCTTGTCAAAATCTCTTGTAAAAGGACTATTAAAAGACATGATATGTGTAGTTTCTTGACCAATTTATGGTGTATACATTTTCCCCCTTTTATTCTAGTGATGTAATGAAATGAAGTACTATAGTAAAATAAAGAAAATAAAATGCATACCTAAACATACCTACGTCGAGATAAATATGCTAAAAATGGTCCAACTCGCTTTCTAGCTAAGGAAGTAGATGGAGAGTTGAATAGTGCCTAGAGAAAGAAGGAATCCTTGAAACGGATGCCCCCTATATGGAATCTAGAAGTGCAATCCATGTAACATGGAGAAGGAGGGAAATGTTTGCCCCTTGTGCTAAATCTAACTAAAGATGAAAAATGCTCAAAGGCCCAAAACTAATGCCTATCCTCTATCCCACATAAACTCATGTAATCTAGAATGTGTGTATAGAATCTATATACTATGAAGAGAAAAATCTATCATACCCCCACTTTGAATATCTAAATTATAACTGATAAATGTTTGAAGGCCTAAAACAATGAATTTCCTCTATCCTACATAAACTCATGTAGTCTAGGTCTAGTTGATGTAATGGAACAACCATTGTAGATGGCTATGTGGTCTAACATAGTCACAACATAGGTATAGCTAAGTGTAATGTGAAACTCCAGTCAATGTGTAAGAAGATAATGACATGTCTTGCCATTCCATCTATATAATCATGGATGATGAATAACATGAACATCTATGATCCAAAACTTAGAAGCTTTGGTTTAAAGATAATTCAAGAAATAATAATAACACAATTGTAATAATTTTATCTCTAAGAAGAGATGTTTTATTGATCAAATTTATAGAACCAAACATATGCCTATCTCTAAAAAGAGATGTTTGATTTCCATTTTGGGTTACATATTCATTTATACACATTTTTAAGGTAGGATGAGTATTTTTAATGTCACTAATCTCAAGGGAGATTAAGTGGTTTGAATTCTATGATTTACAACAATACAGAATTAGAGAAATTACTATTTTTAGAAACTTACTATTTTTAGATTGCACTACTAAAATTAAAATTTGGGGCACTTCTATTTGACTTTAAAGGTTCAAAACCCACCAATAAAATATTCATACCATATCACAATTTTCCCCTCATTCTTATCTTTCCAACGGTTCAAATGGAGAGTCAAACAGAGCTATGGTGAAAAAGTTATGGCTCCCAAAAGTTGTGCCACCAATTAGGGTAGAACCATCACCTAAAATATTGCTCAAATCGATTTGTGCCATGCCCCCAAATTTATTATGTGAGTGATGAATATGTATAATGTGGTAATATATATAACCACATGTGATATGACCTATCATTCCATGCCTCATGTGAAAAACTAGATATCAAGACACTATGCTTATAATCTGTTATCAAGTCTTATAACTATGTCATATTGTATGAGGTTGTATGTGTGAGATGTGTAGTAATGTACATGCCCCCAAATATGGTATCTAAGTCTAAATTTGTATTTATGTTAATATTAATCCATATAATCTAAACTAATATATCTAAATAGTCTATGTACCTATAAGCTAAAATCACTATGGATGTGTATGATCTGAACCATTATATCTGAATAGTCTATATATCTATAAACTAAAGGTATACCCCCCTACATGTCCTGAGTAATGTTGAATGACCCATGTAATCTAAATCACTATATATTTTGACTGATTTGAGTTGAATCTACTAATATAAATATTAGAGGTGTAAGAACCTTGGTGTATCCACTTATGAAAGTGGATGGGTATGCTAGGTAAGTGTAGGAATAGGAATAGTAAGAATGATGCCCCCCTTTTAGGGAGAGGGATAAAAAATTTGATAGAAGAGGTCAAGCCAAAAGTGATGAGTAGTGGAATAATTATAGAAACAAGATTGGTATATTTAAATTAATTGAGAAGTTTTTTGATTGATTAGATTGAGTAGTTGAAATTGGAACAGGTTTTGATTAGTGATGATCAAGGTATAAGTCCAGGTGTAACAGAAATATAAAGATGTGTATTACATATTATAAAAATGAAGTATTAAGAGGTAAAAACTCACATGATGTCAAAGGTATCATTTTCATGATTTCATGGAATAAAATGGTTGGAAAAATGGAGTTATAGGGTTCAAGTTATGGGCAAAATGGTATTTTTCTTTGATTGAGAAAATTGGGTAATATAAAAAATTGGATTGATTCTCGATTCATTTTTGTATTGACTAGGTTGAGATTTGGAGCTTTGTAGTAGGAGATATGCTGAGGAGATGAGCACCTATCACAACCTAGTTTGAGTAGTTGGCGGCCTAGGTTCAGGTTGGTGGTGATGTTACCCTGGTAAGTAGCTAAAACATTTTATTTTTGTCTATTCTAAACCCTATTTTTTTATGTTTTGAGCTATTTAAGTATCCTAGGAAAAATTTCACTAGTTATATTGCTTATGTCTTACATGTAGTGTTGTTTTATAGGTTTTAGCACTCTTATCTAAGTTATAGTGCTCCTATACAGTGTTGTTATCTTGTACCTAGTGTTATCATCTTAGAGACTTAATTTTTTAGTGATGATGCTTTATTTTTGATTTGCCATTTATTGATTGATATATATGTTTTTTTTGGTGGTTTTTATGGAAAGGTATGAATGAGAGAGTTATATATGGTTCATGTGATGGTGAAATTGAGGTTGTTACAATTGTCTACATATGAGAGAGCTATCATGGATAAGGCAGGTTGGTTCATGTGCGTGACCTAGGCACAGCGTTATGGGATAGATATCTAATTACTGCCTTATGTGAGAGGTATAATGTAGATACATGTACATTCTATCCTCTTATAAGGGAGATTATTATGACACTAGAGGATGTGTATCATATTTTACATCTACCAGTTAGTGGATGGTGGGTGATATTGTAGGATGACATGTGTACTGATGTTATTGATTGTGCATCCTTGTATTTTGATGGTGTACCCTTAGATATACATCATATAGGTAGTGATAGTGATGTGATACTATCAATTATAGTATAGTCTAGTGTTTT
Source organism: Torreya grandis (assembly GCA_037957365.1). NCBI lineage: Eukaryota > Viridiplantae > Streptophyta > Pinopsida > Cupressales > Taxaceae > Torreya > Torreya grandis. The sequence continues at coordinate 354,072 of JARHVA010003646.1, forward strand.
TCATCTAAAAAAGTGGTTGGTCATGTTGTTGGCCTCATTTGTTACTATGGATGGGAGTGGAGTGTCAATTGCATATATGATGCATAGGATTGTACATAGTGTGGAGATATATGGCACTATGTTCTCATCGGGTAAGACTATGCTTTCCCACCTATACAAGGATCTGTATAGGTTTACATAAGAGGAATCTAGTGGAAAATTGAGTGCAATGATGTTATTTCATTATTGGGCTTATGAGCACATAGTAGTTGTGTGGCTGATAGGATTACTAAGAGAGAGGTGGGTACCTCCATAGCCATTTGGGGAGTGGTAAATGAGTAAATTGGATATATGATCCCTTGGTATGGATCATTATATATGGGTGTTAGATATACTAGTGGCTAGTGACATTATATGGAGGCCTTATAGATGATTTACTGAATGGGTTGAGGATGGAGTGCAATTATGGTATATAAGGGACAGTTATTGGATACATGACCTTTGGGTTGGAGTGTATGATCACTTTCAGTATGATCATGTGACTAGATATTTTGGGGTGCCATAAGATTTTCCCTCACCAATATGGGTGTGGGTGAGGAGTGCATAGGAATTAGTGAGGGTAAGAGCTCATGTGAGGCCTATAAAGGTTGAGCTAGCACCATTATCTCTAGATTTGTAAGATGTGTCTATAGACATTCCTAATGTGGGTGATGTTGGATGTACATATGCATATGCTACATGGTATATGAGGCATTGATGGGATCCATTATACCCTATTGGTGGAGGGGATACTCTAGAGTATGAGGATCCATAAATGATCTGGATGATAAGAGATAAGTAGTGATTTCATTTGAATTGTATATAAATTTGTGCTTTTATTTTATTTTTAAAGTATATAACTAATTCAGTATCATTCTTTATGTGAAAGTGGAGTGGGAGGCGCTCAGGATGAGGCACATATTGGGGTGGGGAGTGGAGATGATGACTATTGGGAGATCATCATTGAGTCTACACTCTGGGAGCTCACACGGCATATTCTTGATGATGCAGTGGAGGAGGGATTGATAGAACAAGTAATAGTTATGACCAGTATTCATGCTCACCTATTTAATAGTGCTTTTATAGAGAAAAATTCATAAGTTAGGGTAGTGAGAGAGAGAGAGATGAGCTGAGGGTTGAGCTAGATAGGCATAGGATGCCTCCACCTAATTATGGTTTTATTATCACTAGGATCATGGATGAGTACATAGACCTTTTATGTAGTATGTGTACTTGTGTGAGGAGCATGGTTGGCTACTAGATTGAGATAGTCATCATAAGATGCATTCAAGAGCTTGAAGAGGTGTGAGGCCATCAAGTGCTAGAGTGGATTATGGGAGTATTACTAGTGGATAGAGTGGGATTGAGAGTGATGGCATGATGCCTATTCATGATTTATTATATTTGATGTGATATATATGTTTTGAAAACTTTGTTATATATATATGGATACTAGTTTTGATTTTTAATCATGCGTACTGTGTTATGGGATGTGAAATATATTATTATATTTGTTGCAAATGGTTGATTAGAAATAGATAATTTGGTATTGATTTTAAGGTTGTGTAAGTTTGGTAAGATATAATTTTGGGATGTGATTTAATTATTCATGATATGTCCAAGCATGATGTTAGGTTTGAGTTGTAATCATATGTGAGGAAAAAATTGTATTAACTTTGTAATTGGTATATTATTTTGATAAAGTGAATGGGTTTAAGCTTGGTAAAATGGGATATTGGTAAGGCCTAGATTTGAATAATTTGGTTTGGATAGGGATGGCTTTTTGGAACTAGGAATTTTAGTTGTTAGTAGAAGGGGATGTAAGAGAGCATTTTGTGCTCAATTCCCTGAGAGTGGCTCAAGAATGCAAAGACTAGCCCTTTGGCTCCATAATCACCCACTAAGTGAAGCTATGTAATCATACATGTGTTAATTTTTGAACTATGTGTCTAATCCCTCTATGTATGTGGCTCAAGAATACAAAGGTTGGCCTTTTGGCTCTATCATTTCCCTATGAAGTGAATCTATGAACTAATGTTAATATGAATGTGTGTCTATCACTCTGTGTTATATCCCTATCTAAACTCTGATGGCCAAGTGAATAATTACCCATACTACTCATGCTATGTAGGAACATACTCTATATCAAATATTGTCTATTGTGCACTAACTATAGCTATGTATGGAGACTCTACCAAATATAACCTTACTAGATGTGCAACTAAAACTATGTGCTATGAAGAAGTCTCATCTGTTTATAATCATAGTGGATTATTACATGAAATAACACCCTATGGCCTCTATTGTGATGCATATGAATAATCAATATATCAATCTAGAACTATAATTAATGATGGGGGCTCATCTAATCACAATCATAGAAAGTTGCTACATGAGATAAGACCCAAAAAACTTGGCCATACTGAATATCTCTTTAGAGTGGTACTTTATGATGTGGGCTCATCTAATCTTAATTATAGTAAGTTGTTACATGAGATAGGACCCAAAAAACTCAATCATAATGAATATCTCTCTAGAGAGATAATCTACTATGGTGCTTATGACTATGTTGGATATGTATATGGAACTACACTATGTACTCCTTGAACTACGGTGTTATATGTAGACTTCTCTCATTATACTAGTTTCCAAACCTTTTGAATAGGTGTAAATATATCTCTTATGAGGCTCTATCCTATAAGATGCATTACTATCATGATGGGTAATTGATGATTCCAGTGAAGGAATGTCCTAGGATGACTCAGTCATGGAAGAATGAGTTCTATGGTTCCATGATGGAGGAGATCTCAATGCCCCTATGTGAATGTTATAATTCCATTATCAACACATCTATTAATTCAATCCCTAAGTCCATAACAATCATTATCTCTATGTCCATAGATATGATGATAGTTATAAAAGGGTCGATGTGGTTGTCTATGTAAGAGATGTAGATCTCATCGATGAGTAGAAGGTAATGTGATTAACCTCCTATCTAATAGTGTTGATAATATGACACATGGGATATCTCACTCTAAATCAAACTATAATGGTGATTTTTTTTTATCTTTGTAGTGTATACTATAGGTTGTGGTCTAGAAACTAGCTCTCTATTCTTAACTGGTTACTTTTCTAGTTAAGGTCTCCTATCTTTTTTAGGACATGGTGGATGCTATGTGCTAGAAGCTATAGATATAGGTACTAATATAAAAACTAGAGTAATTCAATCAATTTAATCTACCTCAATCAATCCCAATTTCTTCTCCAAGGCTAGAACTATATAGGACAATTGCCCAAAAGAGGAATTTGTCTAATATAATAGATGTTTAAGGAGAGGTTGATGAATACCCTTAATAAAGATATGTCGAATATCTAAATCTATTGGTTTATATATCAATATTATCATGTGTCTCTTGAATCATAAGATATAATCACTAGTTGGCTTTGAAGTATTCTGATGTAATGTGGCAAGTTTCTCATATGTAACATGAGGGCATGTGTTTGCTATGTAATATATTAAAAATGCCTCCTCTAACTCATCATATGTGTGCAAGGATCCAATAATAAGTAGATGAAAGAACCAATTTTTTTCTTCCCCCATCATGTTTACTAGAACAACTTCATTAGAATCAAAGGACTCGCATGAGATGGCAAATCCTTCTGAAAGGCTTGAAGGTGTATGAATGGATATCTAGTTCCATCAAAGTCAAGCAATGATGGTATCTATAAATGCTTGGACAATTAAGCTTTTACAAATGTCTTTGTAATAGGGTTACCATATAAATCATTAGCATCCATCCAATACTTATAAGCCTTATTTTCCAAGGTAAGGAGATGTACTTGGTGTTGTAATTCACCTATTGCATGCATCAAAGAAATAATCTCCTGGGATGGTATATAGGCATCTTGAAGTGGCTCATTTAATCATTAAATTTAATCATTAATTTTATCCATGTGAATGATAAATTTAGCAATTGTATCATAGATATGGGGTGTGTTCACTTAAAACTTGGAGGAATGGTAACTTGGACCTTGGTATAGGGATGTGGGCTACCATTCTCTATAGGTGAAGAGGAGAAACAAGTTCTACTATAGTAGGGGGTGGCTTGGGAGATTCATTGGTATCTTTATGTTTTAGTGAATAACATTCTAATGTAGTAGAATATGTGATGCTATCATTAATATGCACAACATTTAGAATAGAATCATGCATAAAAGTAGAAACAACATTTGGTAGTGCATTATTTTTGAGAGGAGTGAGAGAAGAGTTAGAAACATGAGATGCATTTTATTCTTCACTATGTACATAATAATAATCATTATTTAATGTATTATTATAGTCAAAATATTGTTCATAGTCACTCTCATTTTCATATTCATTTACATGTTCACTGTCATACTCATTATCACTTCCATTGTCACTAGGGAGAGGTCTAAGAGAAGAATTTAATTCCTTTCTAATATGAAACAAATTATTATGTGAAATTAGAATATTATGTGCATCTATGTTATCCATGGATGGAGTGTATGCATTATTTTCATTTTCAATATGAGAAGAGTAATAGAGTTATCATTTAGACATTATTTTGATAAAGTAGAGTTGAGAGCATGAGATTCATCATTTCAACTATGCATTGGTAATTTGATTTCATTGTGTTTATATTTTTGTATTTGGAACATAGAATTATAGAGAGAGAGAGAGAGAGAGATTAGGTTTAAATGGAATCAAATTATCACCAATAAGAGGTTCACTTGGAAGTGCATGACTAATTTTTTAATTTAGTGAACTGTCCATAGGATAATGAGGTGAAAAGTACCTTGTCCATTTATCAAAATTATTTTCTTGAGAAGAGGGAATAAAAGAGATATGTTTGAGAGAAGAAGATGCATCTACTTTTTCTTCGCTATCACTTTCACATGTATCATCATATTCCTCATTATAACAATAGTAATTATCTTCATTGTAAATGAAATCATTTTCCACATTTTTATCTAATGTTCAATTTTTCAAATGTGTCCATTTATTGTCATAATTATGAGAAAATTTTAGAAATTGATATATGGGATGATAGGGAAGAATTGCCGTAGTGGCCATTGTATTTCTTTCACCAAAGAGAATATGTAAAAGTACTATTAAGAAAATAAATACAATAATAACTACTAACATAGAGATTTTTAAAATATTTTTGACACTCTAAATAATTTTATAAAATTCCAAAATATTTTAAAAAAAATTGCAAGGAAGGAAGGCTTGGGATTTGAGGACCTAGTTTGGAAATCTAAGGTTTTTGGGTTGGAGTTTAAGAATTTTTAAAAATTATTACAATAATTTAAATTCTAAAATAAATTTGAATAAAATAAATGCACCAAAAATTATACAAAAATAAAAATTTTGAAATTGAATTTTTGGACAAAAAAATTACTAATATTGAGATTTTGAAACTATTTTTGACACTCCAAACAATTTGTAAAAAATTTAAAAATTTTATCTAAAAGTTATAAGGAAGGCTTGGGGTTCAAGGACCTAGTTTGGAAATTTAGGGTTTTGGGTTAGGGTTTTAGATTTTTTGAAATTTATTGCAATAATTTAAATTATAAAACAATATTTGAATAAAATTAATACACAAAAATTTATACAAAAACTAGAATTTTAAAGTTGAATTTTAGCACAAAATATGAAGGAAAAACCCTAAGTGTACATAGGCTTTTAGATTTGTTCGAAGTAAGTCAAGTTCACCAAATGTTTTATTATTTTTGGAAAACTAGTGTTTAGTTCCTAAACAATAAAGGGTCTAGATTAAGGGGTAAAATCTAATCTAATATGGTAAAATATAGATTTTGATCGAATTAATTACATAGGGAAGAGAAGTAACTTATCTATAAAATTAGACTAAGATGACTGTTTCAAAGCCTAAAAACGATTGCATAGGATTGGGAAGATGTCAAAAATAATGATCTCTCTTTAATTTGATAAAAGGATAGGAGAACCAAAACTAAGACACTTTGAGGTCTGATGTTATAGTCCAGGCCCTACCATTATTATCTAAACTAGTCAAAAAGATCTTAGGTTTATGGGTTTTATCTATTGTCCCTATGTAAGCATGCCTATAAAATTTCAGATCTTGAATGTTGATGGATCTCCTTGTAGAGTTATTTTAATATTCAAAACCCTAGATCCATCTACACACACGAAACAACAAATACATCAAAAGCAAAAAGGGGAAAAACTAGGTTAGGGGAAGTATGATCAGATGACCTAAAACCCATATTGTCCTAATCACTACCTACATTAACCCTCAATCTAGGGTCTTAGATCAAATTTTTTTCTCCCTTAGGGAACATGAATAACCAATGTAGATGGTATATGTAATAATGAATTTTACCTAGGCCCTTCCTTGATCAAGCACGCAAATCTATGTATGATGTAGAATGTTAATCTATACTATTAACTAATTTTTTAATTATGTACTATGCCAAAGTAGTAAGTGCCAGATATAAAATGCCTTGTGAATTCATTTATATAGGAGACTCTTTATTTTTATTTTGGGAACTTTATTCACATTTGGATGACATTAGAAAGACAAACAAAACTTAAGGATGAAGCTAAAAATGGTTTATGACTCATTAAGTGATGCAAACTAACCACTGGGAACTTAAAATGTAGTTGGACAAGAGTGTTAGAAATGAGACACCTTAAGATCCAGTGTTATAGCCCAACACTAGTGCTCATGTCCTATAGGCTCAAGACCTATGGGGATAGAACTAACATGGGAAATGGAGTTTGGTTGAGCTAGAATGGCCATTTGGAAGGCTACAAATGACTAGCAATAAGAAAAAAGGTGACTCAAGCATGAAATAAGACCATGATAAGTAAAACAAAAGACATGGATAAATGTGAAAATAACTCATATTATCTAGTTGGAGTATCCTATGCAAGGACTATGAAAATACATGAATGTGTAGTTGCTTGACCAATTTATAGTGTATACAACTAGGTCAACCTAGCTAACTCTATACCTTTATTTAATTTCTCTATGTTTTGATCTAGTTCTTTGTTTATCTTTCTTAGAATTTTGTTCATTTATCTCAAGCATCATGTCCCCTATCATAATATTCTTGGACAACATGAATCCATATAGACACTATATGGGGTTCTATTTTCTTCTTATCTTTTCTTATCTTTTATTCCTCTTTTTAGCTTGTGGGGCATCTTGTGATGCCCATCCCTACATCCACTTACCCTTTGGGGCATCTTTTGATGCCTACTCTTACTCTCTATTACATTTTACCAAACTAATTTAACTCTAAGATACATTCTGAGATGCATAGGCTTGTCTCTCACATTCTCATCCTTGATATAGACATCAATGTAGAAACATTTCCTTATTTTCATGGTTTATCTCTACATCTATCTAACTCTTTTTGTAGGTTACTTACATGGTTATTTCTCTCTATAGTGAATTCCTTCTTTTCACAACCTTTAGTCCTCCCTTTTGGTCTTTTGGTTTTTTGATGTACCATAGTCTTCTTTATCTTCTTTAATTTTCTCTTTTTGACACCCCTTAGGTTTTTCTTTTGTGAGTTGCTTCATAAGACTATGGATAGAAGCTAGCACTCCTCAAAAAATTACCATCATTTTGCTTACCTCACTTTATCTTTCACTTGCTTATTGACACCCTTATGGATTTATCTTTTATAAAGTTTCAATGTAAGACCAAGGATAAGACCTATCCCTCCTCATAAAATTACCATATTTTCATCTTTTTACACCCTTGTTCTCAAACTTTAGCTTTTTCTTATTTTGTTAGATGTAATTTACACAACAATATATATTAGCATGTTTTCCTCCATTTCCCTCATTCTTATGATAAGGAATCACACTTTACTATCATTGTATCCCTTTTTTTCCCTTTATCACATTTTTTTATAATATGAAGTAATTCAAATTATTCCATGTGTCACTCCTCATGATTCCCCTTTCTTTCACTCTATATTGGATAAAACAAGGTCAAATTCAAGATAGCACTTTTATTTTACCTAGATTTATGAGACTCTTAGACCCCATGCTCTTTGAAGTTCTCTCTCTTAGAAAACAAGTCCCAATTATTCAAATGAAATTCATATTTAGCACCCATGTTTCATTTTCCAAATACACATAGAGGAGGAATAGAAAAAGTCATCAATAAATTTAAAAGCCAAATCATTTGAATCAAAAGGCAATGATATCGAAAAGGCAACATAAAAAACTCAAAATTAAAATCACACTAAAAGACATGATTATAATCACATATCCTATCTCTAATCAAAGATCAAACTCCATAGTTGGCCTCACATAGAGCTGAGGTCCATTAGGGTGTGGTAGGCTAGTAGATTAGAATAGGGGAATTTAACAAACTCTATGGTGATACCTACTTTCTCACATGAATACCCAATATTTGCAATAAACTGATGACTCTAAAAGGGGTCTTGAGGAATTGGAAACATGTTGTGGGAAGGTAGGTCTATTTTAATTTTCATGCATATAGCCTTCATGGGATGATTTGTATACTTCATTTGTTGACCTAATACTTGTGTGGCTAAGAAGAGTTCTTCAGAGTCCTTAATATTGAAAGTCCTCTTGTTTTGACAAACCTAATTTGAGTGTCTTGACTTTGATAAATAGTTCCTCTACCTTAGTTTTTCCTTAGTTTCTCCCCTCTACCCATTTCATTTCCCCACTTGACAGACAAATTTTTATTCCAAATTTATTTTCTCTTCTTCTTTAATTCCTTTTGTATCTCTTAAAAACATGCTAAAACTACTTTGTTTCAATTTTATCTATCCTTAAAGAAAAACATGTTTGAGTAACTATGGATTATGTTCTTTATGCCATGAGTTACATTTCTAGACTTGTCTTACTTTCCTTTTACTATTTATCATTTGTTATACTATCCTATTGTTGGGTGAGGTTGGCTTGTTACTTCTCACTCATAAATTTTGTTTTCCATATTTATGCACCTTTTTTCATTGATTTAATGAGATAAGTATTATTACTATTCACTCATTAATTTTGTTTCTTGTTTTACTTTTGATGTTTGATTACCATCTTGTTTGACATGTATCTTTGGTTTGATTTGGTGAGTTTGCCTTTCTTACTTGAGGATATATTGTTTGAGTTTTTTAGTCTTTAGTAGCCTTAGATTTTTGGTTACCTAATTTACTCTTGTTATTTATCTTGGTTATTTGGTTTAACATAGCACTTGTCACCCCAACTTGCCCAGTTCCTAGGTACATCCCATCCTTATAGAACCAGCTATCTTGGCTTTTCTTATGTTTTTTTTCTTTACTTTTGTATTCTTAGGTTTGTTGAAAGTAGTCTTTGTTCCCTCCATAATCAAAAATAAAATCACAATAGACAACCATCCAGTGATAAAGGTAAGTCAAGGTACACATTACATTTACTTTTTAGTTATTTACTTTTATTTATTTTTTTAAAATACTACAACCTTTTTTTTTAACATCAGCATTGTGTGTTACTATATTATTTCTCAAAGTACCGTCCCCTATTGCACCTTAGTGAAACATGATGATATTCGAGTGGTGATATATATATATATATATATATATATATATATATATATATATATATATATATATATATATGTATGTATATGTATATGTATATGTATATGTATATGTATGTATATGTATATATATGTATATGTATATGTATATATATAATATTTTTAACTTTTATCAAATACTGATGCTTTACATCTTGTAAGAACCCATCAAGACTCAATCTCTTTGAGTGCATGCCTTAAGGGATACACCAATAAATGGGTGGGCATACCTTTGGCACTTCACAAGATTTTTGTCCCTTATTGACATGTTATTACCAATCCAATTAGCTCCTAAAACCATTCCCTAAGCTATTACTCATCCCTTTTACACTCTTCCAATATTTTTTCTCTTTCCATCCCTTTTTCCTCACCTTGATCCCCTTTAGCTAGTTGATTGTACTGGGTCAACTGGGTCAACCCTATACAATTATTAGCCTCTGATTACTATACAAGGTCAAATGGGTCAACCCTATACTATTTTAGGATTTTTTTTAACTTGGAGTTTTGTTAGCCTTTTAGCTGACCTAGCTTAAGACCTAGTGATTTATCTCCCAAAAACATATAGGGTTGACTGGGTCAACCCTGTATAGCTAACATATTCAAAATGATGTAGGGTAAGATCTACCTATAAATACAATATCATTTCATAATTATTTTAATATCCAATTCAAGAGTTATTATTCACTCTTATTTATAATATGCTCTTCCACCATTTTACTTGAGGATTCTTAGTTTAGGGTTTCTACTTAGAGAATATAGTCTTGTGGATAAGTCTTGGATGCTTTGGCCTTTCTTAGTGATCCTTAAAAACCATAAAAATCTCTTAAAATCCCCTTTGTCTAGGGCAGATATTGAGTCTCAATAGGCTCACATTCAGGTACATATATTCTAACTTTGTTCTCCTCTCTTTAGTAGATATAAGTAGCATAAGTATTGGATCAAATAATATTACTCCTCATATTCCATGTATTAAGGTCTTACTCATACTTATCTTAATTTATATTCTCTTATACATGTTTTTATTGCTTTACTAACCCCTCATGTTATGACACAAGCTTTGGTGTGCACTAGATTAGATTTACTTTATTATTTATTATAATAGAGTGAACATTAAACCTATGACTCTTTTAGGTTTAATGCATGATTGTGTTAGACTTTAGTCTTTGGAACCCTTCCTATCATGGTGTATTATGACAAGTGATCCTCTAATCAGGTTTAGTAGATTCCCATATTGGTCATGTTCCCACTTAACAAATGTATTCATAATTAGAAATATAGGTATATTATATCTTCTCTAAGCCAAGATTGATTTATAGACATGATGCATTTCTAATTACATACAATATAAATATAAGAACTAGCAGTTATCTCACCTCAAAGGGATATGATATTTATATAAATTATAAATGTAACCATGTAACATATAAAAGAAATATGTCTATCTAGGTATAACATTGAAGTGCATATAACCAATGTGATCACATGTGGGCCTAATATGAATGATAAAGATCATGGTAATGTCTAGATAGTAATAGTATAATCTCAAAATGAAAACAAGCATACACAAAAGATCACTCAAAATTAATTCAAAAGGTAATACTCTAAGGAGATTATAAATAAGGGGCATGTTCAAATGTCATACAATTGAAGGGACATGACATGAGGGATATACATAAATTAAATTACACAATGGTGATAATAAAAAATATATAAATACAATTGGATGTTAAACTTAGATATAAACATAAACTAAATTTATTATTCTGAGATAGTCTAAATATGGAAAGTACAACTATGTTAGATATGGAAATGCTAAAGAAGTAATGTACTTAGCTTGTTTTGGTGTTAATGTAATTTTAGATCTATAATAGGTAGAAAGTAGACTAGAGGGAGATTATGAAGGTCATCAAATTATATATCTAATACTTATGGATATCTAGACAATAACATTAGCATAGGATGGTTATGTTGGCATTACTATCTAGGTTAGACACTAGTGTCATGTGTTAAGTACCTATATGTTAGCACTTGAATGTTTTTAGGTTTTTCTTCAACTTTATTCTAGTGCATTTAGATCTATGTCATGGACTATCACTCCTTGTGAAATGGAAAAATCCTAGTTCTCCATCTCTATAATGGTCTTGGGGTTAAAAGGGTTAGTGGTCACATGGTGTCAAGTTGACCCAAAAGACCCCACTATCAGATGGCACTACCTAAATATCTAATACACTAGAAGATGGACTCAAACTCATTTAGTTCTCCCCTACATGTTGGCTTGTGTGTGAATCATACAATAAATGCAAAAAAAGTATAATAGTGACATATCTTGTAACTTGGAAAATTATGCTCTTAGGCTACTCCTTTAATACTTCAAACTTGTAGATGTGTTATACCTATGAGTAGTATATAAATATGAAAGCTTCATTCAATTAAATTCTAGATAGAGTGATTTTGACAAGTTTCCTTGGTCCCTTTGGTCTTTTATAATGTGAGGAATAAATGAGGGTTGATCTTGTATTTATCTCAACCCCTTTGGATTAATAACTCACATTAAAGAAACTAGGATAAACATTAGGATACATTTCATTTGCAAATTGGATGACTTTAAGGCACTAGACACTTATGTTGAGATAAGACACTAATGTTGACACTAGTGTTTATCTTAGACATTAGTGGCCAAGGAGTAGGAAAGTAGGTATAGGTTCATAACTTGTAGAGATGGAAGATAAGTATGTTTTAAGAATTTTGGGTAAGATAAAAGACATAGGTCATCAAGACTTGTTAGGCTAATAGATGTAGGCCAAGGGGTACAAGATAGATCATATTTGAAACATGAAAAGGTGGGAAAGGTACAGAATTATGAGGAATAAACAAGGTTTAAATTTTTTGAGTGTATAAGACTAAGGTTCTATATAATCATAAACTAGTGCCTACACATTAATATGATAATTTACTATTATGTGAGATTTATATACATACATAGTGTAGACTATTTTTACTTGTTTTAAACTTTATTGATGTTATTACTCTTTCATGATAACTCAGTCATTTCTTGTCTATTGCATCAACCCTTGGCCTTTTTTGTTATGAAATATTTGTCCCTTGAGTGGGTCCCAAGTTTGTCCTTGTTTGTTGTGACATATTTATGTCCCTTCAATAAGTCCCTTGGACTTATTTGTTGTGGCATGTTTATGTACACTTTTGTGGAATTTAGCCTTATGTATGATGTTACTTACCTATAGGTGGATTAATCTACGATTTTATATTGAACTTATTGAGATTTTTAAGCTTACTAATTTGTTTGAGTTTATATGTGTCATGATGCATATCACATACCTCCCCTTTGTGTGTGGTGCCATTATTTTCATCATGCACCTTTTTATTGTATAAGTTTATTCAGTGATGTTTACTACTACATGCCTAATTTATACATCTATATTTTCATAACACTTATATACCATGCATTATATATGTTACATAAATGTCTTGGTGACATATACATTACTATGATGACATATTCTATAAATTATATATGATTACATATGTATACATGGCATGATATGGTTAACTTTTATTTTGAGATGATTGACTCATGGGATATGTCTCTCAACTCAAAAGGGGGCATATTAGTGGGTTTGTCATAGAGAAACAATCCTTCATGAATATAAACTTTAGATTCTAAGAATAAAGTACAAATTTTAGATATTTAGAGTGGTTTACATATCAGATTATTTGAAATATATGGTAGATATTATACATTGGTACAAATTATGTATGAATGTGTTATACATATGTATGCACTTCATAGATACATAAGATACATAATATATATTAAAATAAATTTGATTGTATATTCTATGCAAGTGCACATAAATTATAGGAAAAGACATTATACATTTTCACATACATATGCATTTGAGACACATGTTCTCAAATTTAGCATATAGATATGCATAGTATTGTATATCAATTAGCAATGATTCAATGGGGCATGATGTATGTTCATGCACATATGCGCTATGATATTTTACATTTGACACATATCCAATCAAGAATGATACTTTTTCATATAAATATATATATATATATATATATATATATTGCATTGGGATCTATTATAGTTGTTTACTTTCAAAACATAATTTAATGGCACTAAATAGTGAGCAAACTTGAATCTATAAGTCCATCTACAAATATTGATTAAATATTTTTTGAGTTAATGTAATTTGAGGTTTTTTATGCTCCATATCCATGTAACTACCCATATTTAACCCATTATTTGGTTCCCACCTTACCATCATGATGTTCAATAAAATATCTAGATTATCTATTTAAGTTAGTACAATTGATGTTCAACAATGCTCAATGGTCTTAAAACTACTCTGATTGGGGAATTTATATTCCCAACCTATTGGCTTGCATGGTTACATAAATTTAGGTCACATTTCACCCCAACTCTCCATGTGCTTCAACAAGGACACATAGTTATCCAATGATTCAACAAAGAAGCATCATCTCCAACAAGTTACAAGGAAAGAGGTTTATTTACATAGAAGTTTATTTATAGTGAAAGTTATATGGAAATTAACTAATATATTTTCATTGTATATTATAACTACGGAAACCTGCACATTTAGATCTATCTCCCAAAGATAAAGTGTGTTTTGCACACTTATATATACTTTATACTTTTACTCTAATATTTATATTGCATTTTAATACTAGAATAAAATGGGGGAATTTTTAGAAACTAAAAACTGGTATTATACACCTAAAATTTTTAATTTTAACCTTCATTTACCACACAAGACTTGTGAGCTCATATATGCATCTTATTTTCCATCCTCACACTTTCATATGTTTTCTATGATTTTGTCCCTCCTATTTTAATGTCAACCACATACAAAAACCTCTCAATAGTTTTTAGACCATTTAAATATATTACTCAAACATATATATATATATATATATATATATATATATATATATATATATATATATATATATATATCTCTTAGACATTAACGTCAACCTTAGAAAATTTCATTAACAATATTATGCTGAGGGTGACATTATTGACCCTCACCCAACAATGGCTATTTTTAAAAATTAAATCATTATAATGGGTTGGTCCATTCTCCTATCATAATGGTGGCATGATAAATTACCCAAATTAACTCATATAAATAAAAATATAACCCATACATATGACTCACTTTTCACTTATCTATCAATAATCTATATGGTAATGTACAATGAGAAAATCTACCCTATTCATCAAATAAGTTTGAATCACACTAAGCTAAGTCAAGAGAAAATATTATCAAGTATATAAATCCATATTTTAGGTGCATTCATTTATCAAAATATAATAATTTCACATTCACATCAAAGGGAATAATTATGTGTGGCTTGAATTCCTTCTTTGGAGTATTGGATATGTAGGTAGAATTCAATAAATAATAAGGATAATTTGAGTCAACTTATCCCATTACACTTCCCAAGTTTTTATAGGTATCTACTCTTCACAAGTGGACCTTTGTTTTTTGAGAATAAGGATATTTATTTATAGAGTTATGTGCATTTCCAGGTGTCATGATCACACATGCAAAGGTATCATAATCAAATGAAAGTTATTTTACATTCATAAGGATCCAAATCAACCCAAGACACTAATGTCCACCTTAGTTAGTAATGATAATATACTTTCTACAACCTAACATTAATTACCCTATGTGCATAGACAATCACTGCTAGATCCAAATGTCTTTAAGGCCTAATTTCATTCCCTTTCTATTAGAAGGTCATAGTTAATAAATAAATTGTAAAACATGAATATCTATGCTCTTGTTGTGTTTTCTAAATTTATCACATGCCACCTACTAAACCACTTTTAGTATTTTACATTTAGATTCATTCTTAATTTTCATACTTTACAATATGAATTACATTCAAGTTTTTATCTTAATAGGGTTGTACAGTCCAAATTAGGGTAAAACATTATGAATGATTAATCTTGTTTCATGTTACATGGTGTGATATTTGATGGTGTATAATATTTTATGAATTTTACTCTACATGAGATTGATGTTTCATTGCATGACTCTAACTCTATGAAATTTATTGTTCTCTATGTGACTCTAACTTTGTGTATCATTGATTGTTCATTTTTTGGTTGATAACTCTTACTCTATATCATATTAAGTATACATTATGTGACTCCTAATTTATGTGATATTGACTATACATTATGTGATTCTTACTCTACATGACATTGAGTGTTCATGGTTTGACTCATTTTATGTGTGAATCTTACTTTTTATGAAATTGTGTGTTATCATGTGTGTTTATATGACCTATTATGTGTGTCATGGCCATCACACTATGTTTTATGTGTGGATACATATAGTATTTTTGTTTATATTATGATGTCATTATTCCTATTCATTATTCTACATATATTTGATGCCATGATACATACCATACATCTTATATATGGTTATCATTTAGTAATTCTATGATGACTATTACTATATGCTTCACTACTATATCTGCTTGACATGACACTTGTATTCATTAGGATGCATGTTTCATATATTATATAATGATATAATATTTTTATGATGACATTATATAACCATGTTATCACATGATTACATATATTTTATATAACATGATGCATATAAATCCTTTATTTTGTCATGAGTGATTTTTAGGCTACATCCATCACCTCAAAATAGGTGCATACATAATAGAATTTTCTTAGAGACCTATTCCTTAAAAAACATATAATTCATATATTGGA
The DNA here is from genome assembly GCA_037957365.1 of Torreya grandis. Classification (NCBI taxonomy): domain Eukaryota; kingdom Viridiplantae; phylum Streptophyta; class Pinopsida; order Cupressales; family Taxaceae; genus Torreya; species Torreya grandis. The sequence goes on from JARHVA010003646.1 coordinate 370,497, forward strand.
TCAGGTTTATGACTTATAATGCACATATTATCCTATTTAGTGATAGATTATAATATTAACATAGATGATTCAAGCTAACATAAATGAATTCAAATAGGCACATATTAGCACATATTGATTTAGATTGACATAAATTGGGACAACATTAATAAATATTTAGGGGCATATGTAAGGAATATATGGATTATAAAGGATTATGTGTGGCACCACATATTATAATCCATTTTTTCATAGATTATATGACATTTTGGCATAAATTTTATGACTCAAACAACATAGGTTATCAAATTGAGTGAAAATTTATGTCATTCTTTAGATTTTTTTGTGCATGCTCAAATATACTCAAGAATGAATAGATTGAATTTAAAATTTGTAAAAAATTATTGATTCATATTTTACTCGTGTTTTTATCATATTTATTAGAACTTGCTTTGGGTTTCATTATAATAAAATTATAATGAGTATTATGGTTGAGGTCCCATGTAGCCTAGATTTTTAAAAATTTCTCCATATCCAATGATGGTTGTTGAATATTATTCATAATCTAAGGTTTTAGAACTAACATATCGTATTGATGTAATCATCCAATTATCTAATAATTCAAGAGGGAAGCTTTGTTCACATGCCTATAAGTATATTCATTCCTTGCTTTTTGAATTTCAAATATGTTCAATGATTGATTTAGATTTTCTGTCATAATGGAGACTAATTTATACATATTTCATTACAATTTTTATGTGAATAAATATTTTTACTCAATACATACCTAAAGACACCAAATGTAGTTACATTTAGGTAACAAATTTCTTCCTTTTTATTTTAATCTAGCATTTTCAATACTAGTATGTAACCCTAAAATCTAGATTAAAGAATCTAGAGTTAAATGGGATAGAGATAGTCTAGGGCACAAGGGTGTTAAACTATCTCTATAACAGGATAATTAATTTTAAAAAATCAAATAAATAATATTATAAATTTATATACTAAGATATGCTAAAAATTAAAATTAAAATTATGTTAGATATTGTAATGATAATGAAAATAAGATGGTTCTGATGATGATACAGATCTATGTCTAGAATAGGAAGGAATCAAACTAGAATTAGATTCTAGGATTACCATCAAATTTTGGATTAAGAATTTTCATGACCTTACACACTTGTGTTGACCTTGGATGGTTATGTTGATGTTTTTGTTTGACCTAGATGTAGGTGTCCATTACATAATACCTATTAGATCTAGTTGTGATCACCTAATATTCAAGGTTATGTATCATGTTTGCTCTATGTGCTTAAATATGGATCATATATTGTCACTCCCTATCAAATAGTAAACCTTTAATTATCTATATTCATACTGACTATGATAAAAATGGGTTAGTGGGATCATGATTTTGAGCTAACCCCAAAGACCCATATATCATTGGGTGTTGCCTACATAACCACTACCCTAAATGGGGCCTCAAACTCATGTATTTATCCACTATGTGTGGGCTTTTATGTGTGTTTAAGGATTTAATATGTGATAAGAAAGTACAACATTGACCTTGCCTATAACTTGACAAGTATGACTCTTGGGCTTCTCCTTCAGTACATAGTTGTAGATGTGTTATCCCTATGACTATATGGAAATAAGGGAAATAGGGAAGCTTTACTACTTGAATACTTGATTGAATAATTTTTTTAGCTTTTTTTATGAGTTGTTTGGTTTGTGTTAGGTTTGTGTTAGGTGAGGAATGAATGAGGATTAATCATGCATATATAACAATCCTTCTAGAGAATATCTCACATTAAATCACTTAGGATGACCATAGGGATATATTACATTATCAAATTTGATGAATTTTGGGGAATTAGACACTTACATCTAGATAGGAAATGTGTGTCTCCATAGGCATTTGACTAAGATGTAAGTGTCCAGGTAGTTATAAAAAAGGAACATGTCCATAACTTGTATAAATAGAATATTATTAGGTTTATCACATTTTGATTATTATAAAAGGTATGAGTCATCATAATATAATTGGTTGTACTAATATATAATTAATAGGCATAGAGAGATAGTGTATGCAAGCCTTTTATTAGTAGGAAAGGTCTATATTTACCAAGTTTCTACATTCCTCCCCCCTTTAATCTAGTAATGAAATTTCTAATTTAAAGGAAAATGTATGTGTACTTGGGTGTGTATAACACACATTGATTTTGCATGATCCTAGCTTGAGTGATTTTTTAGTGACTAGCCTAAAACTAAGATCATCTTATATTATATAATCAATGCATATAATCTAAAATTTAAAGCATTTAAATGATTTCAATTGAAAGAGTAAGGTTTAGGAGTATACCTATGTGTCGATGCAACCACCTTATATTTTATAAATTTATTTTTGAAAATATGTATCATTATGAACCATCAAAGATGAGATTAAGAAAAATATAAATCTATGAAATTCATAAATATATAAATATTGGATGACACAAGGCCCCAATCTTAGAGAAAAAGGTGGGTTTTCACCTAGTAGTTGAGATTAGCTTAATTGTGTAACACAATCACAATTATAACTTGGTGAGCATGAGTGAACCAAGTCAACACACACTATAAATCTAGTGAGGTTAGATGATGTAATCAATTCCAACCTATAAACTTGAAAATATTTAGTTATTTAATCACCTCAACCATACAAAAAATCAAACCAAGTATTATAGTAGATTGGCTCAATATAGTCTATAATCATCCAAATTGATGAACTAAAATATATATAAGTGTTTTAAATCTAAAATATAATTTAATTGTTCCATTTTAGGTGTTAGTTTTTATAGTAGTGCACCTTATGTATGTCTCATGCTAAAACCTAGGTATAACAATGGTATCAATGTATAGAATTCTACCACAAATGTGTATCTAAATCATATAATTGTAAATTTTGGCTGATTTTTAATTTATGAAAGTGTGGATAACATGTTTTTATATATCTAAACATATAATTTCCATAAATGAGAGAGGGATGGAGGGAGGGATGGAGGGAGGGAGGGAGAGAGAGAGAGGGGGGGGGAGAGAGAGGGAGAAGGAGAGGGAGAGAGAGAGAGGGATGGAGGGAGGGGGGAGAGAGAGAGAGAGAGAGAGAGAGAGAGAGAGAGAGAGAGGGAGGGAGGGAGGGAGGGAGTGAGTTAGTGTGTGTGTGTGTGTGTGTGTGTGTGTGTGTGTGTGTGTGTGTGTGTGTGTGTGTGTGTGTGTGTGTGTGTGTGTGTGTGTGTGTGAGAGAGAGAGAGAGAGAGAGAGAGAGAGAGAGGTTAGATGATGGATTTTATGTTATATTATGTGTTTGGTGGCATCCATTATGTTGTGTTATTAAAATTGTACACATTTTTTATGTAATATATTGGATTGGTTATGTTATATTATTGATAAGTAAAAATATGTTTTATTTATTTATATAGTTATTTAATATATGATATATTATATTTATAAGAATAATTATGTCATGCTACTACCTAATTTATCTTTTATCCATAATCATAAATAATTTTCATCAACCAACTGTTAAATTAAGACAACTCAAACTTCCAATGTGGATAGTAGTAAAACTATATGTTCATGGATGTGGGGAGTGTGCATGTGTTAATATAAGTTTCAAAAGGGACACTATTTTTTTTAATTTTAAACCACATAAAGTGGGAGTTTCACCCATGATATTTTACAAAGTGGTGGTGCTTCCTTACTAAAAGTTGGTAGTTCGATATGAAAAAGTTCCACATTCACAGTAATGAAAGGAAAATATGTCTCTTTTCATTTTGAGTCTTCATTTAAAAACTAATGATCACCCTCACCCATATCCATAAATATGGGTGAAGGAAGGTATACAAGTACAAGTAACCAAAAGATGTAATTTCACTTTGGTTTTAATCCAAAGTATGTTAATGAGATGAAATAAAATATTATTCCACTTGATACATTTTATGTTATGTTTAAAAGTCCTTACTTGTATCTTAGGAATGATTTCTTCATGAGGAGGAAAAAAAGGATAGAGATGGATCAACAAAGTTATATCATCAAGTCACATTAAATAAATAATAATCTTTCCATGATAAGTGATAACTAATACAAAAGACTCACTCAAGAAAATAGTATATTTTATGAAAGATAAGAAAGATGATGGAATAGAAATTTCTAAGATTGATTGTGGTAGTAAGGGGTGGAAATATTTGAATGATTTTTTGCAATATTATCAGTAAGTGTTAAAAGAAATATGGATTATATGAATGGATTATATTCCAATTTAATCTTTGTAATGCATATAAAAATTATATGTGATTGATTCATGATGTATTGAGTCCATCCATAGATACATGTGCCATAGTGTATCTACATGATATTTTGGTTTCCAGTGCTACATAGGAAAAATAAAAAGCTCATTTAAATAATGTCTTGAAAGATTTTAAATAAATAAAAAATTATGCAACATGAATAAATGTGAGTTTAAAAAGGAATCACTAGTATAAATTGGGCATGTGGTTGAAAGAAGATAATTAGAATTTGATCTAGTAAATATTAATACTATAACCAATTCACTCATGCTTATGAGTGTGGTAGAAACTAGGAAATTTATTGGATATTTTTAGCATATGAGGAAGTTCATTCTATTGGTATACATAATATTAGTGCCCTTATATGCCATTTAACTGGTTGGTAATATTTTCCATTGGGTCAAGTAACATGATACTATATTTGAGCCATCGAAATATGAAATCATTCATGCATCATTTCTTTCTCTTCCTAATTTGGAGTAGCCATTTAAAATTGAAATGAATATAATTATGTTATGGGGTAATATTCTAATTTATATGAATTAAGTCAATATTATATCATTCCAAGGTATTTTATAAGTTGAAATAGATTACTTTATTTATGAAAAATAAATTTATGCAATTAACAAAATTAAAATATTATTTTTTGGTAAGGAAACCATTGTTTATACTAACCAAAAACCTCTTAATTATTTTCAAGTTAAAAATAAATCTTAGAAAACAACACTATAGTTAGATGGGATTTATTCAATAATTTTATATGGTAATCAATTTAAAAAAATCAAACATAAAAGTTTTGGTGGATGTGTTAAATAGACCACCAATTTCAAAGTAATTTTAAACTTTGGAAACATTTTTACAACTTCAACCTTTCACAAATGAGACTTATGAGGAATCATATGCACAAAATATAGATTTTTTGGAGACATGTCAATAGTTTAATATAAATAATATGGACCTTGAACACAAAGTTGATTTCTACCTCAAGTATGGGCTAATCTACAAGTTGTATAAATTATGTTGTGTGCCAAAGGAAGAAAGGCTTATAATAATGAGGAATGTACATTCTTCCAAAGCTACTAATCATTTTGGCTTTTTTAAAAACATGGATCATTTGAAAATTGCATGCATACAGACCCAAAATACAATAATAGATATATAAAATCACTAAAAGATGTATATTAAGTTTCACAAGTAAGCCTAAAGACAGGAAATAAGGGTTTTGCAAGTCTCTACCTACTCCTATTATATTATAATAAAATATATGTATGGATTTTATGGGAGGTTTTTATATATCTAAACATATACTTGAAAATATGAGCTATATTCACATTTATCCATGTCTTTTTTTATGGAAACACATGTACTTGACAATCTAGTGAGGTTAGATGATGTAATCAAGTCCAACCTATAAAGTTGAAAATAATTAGTTATTTAATCACCTCAACAATACCAAAAATCAAACCAAGTATTATATTAGATTGGCTCAATATAGTTTATAATCATCCAAATTGATTGACTAAATTATATAGAAGTGTTTGAAATCTAAAATATAATTTAATTGTTCCATTTTAGGTGTTATTTTCCATAGTAGTGCACCTTATATATGTCTCATTCTAAAATCTAGGTATAATAGTGGTATCAATGTATATAATTCTACCACAAATGTGTATCTAAATCATATAATTATGAATTTTGGCTGATTTTTAATATATGAAAGTGTGGATAAAATGTTTCCATAACATGTCCCCATTAAAAACTGGATAATATGAGCTATATTCACATTTATCCATGTCTTTTGTTTTACTTATCATGGTCTTATTTCATGCTTGAGTTACCTTTTTGCTTATTGCTAGTCATGTGTAGCCTTCCAAATGGCCATTCTAGCTCAACCAAACTCCATTTCCCATGTTAGTTCTATCCCCATAGGTCTTGAGCATATAAGACATGAGCACTAGTGTTGGGTTATACCATTGGATCTTAAGGTGTCTCATTTCTAACACTCTTGTCCAACTACATTTTAAGTTCCCAATGGTTAGTTTGTATCGCTTAATGACTCCTAAACCATTTTTAGCTTCATCCTTAAGTTTTGTTTATCTTTCTAATGTCATCCAAATGTGAATAAATTTCCCAAAATCAAAACAAAGAGTCTCCTATATAAAGGAATTCACAAGGCATTTTATATCTGGCACTTACTACTTTGGCATAGTACATAATTAAAAAATTAGTTAATAGTATAGATTAACATTCTACATCATACATAGATTTGTGTGCTTGATCAAGGAAGGGCCTAGGTAAAAGTCATTCTTACATCTACCATTTACATTGGTTATGCATGTTCCCTAAGGGAGAAAAAAAATTAATCTAAGACCCTAGATTGAGGGTTAATGTAGGTAGTGATTAGGATAATATGGGTTCTAGGTCATCTGATCATACTTCCCCTAACCTAGTTTTTCCCCTTTTTGCTTTTAATGTATTTGTTGTTTTGTGTGTGTAGATAGATCTAGGGTTTTGAATATTAAAATAACTCTACAAGGAGATCCATCAACATTCAAGATCTGAAATTTTATAGGTAGGCTCACATAGGGACAATAGATAAAACCCATAAACCTAAGATCTTTTTGACTAGTTTAGATAATAATGGTAGGGCCTGGACTATAACATTATACCTCAAAGTGTCTTAGTTTTGGTTCTCTTATTCTTTTATCAAATTAAAGAGAGATCATTATTTTTGACATCTTCCCAATCCTATGCAATAGTTTTTAGGCTTTGAAACAGTCATCTTAGTCTAATTTTATAGATAAGTTACTTTTCTTCCCTATGTAATTAATTCAATCAAAATCTATATTTTACCATATTAGATTAGTTTTAACCCCTTACTCCAGACCCTTTATTAAAACATTTGAACTTGACTTACTTCGAACAAATCTAAAACCCTATGTACATTTAGGGTTTTTCCTTCATATTTTGTGTTAAAAATTTTATTTTTTGTATAAATTTTTGTGTATTAATTTTATTCAAATATTGTTTTATAATTTAAATTATTGCAATAAATTTCAAAAAATCTAAAACCTTAACCCAAAACCCTAAATTTCCAAACTAGGTCCTCGAACCCCAAGCCTTCCTTATAACTTTTAGATTAAATTTTTAAATTTTTTACAAATTGTTTGGAGTGTCAAAAATAGTTTCAAAATCTCAATACTAGTAGTTTTTTTGTGCAAAAATTCAATTTCAAATTTTTTATTTTTGTATAATTTTTGGTGCATTTATTTTATTCACATTTATTTTAGAATTTAAATTATTGTAATAATTTTTAAAAATTCTTAAACTCCAACCCAAAAACCTTAGATTTCCAAAGTAGGTCCTCAAACCCCAAGCCTTCCTTGCAATTTTTAAAAAAATATTTTGTAATTTTAGCAAATTATTTAGAGTGTCACAAATATTTTAAAAATCTCTATGTTAGTAGGTATTATTGTATTTAGTTTCTTAATATTACTTTTACATATTCTCTTTGGTGAAAGAAATACAATGGCCACTAAGGCAATTCTTCCTTGTCGTCCCATATATCAATTTCTAAATTTTTCTCATAATTATGACAATAAATGGACACATTTGAAAAATTGCACATTAGCTAAAAATGTGGAAAATGATTTCATTTACAATGAAGATAATTACTATTGTTATAATGAGGAATATGATGATACATGTGAAAGTGATAGTGAAGAAAAAGTAGATGCATCTTCTTCTCTCAAACCTATCTCTTTTATTCCCTCTTCTCGAGAAAATAATTTTAATAAATGGACAAGGTACTTTTCACCTCATTCTCCTAATGGAAAATTCACTAAATGAAAAAATTAGCCATGCACTTCCAAGTGAACCTCTTATTGGTGATAATTTGATTCCATTTAAACCTAATCTCTCTCTCTCTCTCTCTCTCTCTCTCTCTCTCTCTCTCTCTCTCTCTCTCTCTCTCTCTCTCTCTAAAGATTTGAATATATGCATGATTATTTTACATTGATAACAATGTCATTGAGACATGTACTTGCGTAAGAAACATATACATTTATAGTCATTTAATACAAGGAATAAGTTGAATTTGATCTAGTTGAGATGTTAATTGGAATAATCATATGTTAATAAAATCAAGACATGTACTTTAATGACTTATTTAAGCAAGGTCAAGTCAATGTTTTAAAACTTAAATGATAACTTACACATATAATCTAATAGTAATATCATTTCGATCAATATTATTGGGGAAATTCATTTACTATTGACCTTTATTACTCAAAATCTCATATACCTAAACATTTAAGGATGCAATAAATTCTTATGATTATTATATAACAAAAGTAGTAACACATTGTGTAAATTTGTAAATGTTATTATGTATATCAATGAGTCTAAAGACTTGATCAAATTTGGACCATCATGTGTTGACACTTTGAAAGTAAGATAGTATTAATCTAACTTATTAACTAAAGAATTTATTTTTATTTTTTGGTGTTTTATTGAGTGAATGTTTCATTTTGGTGTTCCCTTCTAATGATTTTTGTCCCTATCAATTGAAATTTGAATGCATAAATAACACATGAAAATATGAATCATTTCTTATAATTTTTTAGGTTGTAAATGAAATGGGCATTCAAAGTTTAAGGTCTCAAGGAGATGTTAAATTGATCATTAAACATGTACATACTCAATATCAAATAAAAAACAATCACGTAAAACACTATCAAAATACGGTCAAGGACTAGATTGATTTTTTTTAAGCCTTCCATATAGGTACAATTACTAGAGAATAAAATGTCAGAGCTGATGTCTTAACTATATCTAACTTTTTTTTTTATTCCTCACCTAGGTATAGATAAGAAAAGATACACAATAGAACTATTTTATTGATTAAGTATGTTTGATAATTATGAACATTAAAAAGTGTTAAAAATGATGAAAATATCATCACATAATTTCAAAAGGATTGAAAATTCATATTTTTTTCTTTGAAGAGAGTTATATTGATTCCATAGAATCACATTCTCAAGTCAATGAAAAAAAATAAAAAGACAATGATGAAGTTGATTCTAAAATTAAGATTGGTATTAAGGACATGAAGGGAGATGATAGAATCAACCAATAAAAAGGGATTAAAATTCTAAAAGGTATCATATTGTTGGAAGATTTTTTTTATAAATATGATAGATACATCAGGAGGAAAAATTTTAAGAACCAAAGGGATCTCCATAATATGAAAAAGTGAATATCATCACTAAAGAAGAACCTGTATACAAGGGAAAATGCAACTAGTCTACAAATCAATCATAGCTCAAAAAAGATAAACTATGCTTACACATCTACTTCTTGGTACATTTAGATAATTAGGATCATGACCAAGATGGATCTGATAGACTTAACCAAGGGGTCTATTACCATAATAAAATCACTAGATAAGGTTCCAAAGCCTCTAATCAAACAAAATCATGTAATAACCCTAGATAGGTCATATGGTTTATATATATTTCAAAAATTAAATGACAAAGTAAATCAAAACCTAATCTAGTGCTCACTAAAACGTATGGGATAAAGTGGGGGTAGTAAACATAAAAATTAAACATACATATAAGATCTATACTTGAGAAAATGTATAGAAAATCCTAATGCATGGGAGAGAATCATATAAGCTAACAAATGTAAATATATCTACTTTAATAAAGGAGGAGAAAAGTTAGGAATACATACCTTTGAAGATGAACCTATTAAGCCTCGATCTCTCCCTTAGCTAAGGTTATTCACAATATTTTTTTTGTTGAGTTGTGGAGCTAAAAGCTTCACCAAATGAGCAAATGCAAGGTTGTTGTAATTACACAGTCACCGACATCGGTCAGGATCAACCGACATCGGTCAGGGATCGACCAAAGGCTGCCAATGTTGGTTATGGATCGATCGATGTCGGTCATATGCAGGAAGATAGGGACCGACGTTGGTCACATGTGCATTCCACAAGTCTATTTTCGTGGATGAATAGATTGTTTGCATGATAAGTTTAATAGTTAGTGTTGAGTCTGCATTTCTATTTTTGGTAGGACTTATTTGAACCTTTTATTAACAGGTGTATCTAATGGTGGATAATGCATAGCTCATGATCCCTAATTCTATATAATAGGGATAAATCTTCATAACTTGTGTATGAGAAAAAGGGTGAATCAATTCAAGTAGCTGAATTGTGTTTGTAATTGTGAGAGAGAACTCTTGAGGGAAAGAGATCTGTACATCTGAGAGGTGTGGAAGAAAGAGAGATTTCTTCAATTGTATTTCCTTCTGGAAGAGTTTAACACAAGTTTTCATTATTTCTTGTATCTCTTACTCTTTGTTGATTCTGATTTCTAATTACTTATTATTTTGGTTTAATTTCATGTTTAGTTGCTTACACAAAAGTAATCAATTATATCTTAAGATCCTAACAAGTGGTATCAGATCCAGGTTCACTAACAGGTTGTATCAGATTGGGTTAGTGTGTGTTGATTACAGGTCACTCACAGGGGTTTCTGATTGAGTGGGAGTGAAGCAATGGCAAAATAAAGTAAGCTAAGAATGGAGAAGTTTAACGGCAAGAATTATCAATTATGGAGGATGTAGATAGAATATTATATGTATCAAAAAGATATGTACTTACCATTGGGTGGGGTTTCAAGAAAGCCCACAGATATGCAAGATGAAGAATGGAATGTTCTTGATAGAAAGGCTCTGGGATCTATAAGGTTGAGTTTGGCATCTTCTGTGATTTCTAACTTATCACAGGCAAAGACAACGGTAGAGTTAATGGATACTTTGAAAAATTTATATGAAAAGCCCTCAACTTCAAATAAGGTATATCTTATGAAGCAATTATTTAATTTTCAAATGTAGGAAGGTGGATTTGTATCTAGTCATCTTAATGATTTCCATGCAATAGTAAATCAGTTAAATTCAGTCAAAATAGTTTTTGATGATGAAATTAAGGGTCTCTTAATATTATGCTCTTTACTTGAAAATTGGCATAGTTTGGTAATGGCAGTTAGTAATATTGCATCTGCTATAAATATCTTGAAAGTAGATGATGTTGTTAGTGTAATCTTGAATGAAGAAATTCGTAGGAAAATCACAGAGGAAACATCAAGTAATGCTTTAAGTATTGAAAGCAGGGGAAAGACTGTTGGTTGAAGGTTAAAGAAGAAAATCAGCATGAAGGTAATAAAGAAGTAAAAGTTACAGGTATTGTTGCACAAAATGTTTTTACACTTTCTTTGGATAATAGAATAGAATCTTGGGTTGTAGATTCTGGTGCCTCTTTCCATGCAACCCCAAATAGAGAATTTTTCAATGATTATGTCCAGGGAGATTTTGGAAAAGTTTATTTAGGGGATGATGAGCCTTGTAAAATTGTTGGCAAAGGAAAAGTGCAATTGAAATTGAAGAATGGAAACACATGGGTGTTGAAGGATGTCATGCATGTACCCATCCTAAAGAAGAATTTGATTTCTATAGGAAAGTTGGGGGTTAAGGGTTGCACAGTAATTCTCACAGCTGAATCTTGGAAGGTTTCCAAGGGTGCACTTGTATTAGCTAGAGATAAGAGAGTAGGTACTCTCTATTTATGTAATTGTATTACTAATTATTCTCCTTCTAATTTATCTACTTCAGATGTAGATGCAAAGTTGTGGCACTGTAGGCTTGGCCACATGAGTGAGAAGGGAATGACTATTCTTAAGTCAAAAGGTAAGCTTTCAGATTTGAAAAGCATAGATCTAGATTTTTGTGAGCATTGTATTTTTGGGAAATAGAAGAGAGTGAGATTTCTCAAAACTGGGTCAACAAAGAAGAAACACAAGTTGGAGCTTATTCACACAGACGTGTGGGGACTAGCTCAGGTAGCTTCTATTAGAGGATCACAGTATTATGTTTCTTTCATTGATGACGCTACAAGAAAGGTATGGGTTTATTGCATAAAGAAGAAATTTGATGTTTTTGACACATTTAAGAAATGGAAAGCTTTGGTTGAGAATGAAATAGGTTTGAGATTGAAGTGCCTTAGATCTGATAATGGTGGTGAGTACTGCAGCTATAAGTTTAACAGTTACTATTCTATGAGTGGAATACGTAGGGAAAGGATAGTTCCAAGGACACCTTAGAAAAATAGAGTTACTAAAAGTATGAATAGAACTATAATGGAGTGTGCACAGAGTATGATGTTGCATGCTAGTTTGCCCTTATAGTTTTGGGCAGAAGCTATAGATACTGTAGTTTACCTGATTAACAGAGGACCTTCTACTGCTCTGGATGGTGGAATTCTAGAAGAGGCTTGGATAGGTAAAAAGGTAGATCTTTCATTTCTCAGAGTTTTTGGTTTTGAATCTTTTGTGCACGTTGATAAATAAAATAGAAAGAAGCTGGATGCTAAATCTATGCGATGCACTTTTATTGGTTATGGCTCTGGAGATTTTAGATTCTGGTTGTGGAATCTAGGAACTAACAAAATTATTAGAAGCGGTGATGTTATTTTTAATGAAAAGGTGATCTATAGTGATCAGCTCAAGAAGCTAAATAATTCTGAGCAGGGCAATGTTGATTTGGATGAGGTGATGATCCAAAATGAGCTCATGGGGAAGAATTTTCACACACAAGAAAACATAGACACTGACGTCAGTCAGGCAAGAACCGACGTCGATCAGGAAGGAACTGACATTGGTCAGATAGTAAATGACATCGATCATGCAAGAATCAACATCAATCAGGTAGAAGCAACGTCAGTTAGGTACAGACCAAGAGATGATCGAGATCGGTCACTGATAGAGAATTTGGGTGGATAGCAAGCAGTGAATGAGTCTCAAATGCCCACGAGGAGGTCAAAAAGGGTAAGTAAACCTCCAATTCATTATTCCCCTTCATTATTTTACTTGTTACTCATTGATGGTGGAGAACCAGAAAGTTTTGATGAGGCAATGTAGGTAGAATCCTGAAAACAGTGGGAGCTTGGCATGAATGAGGAAATTGATTCCTTGAAAGAGAACCAAATGTGGGATTTGGTTGAGTTGCCAGCCCGAAAGAAAGCACTAAAAAATAAATGGGTTTTTAGGTTAAAGGAAGGTGAGAATAGACAAATGAGACATAAGGCCAAGTTGGTAGTAAAGGGATTTACACAGAAACCAGGTATTGATTTTGGTGAAATTTTTTCTCCTATAGTAAAAATGACTTCTATTCAGACTGTATTGTCTTTAGTTGCTATTGAGGATTTGCATCTTGAGCAGCTTGATGTTAAGACAGCATTTCTTCATGGAGATTTGGATGAATAAATATATATGGAGTAGTTGGAAGGTTTTGAGGTTAAAGGTAAGGAGAAGCTTGTGTGCAGGTTGAAGAAAAGCTTATATGGTCTTAAGCAAGCTCCAAGACAATGGTATTTGAGATTTGATAGGTTTATGACAGAGCATGGCTTTATTAGATGTCAATCTAACCATTGTGTTTATTTTAAAAGATTGGATAATGGTAGATATATTATCCTGCTACTGTATGTAGATGATATGCTTGTTACAGGTTCACACATGCAAGATATTACTAAGCTTAAGATAAAATTAGCTCACACATTTTCCATGAAGGATTTAGGAGTAGCAAAGAAAATCCTTGGCATGAGTATTAAGAGAGATAGGAAAAATCACAGTTTGATTTTGTCTCAAGAGGATTATGTGAATAAGGTGTTGGAGAGGTTCAATATGCAGGATGCAAAACCGGTAAGCACACCTATGGTAGGACACTTCAAGTTGAGCAAAAAATAGTGTCCTAAATCACATGATGAGGTGGAGTACATGAGTAGAGTACCATATGCTTTCATAGTTGGGAGCTTGATGTATGCAATGATATGTACTAGACTTGATATTGCCCAAGTAGTGGGAGTTGTCAATAAGTTTATGGCCAATCCAAGAAAGGAATATTGGAAATCAGTTTAGTGGATTCTCATATATCTGAGAGGGACTAGTAGTAGGCATTTGTGCTATGGAGGGTCAAACACTTCTCTACATGGGTATGTAGATTCAGTTATGGTAGGTGACTTGGATGGCAGGAGAAGCACCATAGGATATGTGTTCACTATTGGTGGAACAGCGGTTATCTAGATTTCAAAGTTGTAGAAGGTTGTTGCCTTGTCTACTATAGAGGCAGAATACATTGTAGTCATAGAGGCTAGCAAGGAGATGATATGGATGACTCAGTTCATGGAAGAGTTGGGAAAGGAGCAAGAGAGTTGTAGATTATATAGTGATAGTCAAATTTAAATTCATTTGGCAAATAATTTAGCCTTTCATTCAAGAACCAAACATATATAGCTTAGGTAACACTTCATTAGACAGGTATTGGAGGATGGTGAGTTGAAGCTGGAAAAGATCCATACGGATGAGAACCCTGTTGATATGTTAACAAAGCTAGTAACAAAGGAGAAGTTGAATCTTCATTCAACTTTTTTTGGTCTTCAAGATTGAGCTTGAAGATGGAGAAACAAGCTAGAGGATGTTGTTGTACAGGTACAGGTGCAGTTGTTTATCTCCAAGTGGGAGATTATTGAGTTGTGGAGCTAAAAGCTTCACCAAATGAGCAAATGCAAAGTTGTTGTAATTACATAGTCACCGACATTAGTCAGGGATCAACCAAAGGCTGTTAACATCAGTTATGGATCAGCTAACGTCGGTCATATGTAGGCAGATAGGGACCAATGTCGGTCACTTGTGCATTCTAGAAGTCTATTTTTGTGGATGAATAGATTGTTTGCATGATTAGTTTAATTGTTAGTGTTGAGTCCACATTTCTATTTTTGGCAAGACTGATTTAAACCTTTGATTAAGATGTGTATCTAATGGTGGATAATGCATAGCTCATGATCCCTAATTCTATATAATAGGGATAGATCTTCATAGCTTGTGTATGAGAAAAAGGGTGAATCAATTCAAGTAGTTGAATTGTGTTTATAATTGTGAGAGAGAACTCTTGAGGGAAAGAGATCTATACATCTGAGAGGTGTGGAATAAAGAGAGATTTCTTCAATTTTATTTCCTTTTTAAAGAGTTTAATACAAGTTTTCATTATTTTTTGTATCTCTTATTCTTTGTTGATTCTGATTTCTAGTTACTTATTATTCTGGTTTAATTCTGTGTTTAGTTGCTTACACAAAAGTAATCAATTGTATCTATAAGATCCTAACATTTTTGTTGTATGTAAGGATAATAAGGAGAATTCATCTCTAGCCTACACAAATTCTCTATGCATCTAAAATATTTCTCCATAAGATAAGGTCTGTATCTCCTAGTGTAGTATTGAGACCCTAAGCAATGTTCCTCAAGTATAATGGTGGATAAGTAGTTACACAATATATGATTTTTTTATTCTTCTATCCCTTATAAAATGGTTAAAATTATGTGTATATATAGTTGGATATAACCCTAAACCCTTTGAAACTTTAGCTGATAGAGTCAATCTAATTGACCCTATTAGAAAGAAAAATAGTTAGAACCAGACTAAGTCATCCTAGGCTGACTTAGTCCTGTAAAATGATCAACTCTCAAAATAGATTTTTCCTAGTCCTAATTATTCCTATAGATTGTAAAATAATGTTTTGGCTTAGGTAGGGGCTAAAATAGTTACATTTAAATATGGACATATAGTTTATTATACTTTAAGTGATATTTTATATTTATACTTTTATGATGTTTGAGAGTATTTTGAACCTCTAGGAGCTATAATGTAAATTTTATATTTTGGAGGGTCCTATTGGATTTTAGAATTATCCATATTTTAGGGTTATAGGATTTCAAACTTATCCATATTTCAAGATTCTAAGATTTTAGGGAGGCATCACATAAGGTAAATAGATAGACATTGTAAGTTATACAAATTGTAGGAATAATACAAATCCACAAAAATATTTCAAAGTACAAATGTTATGCCCACCCCTTTCCCAGTGTACCCTTTAAGGTGTACACTCAAAGAGATTAAAACTCAATAGGTTTCTATAAGAGATAAAGTGTTAATAAGTGGTAAAGTTAATAAAAATATTGTGTATACATATGTCCCCACTTGAAGGTCATCATCTGCCATGTGAGTGTAAATGGGATGGTGCTTCAAAAAATAACATGAAAACACACAAAAATAATCTATCTAAAAATTAAATACTAAAACTAATGCTTAAATGAAATGAAAGTAACTGAAAATAACATATGCATATCTTAACTTACCTTTTCATTGAATTATTAAATGCAAATATCCTAGTCTTGATCATGGAGGGAACAGTACTTGAATTTGATAAACCTTAGGGATAGAAGAATAAAAATATAAGAAATGCATGTGTATGTAGGATGGCTAAAGTAGAAATGAATAATTCTCAAAACTAATTAAAGGATTTAGAAAAATTGGAAAACTAGGAAAGTTAAGGCTAGGTTAAAAAAAAGATCAAACATGTAAATGACAAAATGATGGAAAATGAATGTAAAACACACTAAATCACAATAGGAATCATATAAAACATTAATGATAATGAAATATTAATATAATAAAACTCTAAAAATATATATGTAAGTTAAAATTAACATCATGTAACATAAACATGTTGAATCAAACATAAATAAAAACATGAATGATTGAAAATGAAATGTAATTCAAGATGTAAAACAAGAATGTCAAGTCATACATAAAGAAAAATGTATATGTTAAATGGAATATGTAAATAAAAACATGTATATCTAATGTAATATGTAAGATAAGTGAAGTTGACAAAAATCAAACAAAAACATGATGGATAGATGAAAATCATTAAATGTCATATGTAAATAAAAACATGTATATTAAATGTAATATGTAAGATAAGTGAAGTTCACAAAAATAAAACAAGAACATGATGGATAGACGAAAATCATTAAATGTCATATGTAAATAAAAACATGTATATTAAATGTAATATGTAAAATAAGTAAAGTTCACAAAAATCAAACAAGAACATGATGGATAGATGAAAACCAAAAGTTTTTAAGGAAAAAAACTCAAACCTAGTGTTTATTCTAAGATATAGTGTAAGAAAACACAACCACCTAATGGCATAACTAGTATGATAATGAGATGGTGTGGTAACTCAATGGTGTAAGGGTGGTTTTGAATAAGGCCTGGTCCTATCCAAGGTATTACAATGTAACTCACAAACTATAAACCAAGAGGTGTAATAATGACAATGTGATCAAGGATGTGATCAACTAAAATCAATATCCAATAAGAGTAATATAAGTTTGAAATCTAAAAATTGACCTAAATACCAATGCTATGAACATAAGAGTGCTTACACTTGGTCACTAGAGAAAAGGACCTAAATACCAAGGTGTATAAAGACTCCTAGACTTACCTAGAAGTAAGTGTATAAACTCAAAATTGACCTATGTCTGCCTTAAATGAAATGAAGTAAGGGAATGATGGGGATCATGATATATCCATCCATGTAATAAGTGATACATTGATGAATATGCTCATAAATAATCACAAGGAGGTAAAATAGTAATATGAATGGGATGGGGCTATGTTATGAAATTCATTTCATCATAGAAGCCATACTAACTTAAAAAGGATCTAGCAAAAGAACCAATGAAAGTAGTAGTCATCCCAAAAGGAGGGTAAAGTAATTTAAAGATGTTTTAATGTGGTAATTTGTGGAAAGAACTTGGTCCTATCCATGGTATTACATGATAAATAACAAGGTGAACACTAATGAGGTGAATGTTAAATAAGGGGGAAAATAATCACAAAGCTACTAAGGCAAAAAATGACATTAAAATATGACAATGAAAGAGATATATAAGAACCAAAATTAAAATAAATGCCAAATAATATGTGTAATAAAACCAAAGAACCCAAAGGAAACAATTGGGCTAGTAAAATGTGTTTGTGAGGAAGACCTATTCCTATCCAAGGTTTTACAATACAACTAACAAACTATAAAGTGAAATAAAATGCATACAAATAAAGAAACATGAGACAAAAATAACAAACAAAATCTATGTTCATGTCTATATCAAATATGATCATGTGAAATACAAGTCTATATGTCTTGGAAGGTTTCTTGACGTTTTATTTATTTTTTATTATGCAATGTAGAATAAGAGTGGGCATCAAAAGATGCCCCATTGGTTAATTTGATTTATTGATGGGCATCATAAGATGCCATAAAGTTTTAAGGGATATGTGTATGGGAATCACAATATGCCCCAACATGTGATATGGAGTGAGGTGAAATTGAACCATTAGAATGATATTCATTGTGTTGGTAGGTGCATTTAAAGATAGGTAAATGTGGTAGTTTGCTAGATTTTAAGGGTTATGAAATTGAAATAGTATTTTTAGGAGAGGTATGAAGAGGTTTATAAGGCAAACTAGGACCATTTACGATGCACTTTGTAATATGCATTTGAACTAGGTGCTCCTTTGGATCATATGACATAAGAGGTTGAAGTTGGATGAATACAACCACCCATTTGAAGTTGTTCATGTTATCTATCCTTTCAGTATTGGTTTATGAATAAGTATCAATTATGGTTTGTAAAACATTAATATATGAGGTGTAGGTATGGAATAATTTTTGTTGATCATTAGGTAGTTGATGTTGATGTGATTGTGGCTCATTAGATTGGATTGGATAATCTTGAAGATAGTCTTGATAACATTTTTTGTGATAGAATCAAGATTGAAATGTGGAATAAATAAGAAATCAATAAATATCATGATGATACTCATGAAAATGACCTATAGTAGCATGCCACTAACAAAACTTATCAATATTATACTATTTTGGAAGAGGTTTGGAACGATCAAAGCTCATGGGTTTAGAGGGTAGAAATTTATTCTTAAGTTCTTCTATACTTAAGGGAGGGTGGGTTGGTTTAAAATTCATTGAATTAGATGCTCCAATTAGAGGTTGGGAAGGATTATATGAATCAATCTTATGAGAAAATGATGGGAAAGGTTCCATAATAGTTGTTTGATGTGGTTCAAATTGAGTCATAATAAAGTCTTGACTCTTTGCTTGGTCTAAGGCTTCTTCTAAATTTTTAGGTCAAAACATACTAACTTTTTATTTAAGAGGATATTTAAGATTGGTAACAAATAATTTTAAAATATTATCATTATTCATGAACTATGGTCCACTTAGTGATCTAGAGACTTCCATTGATTGATGAAAGTGTGAGCAGATTCATTAGAAAGATGTTTGGCATTGATGAAATGGCTAAGATAATTTTTAGGAAGGTCATCATGTTGTAATTATTTCACTATAACATTTAATAAATCATCTATTTTTTAGATTTAATATCTATAAATTTGGTTGTACCATTCAAGTGCATCGCTAACAAAAGTTTTGGCTAGGAGCTTGGTGGTAGAAAAGGTGTTATTTTGGACCCATTCCTTATAGATATTACCAAAGGATTTAATAAATATAGTGGGATATTTAGTTCCATCATAATTTATAGATGGATATATGTTTACAACAAAAGTTTTGGCTAGGAGCTTGGTGGTAGAAAAGGTATTAGTTTAGACCCATTCCTTATAGATATTATTAAAGTATTTAAGATAGATAGTGGGATATTTAGTTCCATCATATGTTATAGTTGGATATATGTTTACAATTTTTATGGATGTAATTAATGGATCTAAAGGTTCATTTTGAATATGTTGAAAAATATTGTTATGCATTATTGGTTGACAGAGGAGAATCCCATTGGCATCTTTAAGAGGAGGGGAAAAAAATATGTGGTTGATTCATGATGACTTGAGGTGGTTGACTCGCCATTTGTAATATATGTGATTGCAATTGCATAATTTTGGAATGGTTATTTATTTGAATTAGCATTCATTTTTTGAATTATTTGAGAAAATATTTAAGTTATATCAATGGAAGGAGTAGGATTGTTAGTTGTAGGAGGTGGAATGTTAGGGTTGGTAGGAATAACATTCCCTATATTGGTAGTAGGGGATGGATTTTTAGGTGGAGGAGTCCCTACATTTTTATTATGAGGAGGACTAGGATGAATGAACTCAACTACATTATATTTTGTAATAATTGGTTTTGGATTAGGAAGACATGAAGGAAGAAATTGAATGGTTTCATCTAAAGTAATAAAATAAGTGAGGTTCTAATCTAAATATTTAATTATTTAGTGTTATTGACTAATTATAGGTTGAAAAGATGACATAATTATGAAATAAGACTATAAATATAAAAATGGTAAGAAAACTATAAATAACTAAGTTGAATAGGTTGACTTAGTTTTATGTGAAGGCAACCTATAAAAGACTAAGTTGACTGGGTCAACTATGTTCTGAGGGAAGGTTTTTTTTAAAAAATATGATAAATTATAGATGAATATGAAAATTAAATTGAGCACACAAATAACTAGATCAATGTATTTTATCTAATTATATCACACAACACAAACCTTGTACCAATACTAGATAGTACACATTTTGTAATACAAAATACAATTTGTAAAGAGCAAGCAGCAAAACTAGAATGTAAATGCTAATCGAAGTGGTCATTCCTAAATGTTTTTAATTTATAAATTTTGAAATTAATGTGATAGGTAGTTGTCTATAAAAAGGAACTAAAAAGGCAATCTAAGGATGGTTTTAGTTAATTGAGGTTGAAAGTGATTTGTACTAGTGATGGTATTAGATTGGTATTGTGGCCTACCCACTCACTTCATAATCCTACAATGATAAGGGTGTCAAGTGATTTTCCAATATATACCATCAACCACATATTTATAATTGAATAAAAAACTAAGTTAGCTTCCCCCTTGGTGATTAAATTTAAGTAGGTAGACCTTGGAAAAAAAGGTATAATGATTTTTAGTGTTAAGTGATTTGGAAGTGTGTGAAAAATAAAAATAGTGTGATTAAATTAGTAAATTAAAACCTCCTAATTAATATATGATTTTTAATATAAGTAAGCAAGCAATTTAAAATAAAAGTGAATTAATTATGAACAAGATAGGTTAATTCCTTTATTTTGAAGAGTATAGAGTCAGTTTAGGCAACCCTATATGAAAAAAATACTGAATAGAGTTGACAAGTTTGCTACTATTATATGGAATTAAGATTTAGAAGAACACAATCGAACAGGTCAATTGTGTCTTCTAGAGAGAAGATAGGATACATAACTATGTCAAACTAGTCGACCTAGTTAGTTTTAGGGTTATAATTTTATAGACTATAAAATTGTGAAAAACAAGACTGTAAATGAGGAATAGAAATGACTAAAAAGGTAATAATGAACCTAATAATTTTTTAAGATGATAAAGTTATTAATTTTTATATTAAAAATTTGATAACAGAGTCATCTATGTCGACTATGTTTTAAAACCTATAATCAGAGTTGGATGTGTTGACTATGTTTATAAAAATTACTAATAGAGTCATTTCTATTGACTATGTTTGTAAAACTTACTAACAAAGTCAACTTTGTTAATTATGTTTGTAAAACATACTAATAGAGTCAATTGTGTGGCTATGTTTGTAAAACCTATTAACAGAGTTGGCTATGTCAACTATGTTTGTAAAACCTTCTAATATAATCAGTTGTGTTGACTGTGTTTGTAAAACATGATAACAAAGTTAATTATGTCAAATATACTTGAAAACCTATAAGTAGGAATAAAATTGAGTAGATTGAGCTAATCCAATTACCTATATTTGAAGAAGACCTACAACAAGCCAAACTAAGTCAATATGATTGATTATGCATTAAAAACTATGCACTAAATGTTAGATGGAATTGATAGATTTGATATAGTGATGTATAAATAAAAATATATATTGTATGAAAATAAATTAATGCATGAAAGAAAACCTATAAGGGTTAGTTCATGTCATGTTCACCAGAATGTATATAAGGGAAAATGTAGTTGATCTACAAATCAATCCTAACTCAGAGAAGATAAACCATGTTTACACTTCTGATTATTTGTACATTTAAACAATTAGGTTCATGACCAAGATGGATCTTCTAAACTTAACCAAGGGGTCTCTTACCAAAATAATATCACTAGAGAGGGTTCTCAAGTCTCTAGTCAATCAACACCATGCAATAACCCTAGTTAGGTCCTATGTTTTCTATATATTTCATAAAGTAAATGAAAAGGAAAAGCAAAACCTAATCTAGTGATCACCAAAGTTTGTGGCACAAAGTAGGGTTAATAAACATAAAAATTAAACATGCATATAATATCTATACTTAAGCCAATGGATAGGAAATCTTAATGCATGGGAGTGAATCATATAAGCTAAAAAATGTAAATATATCTACTTTAACAAAGGAGTAACAAAATTAGGAATATTACCTTTGAAGATGAACCCATCAAGCCTCGATCTCTCCCTTGGACAAGGTTTTTCACAAGAGGTTGTTATGGTATGTAAAGATAACAAGGATAATTTATCTCTAGGATACACAACTTCTTTATGCATCCAAAAGACTTCTCCATAAGACAAGATTTGTATCTCTAAGTGTAATATTGAAACCCTAATCAATGTTCCTCAACTTTAATGGTGGATAAGTAAATGCACAATATATGATGTTCTTCTTATTCTCTCCCTTATAAAATGATGAAAAGGATGTGCATATATAGCTAGATTTGTGATCTATGAATTTGACTCAAGAGAGGATGGTTAGTATTGTGTTGGTTTTGAAATGAAAACAAAGTGAAATAAACACACTAATAGAATAACATCTCTAGGCCTAAACACTAGGGGAGAGATTAGTTAACAATCATGAATGAAACACACAACCAAAATGTAAAATAAAACTCTTTTACCTTGGATGCTATAAAATTATTGTTGTGGTGGCTTGCTCAGCTTGTGCTCATGAAGTCCTTGGCAATGGAATCTTGACAACCTCCATCTCTCCTTGGCACAATTGGCTTGTGGCTTGGCTTGGCTTGGCTTGGAATCAATTTAACATTATAACACTAGTTTTTTGAAGCTTTTTGGAACCAATCCTATATTATAATGTTGCACAAATTAAGCTTAGAAATTATGTTGTGAGGCCTCCTATTTATAAATTTTTGGATTTGATCAAAATCAACCTCAACCATCCATCTCAAGATTGAGATGTGTGGTTGAATATTAATTCAATTTTTGGAATTAATTTTATAATTATCCTCATCATGGCATTGGAAGAAGGGGAAATTAAGAGGAATGGAGGGAATTATGTAAGGCATTGATGAGGCATGGAGGACATAAATTTTGATATTTATGGCATTTATGACCTAGGGATGTCTTCCAAGGAAATGAGGTCACTTGATGATGTAGATATTCAATAGTCATTTCCAAAACAAATTATTGTAGGGGGAAATCCAAGAACAAACACACCTGTTCTGATTCCTATTGTTAGGATCTTGTTCCTCAGAAAGAGCACAATATGATTACCAAATATAAGCAATTAAATATGTAGAAATAACCAGAAACACAAGTAACTAGAATTCACCAATAGCACAGAATATGAGAGACAATACACTATCTTGTATTAACACTTTACAAAAAAGAATACTACAAAGAGCCGCCACAATATTCCACCTTACAGAGGTTTCCCACACCTCAAGTGTACAGTAATTCTTCTTCACAACACTCTCCTACACAAAAAATGGTCCCAACAACCAACTCACACACAGAATTGGTGTTCACCTCTCCAACCAGTTAGTAATAACCCTGCTGGTACACCAAGCACTCTATAGCACTTCAAGTTGATCTCCCATGAACCTACAACCTACAATTCAACAGACCAAACTTACATGTAGATCCCCTATGAGCTTGCAACAACCTACAACTCAATGATCTTACAAATGGAAGGAACTCTTCCTT
Organism: Torreya grandis; assembly: GCA_037957365.1. Lineage (NCBI taxonomy): Eukaryota > Viridiplantae > Streptophyta > Pinopsida > Cupressales > Taxaceae > Torreya > Torreya grandis. The sequence goes on from JARHVA010003646.1 coordinate 394,700, forward strand.
TCTATCTCATACTCCTACAATACATGCTAATGGGTCTATAAATAGATCCCTAACTTAAACAATAACTTAGACTCTTAATTTAGACAATTATCCTCACATCCCAAGACTCTAACTAGTCTTTACATGCAAACTCTTCATTCACTTAACTAACTGTCTGTGCAACGAACAGTTCTGGAACACACAGGCGACCGACGTCGGTCCCTGCTTGCCTAGTTCTGCTGACGTCAGCTGACTCTCTACCGTCGCTGGTGGCCTTCTACACTAGTCACGACCGACGTCAGTCCTGATGCTGATGCCGATGCTCCTGGATCTCAGCAACCTTCTGTTCCTACTATTTGCAAAGAGTTGAAGTTTTTAGCTCCACAACCTAACAATCTCCCACTTGGAGATAAATAGCTGCAACCTGTACCTGTACCTGTACTCCATCTAGTTTGTTCCCTTGGATTTGTATCCCTCCTCAAGATCACTCTTGAAGACCAATCACCACAAATCATGTAGTGCAAAACCTGTCATCCAAATTACCTACCACATCTGCATCTACAACCATGTAGATAAGAACTTGACCCTGCATAGCATGTGCACCTGCTGCTGGTCCCACTGAACTGCCCTTTAGTATTACTTTCCCGGATTGACTCCAAACTTGTGACAACTCCCACTGCTTGGGAAACTCAGGTTTAGTACATACCATGCACTTAACCTCATTATGTGAATCAAGACACCTGTTCTGTGAACTGTCCAACCATCGACGTACTAACCGGTCTCACACAATCATCCTGAAACAAAGTCAACAAGACCTCCATGTCTCTAGAACACACTCATGCCAAAGAATCTTGCTGCTCCCAGATTCTCCATGACACACCCCTGAACTAGCTTTACCTTTAGTTCAGCAATACCTGTATATGTAACCCTGCAACAAGCACATCATACAAAAATAGGATAATGTAGCTAATATTATCCAACCTGGTAAAGAGAAACACAATGATCAAACCTCCATTGTCCTATAGCTAATACAAGACCATATACCCTGATCTTCCATCTCACATATCCATTTCCACTCTTCTTCATCTTAAACATCCATTCGTCTTTTAGTGCTTACTTCCAACTGGCAACTCTACCCAAAACACCTATATGGTTCTCCTCCAAAGAATCACATCCTCATCCATGCCAAGCTCCCACTGTTTCTTGGATCTACTTGTTCTACTTCTTTAACAATGTCCTGGTTCTATACCATAAGTGACCAACAAGTAGTGTAAAGAAGGGAAATGATGAATTTAAGAACTTACTTACGCCTTCAGTCCTCCATATGGGCGCTTGAGACTCCATGACACCTGGCTGTCCACCCAAAATTCATCTCAGTGACTGATGCCGGTCACATCTCAGTCTGTAGCTGACCGATGTCGGTTCCCTATGACTTCCACCTTGCCGACATCGGTTTCCCCTGGCTGACGCCGGTCATTATCTTCCCCGAGTCACCAACGTCGGGCTGCACATAGCCGACATCGATCCCTGTCTGGATGCCGACGTCGATTTTCCTGCCAACGTCGGTCTCTGTGTTTTTCTAGTGAGACCTGAATTTTTCCCGTGAGCTCCTTTTGGATCAAACCCTTATCCAAATCACCCTTGCTCTGCTCAGAATTCCTCTGCACCTTGTGCTGAACTCTATCCATCACCTTCTCCTTGAAAACCAAGGCTTTCCTGTTCTTGTCACTAACATCAGATTCCTCAAGAAACGTCACCTTCTTCTTCTACATATAGAAACCACGATCCATGCCTTCCAAATCCGAAAGCATACTCTTTGACTCAAGAACAAGCATCTCCTTCTTATCTATGTGACCAAGCCTATTAAGCCACATCTCTGAATCTACAGCTAAAGTAGATAACCCAGAAAGAGAATCAGTAATACAAGAAGATAGATAAAGCGTACCTACTTTCTTACCTCTAGCTACAACAAGTGTGCCCTTGGTAACCTTCCAAGAGTTTGATGTGAGAGTTACTGTGCAACCCTCATCACCCAAAATTCTAACAGAAATCAAATTCTACTCCAGTACTGGGACATGCATGACCTCCTTTAACACCCATGTGTCACCTGTCTGTAATTTCAGCTTCACTTTTCCTTTGCCAACAATCTGACAAGGCTTACCATCCCCTACACAAATTTCTCCAAAGTCTCCCTAGACATACTCATGAAAAAACTCCCTATGTGGGGATGCATGAAAAGAGGCACCAGAATCTAAAACCCAAGATTCTACTTTATCCAAAGAACATACTAGAGCATCTTGTGCAATGTAATCCACAACATCTGCTTCTTCTCCATGTCCTTCATGTTGATCTTCACCCGATCTACAATCTCTTTTTAAGTGCCCTTGCTTTCCACATTTCCAGCAGGTTATTCTGTCATACCTAGACTTGGATCTTCTGCCTATCTTCAACCTTAATCTCCCATGCTCTATCTTCTCTCTTGGCCTTCCTCTGCCTTCAACACTCAAAGCATCTCCTGATGATTCACCTGTGCTTTTCCTGCGTATCTCTTCATTCAAGATCACACTCACAACATCATCCACTTTTAAGACTTTTGAAGGAGACACAGTGTTAGAAACTACCATTACCAAACCTTCCCAACTTTTAGGTAATGAACACAAGATTAAGAGAGCTCTAATTTCATCATCAAATACAATATTGACTAAACTTAACTGGTTTACCAAACCATGGAAATCACTAAGATGGCTATGAACAGATCCACCTTCCAACATTTGCAAATTAAATAAACGCTTCATAAGAAATACCTTATTAGAAGCTGAGGGTTTTTCATATAAATTTGCCAAAGATTCCATCAACTCCACCATTGTCTTACACTGTGATAAGCTGGAAATCACAGATGATGCAAGACTCAATCTAATAGATCCCAGAGCCTTCCGATCAAGAACCTCCCATTCTTCATCCTTCATATTCGAGGGTTTGTAATTAACCCCACCCAACGGTAAGTATAAATCTTTCTGATACAGATAGTCCTCAATCTGCATCCTCCATAATTATTAGTTCTTGCCATTAAACTTTTCCATTCGTAGCTTACTATCTTCTGCCATTGCTCAACTCCCACTCAAACAAAAACCCTGTGAGTAACTTGTAATCCAAACACACTACCCAGATCTAAACCAATCTGTTAGTATCCCAACCAAAAGCTCTGATACCAATTGTAGGGGGAAATCCAAGAACAAACACACCTGTTCTGATTCCTCTTGTTAGGATCTTACTCCTCAGAAAGAGCACAATATGATTACCAAATATAAGCAATTAAATATGTGGAAATAACTAGAAACACAAGTAACTAGAATTCACCAATAACACAAAATATGAGAGACAATACACTATCTTGTATTAACACTTTACAAAAAAGAATACTACAAAGAGCCGCCACACTCTTCCACCTTACAGAGGTTTCCCACACCTCAAGTGTACAGTAATTCTTCTTCACAACACTCTCCTACACAAAAAATGGTCCCAATAACCAACTCACACATAGAATTGGTGTTCACCTCTCTAACCAGTCAGTAATAACCATGTCGGTACACCAAGCACTCTATAGCACTTCAAGTTGATCTCCCATGAACCTGCAACCTAAAATTCAACAGACCAAACTTACATGTAGATCCCCTATGAGCTTGCAACAACCTACAACTCAATGATCTTACAAATGGAAGGAACTCTTCCTTTCTATCTCATACTCCTACAATACATGCCAATGGGTCTATAAATAGATCCCTAACTTAAACAATAACTTAGACTCTTAATTTAGACAATTATCCTCACAGCTCAAGACTCTAACTGGTCTTTACATGCAAACTCTTCATTCACTTAACTAACTGTCTGTGCAACGAACAGTTCTAGAACACACAAGTGACCGACATCGGTCCCTGCTTGCCTGGTTCTGCTGACGTCAGCCAACTCTCTGCCATCACTGATGGCCTTCTGCACTGGTCACGACCGACGTCAGTCCTGATACAGATGTCGGTGCTCCTGGATCTCAGCAACCTTCTGTTCCTACTATTTGCAAAGATTTGAAGCTTTTAGCTCCACAACCTAACAATTATTCAACAAGTTTTCATGGAATTTTGATTATGCCTTGATTTGGGTTAATTAGCTCTTAAACATGATTAAGCACATTGTGCACAAATTATCTAAATTGATCAGAATGCCTTGTTATTGGTCTTAAATTTGATTGGATTTGAATTGGAAGTCCACATCAAATGTGTTGGATGTGTATTCATATTTAGGATGTTTCTAATAACAAATAACAAAGGCATGAGTCTTGTGCAAAATATTTGATAGGAACGAGCAATTTAGAGCACATGGGTACAAAATTGGCATTTTGACTTGAAATAAATTGATCAAAGTTAGATGGCCCATAAATTACATTGCCCCATTTAGGGATATCGTAGCCAAAATTAGCATGTGAATATGTCAGTTTCACATTATTTTGCATGTTTTAGTGTTTTTAGGCCAAATTGTGTATTTTGAGATGGAAACTAGCCAAAATCCTAATTGGAGGTTATCAGTGGCTAGTTTTAGGTGTCTATAATTTGCCTCTATTTGGGAATGCATTACAAACTATAAGCACAGTAACATCTTATCAAATAATGAGAAATGGCTTGTATGCCAAAAAGAAGATGATGATCAAAGAGCAAAGCTCCAAATGGTTTTGGGAAGCCTATGATGATGCCCCCTTGAGGGAGTAGCCATCACAATTGTTGATGGATGGTCCCTCAAAAAGAATCAAGAATAAAGGTGGAATTAACCCATGGTTGAGATTAATCCAAATGAGAAAATGCTTACATGCATTGATGTAAAAAGGATGTTGATTTGCCTAAAGGCAGTTATAATTAGGAATAAAAGTCAAAATAATGATTTGCCCATAGGCGATTATAATCATTAAGAAAACTTGGATTGGCTAAAACTGATGGTGCCCCAATTAGCATTGATTAGCAAGCATAACTCAAGGATATAACTTAGAATATATATTAAATATGAGTGGGTGCAAAGTGATGAAATATATGAATAGAAGAATAAGATTAATCAATGTGAATGATTCAGTTATACCTACTAATGAGGAGATGCTCATCCTAATTAAAAATGATACAATGAGAATGGTCAAATGATTTATATTGATCAAAGGTGGGATGGAAGGATCTACCAAGGTGCCAAGGAGAAATTTTTTTGGTCTCATTGATTATAGACCTTTTTGAAGCTAATTTTTGTTGTAGCATGTGATGGTAGGATTCATGATATAACACCATGAAAATTTGGCCAAAATATGTATAATGACTAACTCCTGATCCAATAAACACTCAAAATAATGCATCAATGATAGAAATCATGATGACAATGTTGATGAATGAATATAGATAAACTCAAGAATAATGTGTGCAAGGAATCACCCAATGAACACATAGACTAAGCCAAGGCAATAGTGATGAAAGAAAACAAATAGGCAAGAGAAAAAATGAACAAATAGAAATCTTAAAAACAAAATCAAAAGAAAACATCCTAACATTGACAATGCCTCAATAAGGTGGATCAAGGATAATTGACTAGGCCTAGGTAGGATAAATATTTTTGGATTTTTGAAATGTTATGAATTTTTTTGGAATTTCAAGTTATTTTAACTCATTAGATAATGACAAGATACCTACTCATAAAATAGCAAGAGCATTTGGCCTAGGTTGCTCACAAAATGGTGAGAGCGTATGAAAAGGGGGACTAAGTTGACCTAAACATGAATTGAGCATGACCTACATAGTCCCAAAATGACCTCAAGTCATAATAATTCCATCCATATAAAAGATGGAGAAAAACCAACTAGGTCCCAACAAGTTCTCAAATCCAGCAAATGGCTGGTCAAATGACAAACAGTAATGGCAAGGTGATTTGGCAATGCATGATAAACAAGTGTTACCCCTAGTTTTCCCATAGGTAGTTATAACTAAGATACAATGGCATAGGTCAATGATACTAATTTCCCATAGGTAGTTATAATTAGTAGCAAGATTGGTAAAACACTAATTTGCACATAGTCATTTACAATCAATCTCACATAAACAAATGTGGATATAGGGTGAAAGATATCTTACCAGATCAACTATCACACTACTTTCATTGACTATCATTATAAACATGGATTTGATTGACTATTGAAACCTGATTGGAATCCCCCATACAAGGTGTGAGAAGAACCAAAGTAACCAAGATCAAAAAAGGATTGGATAGGATGACTAAAAATAGGCTTTCGTCTAGATAGGATGACATGGTATTGCTAAGGATAGTGATGGTTTTTGATAGATTAGATAAAATGGTAGGAGGGTTGCCCCTAAGTGATAGGGTGAATCATTGGGTACTCTAATAATGGCAAATAGATATGTAACAATGGCAATGGCATGGCAATGAAATGGTATGGTGTTTTATTCTATTGTTCCTGTTGAGATGGAGATGCATGTCTTAATCAATAAATGATATGAATATAATACTTGATCATGTTAATTTCTATCCTACACCTCATCTAAATAGCTACTCTATCAAAAACTTTATGTAGATCTAGATGCCAAGAATGTTGTTGTGTTCTTCCTTGGTCATTGATTCTAATTCCTTTAAGCATTAAGACAAGGTAACTTTGTAGCCTCTATCTATAAAGAAAAATGTGGCCATGGATGGTAAACAAGGACAAATAAAGGATGGTAGATTTGATTTTGAAATGGAATGGCAAATGATAATGGAATGTATGATGGTGGGGAGACAAATGAAGATCAGGACTTTCAGTCACACGTAATGTTTCTAATGCTAAAGTTGACATAATTTTGGTTGTGGTAGGGTTGAAGACTTTTTATCTCAATAAGACCACCATATTTCTTTATTATTTGATCTTGAGAGTAAATACCATCTGATTAGGCTATAGATTGGAAGCTATTTTGATTTTGTCTTCATCAAGTAGTGAAGAACTTTTATGCTCAGCTATTGGTGCATCAAAGAGGTTTTCACCAATGAAGTTATCTTGATTGTCTTGTAGTGCCTTTGCGAATGTTTCACTAATGAACATTGGCTTTTGACTTTGATTTTCTTCTAGCACTTTGAAAAAAGTGTCACTAGAATATGCTAAGTTGTGACTTTGATTATCCCCTAGTGCCTCCAAAAAGGTGTCACTAGGAGAGTGCTCTTCTGCTACATGAATGTTGTCTTGGCCTCCTTGCTCTTCTTTAATTTTTATGTCACCATAGATGCAGTTCAATAAAGTGTGACTCTGTCAGTCCTGATCGACACTTGTGGGAGATGGAATGTCAATAATATGGCTATTTTGGTTGATGGTAATGGCTTGTAGAATGATAATGGAATGGGGAGAGGCTACATAATCCTCATAAAAGATAATAGAACTTGTGTTGAAGTTGAATTAATCATCCTCAAAAACCATATAAGGATCACAAATGTATTCAAATTGATCTATAAGGCATGCATAACTAATGTTATAATAGTCATAAACATATTCTTCTTCAAAATTTAATTCTAACTCAAAGGACTCTGAATCTAATGTTGAGACTACTATTGATTCTATTTTTGATGTTAAATCCAATGTTGGTTCAAGAATAAAAACCTAACTCTAATTCTAATTCTTCATCTGATGGGTACTTTGTTACAATGATGTCTTGTTGAATGTTTAGTATTGGATAAGTAACAAATTGTAATGGCATGATGGGCTACATAAAGACTAGTTTATCAAAGTGAGACTCCTCTAAGATGGGAAAAAGGTTAAGAGACAACTCCTCATAGACTAGTTTGTCAATAGGAGGCTCTTGAAAAATAGGTATATGGTCAAGGTAATAATTTTCCCAAAGGTAGTTATAATCATTAAGAAGTGACTCAATAAAGACTAGCTCATCAGAGTGAGACTCCTCGACAACTAGTATAGGATCAATAGGCAATTTATCATAGGTTGACTTATCACAAATGGTTGATTCAATAGAAACATCTTGAATTGGTTGATGGGTGTCATCATTCCCTTCATTTAATCAACTTCATATTGATGTCATATTTAACCAAGGTTGTGTCTAAAGCTATATGCAACAAGAAGAATCATAGCGATTTAGTAATTGATTGTACGTATTTGTATTTTTTTCTTTTTGTTTTGGGGTAATTTTAATGTCTTGAGGACTTCTTGGTTAAAACCTTATTAGATTCAAACTATGTGAATTTGCCAAAAGTAGACACACGTTGCATAAATGAAATAGATTGCTGGAAATAAACACACTTTTGTAGAATGAAATAGATTGTTGGAAATAAACACACTTTTACAGAATAAAATAGATTGTTGGAAATAAACACACTTTTGTAGAATGAAATAGATTGCTAGAAAATGATTGAAAATAGATGAAAATTTAATATAAAATGCCTGTAGGAATAAATTTACAACAAATTTTAACCTTAAGGAGTTGGAAGCATTTATAAATTTAACAAAGTTACCTATTTTCTTTTGTGAATAAAATATAAATATCGACCAAAAATGAAGATCCTGGTTCTTTGGAGGAGTGGGCCCTTGCTCTGCCTAGAAACAAGATTGAACAATTTAATTTGCTTTCAAAATAGAAATGGTTATGTCATTGATAAAATGTTCTATATTACAAAAATGTACTAATCTATCCTTTTCTCTCTATTCTTCAATGATTTTCTATTACTTCCTAAATTCCCAGGTCTGTATATATAGATGCTTTGATGGTTGTAACTGTTTCATAGATACGATGGAACTAAATCATACCCTTAAATAGATGTTAAATCAAGATGTGGTTGGATGTCCATCTATGTGATAAATGTCTTAGATCTACAAATACAAAAATTGGGAATCCATTCCTAATTTAATGGGACCATTGACCTGACAAATCACTGACCATTTGGAATAGATCCTTATCAGTTCCATATCTATCCGTGAAATTTCTAGAGCTTATCTATAGGAGTACCAGAGCTAATTCAAATAATTATGGAGCTTAAATATAGAGTTTCAGAGCTAAGTCTGAAAATGTGACAACTTGAAATAGTATGGTGGAGTTCTGAAACTAAACTGAATTGATTCCAATGCTTCCAAAAACATGAAGTCCACTTCATATTTGTTCTTTAGCCTAATGATGACCTATTTTATTGAAAAACTTGAATTTTCCAACACACTTGTTAGGAATTATAGGTTTTTAAATGTTAGAATCACAATCAACAAAAGATGGATAATTACATCCTAACTCATCTCAAATCAAAATAAAAGTTATAAAATGCAATCAAACTTAATATAAAGAGAGAGTAAGATGAGATCATTTATTATACATTTATTGAGCATATCTTGGCCTCATCATTTCCCCCATACTTGTTTGTAAGTCCCTTTACAAACTTCACTCTTCAAATTTGGGATTGTCTATCCTGCATTCTATTTGATTGCTTAGTTCAAATGGTTGGAACTAAATATCCCAATGCTTTGATCCAAAGGTACTATACCTAGCTCTTACTTCTACTTTTCTTTTCCATTTTGCAAATTGAGTGGAGTTTTGAAGTTCTCTATTTTGCCAAGGAGATATGGGAGTGAGAAGTAGAGGTGGCCTTATCTGCATGCCTATACATATGCACAAGGGAGTTTCATTGATCTGAGGAATTATTGTACGTAAATATTTTGCCCTTTCTAGACTCCAAATCAAATTTGAAGGGGATATTACTTCCCTTCTTTTCAATGCCACTGAAAGAAATTCCCATTTTTTTAAACATGCATCATAGATATTATCAAATTTTTCTTCTCATAAGAGGTGAAGACATCCATGCTTTACTGTAAATTGAAAAGATAAGGTCCCCTAAATTTGTCATTAAATGCATGGGATTGGAAATGTGTAGCAAAGGCAAGTGGGTTACCATAATGAATTCTCATATAGAGACCGAATGAACTAGTCTTTGACCAATGCTCTGACTCCCTTTCCTGCCATGCAATTTGATTTTGAAGAACAGAGACAAATGCATTAAGTTGGCTTTCCCCTACATAAAAATTGATCATAAAACCTGTATTTCTTACTAGCATAAAATTGTAGAGGTAAAATTCACAAAGAAGGTTTTTTTGTTCTTTATTGGCTAAGGAGTAGGTGGTTGAGAAATCAACTTCATATTTTATTTCATGTGGAAGGTCACATGCTATCCTTGCCAATTTTTTGTGAATGAATTATTCCTCTAAAAACATGTTATAAATAGGAAAAGGTCTTTTAATGTCCTTTTGACAAGGTTTAGGACATGCACTATTGGTATTCCAGACATCTCACTTATTACTTTCACAGAAAAAGGAATAAAAACCTTCCAAATTTTTGTTCTTGTTTGTTCTAAATTGATAACAAATTCTCTTACTAGTTCATCATTATATTTGGGAAATTTCCTCAAAAACTCTAGCCTTCCTACCTGTTGAAAGATAGTTGCTAATTCTTCATCTACAAGGAGTTGGGTATAATTTTATGGTTCTGACTTCTTTTTTATTCCCATGATTCATTCTTCTTGAATCTTACACAGGTTAGATGAAGATTACTTATCTTATTAGTAGAACTAATGATTTTGGCTATGGAACTAGCAAATTCAATTGCTGATATGGTGAATTTAGTAGTGGAATTAATGTACTTAGCTACGAAACTTAGCAATTTAGACTGTGGAACTACTATACTCAGTTGCGGAATTGACGGAGGTAATTTGCTGTATTTCTTTTGAAATTTTTCTATAGCTAGCTTTTACTTTATTGATGCAATAATAAGAATGATTATTTATGACTATCTACCAACTCATTCCATCATCAATATCCTTCTCGTGATTTTGCACATTTAACCATGATGTACAATAGATGACTCGTCATACTAATCTTTTAAATTAAGTCTAATCACACATGTAAACTTTCAATTTAACCTTTAACAAGATAAAAATATTATTACCATCCTTGATGATGTAATACCTCTATCATGATGACTCATCATTCCTTAAAAATAGTTAGAAAAAAATAGCTAGAATAAAAAAAGTTTTATTTGAATTAGCCATTTATTTGAGAAGATCAACGGTCATCACTAGTTTTCAATTAATCCTCTTTTTTTTTTTTTTTTAAGAAGAGAATGTAATTTACTAGTTTTCATCATCTTCCCTTTATTATGGATCTTTTCATCTGATTATTTGATCATTATGGAAGAACAGGGTTCTTCCATATGATCAAATTCTTTGTTTGCTTCAATATGCTTCAAGAATTCATTCCTTAGTAGGAGGCTTCTTATAAAGTTTTAGCCTATGTCCATTGACCAAGAGTATTCTTCTACTGCCATCAATGGGAAGTAACTAGATAGAATTATTGTCAAATATCTACTTGATCTAATAAGGTCCCAACCATCTGGTTCTTAATTTACCTTTGAATTGTTGGTACTTAAAATCAAACATCAATGCTTAGTCTCCTACTTTGAATTGTCTTTCCTTGATATGTGAATCATGCCATTGCTTCCTTTGACCTTGGTTTATCTATGTTTGGTGAAGTGCTTCCATTCTAAATTCATCTAATTCATTGAGTTTAAGGATTCACTCCTTTTGAGCTACATCCAATTTAATTCCCACCTTAGCTATTGTCCTTAATATCTATAGTTCAAACTCAATATGCAATAAGGGCTTTTTCCCATAAACTAACTCATATGGTGAAAACCCTATTATGGTTTTCCAAGTTGTATTGTAAGCCCAGACAGCTTTAGGTAGTCTTTTTACCCAATCTCTTCTTTCAACTTCAACTATTTTAGTGAGGATGTTTTCTAATTCTCTATTTGTTACTTCAACTTGTCCATTTGCTTGCAGGTGATAGGGAGATAACTTCCTATGATTGATCTAATAATACATTATGAAGGCCTGGATCATATTAGACATATATTATGGTCCCTAGTCTAAAACTAAGCTTCTTGGTGCTCCAAACTTTACCATAATTATGTGCCAAATGAAATCATCAATTGCTTCTTCAGTGGCATTTGTAAAAACCTGCACTTCTACTCATTTTGTTACATAATCAGTACACATAAGAATGTGCTCTTTTCTTTATGAAGGAGGATTAAAGGTTCTAATAAAATATAATACCCATCTCTCAAATTGTTCAATCACTACTTGTGGTTGCAGAGGCATTTCATTGGTAATGGTTGGTTGTCCCATCCTTTGACAAGGATCACACTACCTAATATATCTCTTCACATCTTTGTACAGAGATGGCCAATAGTAACCAGTGCCAAGTATCTTGTGAGCTATTCTTTTCATTGAATAGTGTCCTCCACTTTGTTCATCATGACATGCCTGGAGGATGTCAAAGATTTCATCTTCTCTCACACACCTACGTAAAACTAAATTAAGACCACATTGAAATAGCATTCCTTTTAACCATTTGAACTATGCACTGGTTTTGATTAATTTTTTTATTTGCTTTTTAGTGAAAGGAGGAAACTACCTTATTGCAAGATAATTTTCCATGTCAGCAAACCATGGTGTATTAGCTGAAATAACAAACAATTATTCATCTAGAAAGTTATCCTTGACTAGATTCTACTCCCCTATAGTGGTCAATCTTGACAAGAAATTAGCTACCACATTAGATTTGCTTGGATTATCCATAATGGTAATATCAAATTCTTGTAAAAGTAATAACCATCTAATTATTCTACCTCTAACCACTGGTTTGGTTCATTAAATATTTAATTGTTGAGTGATTTGTATGTACAAATATTTTGTACCATGTAATGTAATGTCTAAATTTATTGATTGCATAAATCACAGCCAAAAATTCTTTTTCAATGGTAGTGTAATTTCTTTCAGTGGGAGTAAGATTTTTACTAAGATAGTAAATAGCATACATTCTTCCTTCTTCATTTTTCTATCCCAAAACTATACCAATTGAGGTATTTGAGGCATCAGTTTGGATGTGAAAAGGTTTCTCCCAATTAGGTCCTTGAAATATTGGGGTAGTTACTAATTTATCTTTAATTTCTTCAAAAGCATGTTGACACTATTCATCCCAAATAAATTCACAGTCCTTGGTAAGAAATTTAAACATGGGGGCAGAAATTTTACTAAAATCCTTGATAAAGCGCCTATAGTATCCAGGATGTCCTAAAAATGATTTGATATATGTGGGAGTTTGAGGAATAGGCAAGTCTAAAATAATCTTGATTTTGTTTTGGTCAACCTAAATTCCTCTTTTTGAAATATGGTGCCCTAATATGATCCCTTTATCAACCATCATAAAACATTTCTCATGACTAAGAGACAAGTGATGTTATTCACATCTTGTGAATACTCTGTCCAAATTTTTTAAGGCATCATCAAATGTATCTCTATACATAGTAAATTCATCCATGTATACCTCCACACATTCATTTATTAGGTCTACAAAAATTGCTAATACAACTCTTTGAAATGTTGTTGGAGCATTACATAGTCCAAATGGCAATACCCTGTAAGTAAAGGTACCCCATGGACAAGTAAATGTAGTTTTGTCTTGATCCTCAGTAGCAACTCTGATTTTATTGTATCCACTAAATCCATCCAAAAAGGAAAAGTATTGTTTACCTGAAAGGTTGTGTAAGACTTGATCTATGAATGGTAAGGAAAAATAATCTCTTAGGGTGGCTTTGTTCAATTCCCTATAGTCAACACAAATTCTCTATTTTCCATTGTTTTTAGGGACAATTACAAGAGGAGACACCCACTGGCTATCTGAGATAGGGTAGATAAAACCTACTTGTAATAGTTTTTCAATTTCTTATTTGACTATATCCCTTAAAGCTGGATTAATCCTTCTCTGAGGTTGCCTAACTGGTCTAATATTTTTAGTATAAATGTGATGGGTGTAGATACTTGGATGAATTCCCTTCATATCTCTATAGTCCCAAACAAAAGCTTTAGTATGATCCTTTAGAAAATCAAATAGTTTGACTTCTTCATTATTCTTTAACCAACTATTGATATTCAAAAAAATTCCTGGTTGAATCTCAACATGTTTGGTTCTAGGATATGATGAATTGATTTATTGAAAGGGTTCCATTAAGGTATTTAGTGGACAGGCATGTGGTAACAACATATGATATGTAGCAACATCTTCAAAAGTTCCTAGAGGTAGAATGTTGGACAAAGGATAGCAGGAAGAGTTATGATACTTATCTTGTTGTAGGTCAAACTCCTTATTACTGTTATTTTCCAAAAATTCTTCATCATCTCTTGATATCTGTAAAGCTAAAGCTACAAATGCTTCCTCTCACCAAGAGAAATTGTGCTCCTCTAGAGTGAAATTATCTTCATTTACAAAGAATTGGTGTGGCTCTACAACTAACTGTGATGGTTCCAGAATAGATTCTACATGTTGTGAAACTAATCTTGATTGCTCCAATAATGATTGATGTTTATTTAATGAAAGATTAACCATATCGTATATTTCTCATACATGAACCTAAAATGTTATCATAGCCAAAGAAGATAGATTTTGCTCATTATATCAGGATTATCAACCCATAATTTCACTTGATTATCAATAAAAGGTCGTGCAGAGAGATATAATGAAATTTGCGTAGAATTCTTACCATTTGAAATAGTCATATCACCTAACCTGCAATCAATTAAGGCAAAAATTGTAGCTAACCATGGTCTCCCAAAAATAATGGGATAACCAAGTGTTTTACCTTTTGGCTGTAAGATAAGGAATTCAACTGGATATTCTCATGATTCCACCATTACTACCACATCTTCAATAACTCCTTTTGATTTTGCTACAGACTGATCTACCATCTGTAATAAGGTATTAGTAGGTTGTATGCCTATTAATGGTAATGTTTTCAAAGTGTCCACTATCATTACATTGATAGTTACACTTAAATCAATCAAAATGTTATGTATATCCTTATTCCCTATAGAAATAGAAATAACAAGGCTTCTAGGATATCCATATTTGGGTAGTATGAGTTTTCCTGCTAATAAATTAGCAAGTTTCTTATCTACCTAAATAGTCCTAAGGTATTGCTTCTTTCTTCCAAGTTTTTTAAAACATAACAGTTTGATTAACTTGTTCAACTCTGGAATATCTTTAATTACTTGTAACAATGGTATTTCAATATTCAATCTTCTTAGTTCTTGCACTAATTCAGATTCCTTAAGTTCTATGGTTTCTTTAAGTCCTAGAAATAAAATCTCAGTAGAATTTCTTTCTAGTTCCTTATCTTTTTCTTTGTCATATTCCTTAAGTGTAATTATGCTAGGGGTTTTAGATTCTTCTATCATCTTAGTGATTATAATAGGTGGACTGCTAACTATTTTTCTAGATCTAGTTTGAATGTTTTTACAATCCATTGTATTTAAATCAATTGATTTTGCTAGTTCTATTTTGTATATAGGAGTTATTTGTTTATTTCTTGGTTTGCTAGTAGTTATGCTGGCATTTGTTTTTGGATTATATTTTCAAACCTATGGATTTTTTACTGGAGGTCCCATTATGGCTTGTTAGTTCTGATTTGGATATGTCTTCCCTTGCACATAATTATTAGGGCCCCATCTAGTTTGTGGCCAAGCATAAGGATTTCCTTGACTAGCCCAAGGTTACTGATGTCCTTGAGTATACCAAGATTGACTTGCCCAATCCTGAGGATGACATGTGGGTTGAGGGGCCCAAGGTGGTTGTCCCCAACTTTTTGGTACTATTTGAGCTACCCATGGCATCATCCAGGGATTAGGCGTTGGTCTTGGCATAAATTATCCTTGGTTAGGTTGTCTCTAAACAAAATTTAATTCTTCTATGGTGGATGATGTATTGGATTGTTTGAGCTGATTTTTTATGAGTGGAAGAAGATAATAAGAGTGAGTATCTTATTCTTTAGATTCATATACAAGACATACATCTATTTTATCTAAAGGACATTACCTTATTGCATGCTTATTCCTACATCTAGGACAATACATGGCTAATGGTTCAAGTTGGGCATTTGCTTTAGCTTGAAATCCATCCATGGTGGAGGTTAATTGAACTAATATGTCTATTTTAAAGTTTTCCAATTCATCCATCAATTTTTTCATATCTGGATTTGAGTTTTAACCGTTTTCCCCTTTCTAGGTCCACCCCTTGTCCATGAATAGTTTCTACAAATTTCTATGATTTCATCCATCATTAATTGAGCAATGGTTCCTCTGCCAATTAAATCAAGGGTTTCCCTAGATTCATCATCCAGACCTTTGATAAACATGGTTTTACTTAAATCTTCTTGAAGTACAAATCCACATCTTTTACTCACAAAGAGGAATCTATCTAAATAATTTTCCATATTTTCATCTTCTTCCTATTTGATTTTGACAAATTATTCCTTTCGATTTCTTCCTCTACAATAATCTTGATATAGGAACATAGTTTCTATTTGTTCCCAATTGGTAATAGAATTAGATGTTAATCCCATAAACCACCTCATTGTTGCATCCTTCAGAGTAGATGGAAATAATTTCAATTTTTGATTATCTATCTTCTAATCATAAGTCTGACATAGTACTTTAAACACAAACAAAAATTGATTAGGATCCTTAGATGGAATTCCTCTAAATGTGGGCAAGTGTGCAGGTGAAATGTTTTTCATAGTGGTTTCATCATCCTCTATTTGAATGGGATAGGTATAGGTTCTCTTAGGTTCTCTTCCAGCTTCTTGTACCATCTCTCTAGTATTTTATAGTCCCTTCTCCCAGTCAATGTGGTATGTGGTATGTTTTGGGGATGGTGAAAAGTCAGGAGTAGGGGGTTGACTACTTAATTGAGAATCAAAACTTTCCCTCAATGGATCTTGAGAAATAATCCTCCTTCCTAAGGTTCTACTTGGTTCTGGTGACTGATCCAAAAATTCTAAAAATGGAAATTTTGCTTCTTGTCTTGTAGGAGATAATGGTGCCTTCAATTCTTGCTCAACGTCCTTTCTTAAACAAGAGGATGATGGAAATTCTTGTTCAGATATTTTGGGGAGAAATCTACCCTTGGAGTCTCATGGTCTACTCATAAGTTAGGAAAATTTTCTTTAATTACTAAATGAATGATTATTGCTCTTGTTGACACGTAATTAGAAAATTACAACTAGTGAGTCCTCGGCAATGGTGCCAAAAATGATGGGTGATGTCATTCTCTTCATTTAATCAACTTCATGTTGATGTCATATTTAACCATGGTTGTGTCTAAAGCTATATGCAACAAGAAGAATTGTAGCGATTTAGTAATTGATTGTAGGTATTTGTATTTTTTTTCTTTTTATTTTGAGAGATTTTTAATGTCTTGAGGAATTCTTGGTTAAAACCTTATTGGAATCAAACTATGCAAATTTGCCGAAAGTAGACACACATTAAAGAAATGAAATAGATCACTGGAAATAAACACATTTTTTAGAATGAAATAGATTGTTGGAAATAAACACACTTTTTCATAATAAAATAGATTGTTGGAAATAAACACACTTTTGTAAAATGAAATAGATTGCTGGAAAATGATTGCAAAGAGATGAGAATTTAATCTAAAACACCTGTATAAAAAAATTTACAACAAATTTTAACTTTAAGGAGTTGGAAACATTTATAAATTTAATATTTACCTATTTGCTTTTGTGTATAAAATATAAATACTGACCAAAAATGAAGATCCTAGTTCTTTGGAGGAGTGGGCCCTTGCTCCACCTAGAAACAGGATTGAACAATTTAATTTGCTTTCAAAATAAAAATGGCTATTTCATTTATAAAATGTTTTGTATTACAAAAATATACTAATCTATCTTTTTCTCTCTATTCTTCAATGATTTTCTATTAATTCTTAAATTCTTAGGTCTATATATATATATATATATATATATATATATATATAGATGCTTTGATGGCTGTAACTATTTCATAGATACGATGGAACTGAATCATACCTAGAATAGATGTTGAATCAAGATGTGGTTGGATGTCCAGCTGTGTGATAAATGTCTTGGATCTGTAAATATAGATATTGGGAATCTGCTCTTGATTTAATGAGATCATTAACTTGACAGATCACCAGTCATTTGGAATAGATCCTTATCAGTTCCATATCTAGCCATGAAAGTTTTAGAGCTTATCTACAGGAGTATTAGAGCTAATTCAAATAATTTTGGAGCTTAAATATAGAGTTTTGGAGCTAAGTCTAAAAATGTGACAACTTAAAATAGTATGATAGAGTTATGGAACTAAGATGAATTGATTCTAATGCTTCCAAAAACATGAAATCCACTTCATATTTATTTTTTAGCCTGATGATGACCTATTTTATTGCAAAACTTGAATTTTCCAACACACTTGTTAGAAATTACAAGTTTTTAAACGTTATAATCACAATCAACAAAAGATGGATAATTACATCCTAACTCATCTTAGATCAAAATAAAAGTTACAAAATGCAATCAAACTTAATATAAAGAGAGATTAAGATGAGGTCATTTATTTAACATTTATCGGGCATATCATGGCCTCATCATTGGTTGGTTCTCTTGGCCTTGGTTTTCAATGAGTTGGAAAATACCAATTTTGAACATAGTTTGGTCTTTGAATGATTAGATGGGTTGAGGTTTGGATGGGATTGGTACTAGACAAGGAATGACTTATGGTTGGATAATGGTAGGGCCTTGGGGAGCATCAATGCTTCCATGATCCAAAGGACAAAGTCCTGAGATGGTAATGATAGGGTGGTGTGTATCATGATTGCTCACACAATCCAAAGGACTAGGTCTTGGAATGATGAAGGGATATTATGGATCTTGATTAATTACACACAACAAAAGGACTAGGTCTTGGAATGGAAATGGTTGTGTGTTTTGGAGCTTGGTTGCTCACACAAACCAAAGGATGAGGTCTTAGTGTGGGATTGGTATTCCTTAGATATTATAGAGATTGATGGCTCATATAATCCAAAGGAGGGTTAGGGGTAGCCAATGATTGGATAAAAAAGGGACATCATGAAACTTGATTGCTTGCATAAGCAAAAGCATCTAAGTCTTCCTCATAAACCATATCATCCCAGTCATGAGTTGGATTATAAGTTGGCTCTTAACTATGTTATGTGTACTAATTTTTTAAAAGAGGGTATGGATTTGTATCCCAAACAATATTATATGTAGATGGGTCTTAAAATTCCTCTTCACAAGCCTTTTCATACCAATCAAGGTCTCGAGTTGGATCATAAGTTACTTCGTGACTTTGTTCCTATGAATGATTAATATGAGGTAGATACAAATCTATCTCACAAACCATATTAGCATCATTGGGGTCTTAATAAAAGCCATAAAAGTCATTTTGTGTGGCCATTCTATCATAATTCAGATTTTAAGTGACTCCACCATAAGTGTAGCGAGACATATCCATGTAAATGATGAAAGCTCCAAAAGCAAAATGACTTAGAGTTCTATAAACTTTGAAAAACTATGTCTAAAGGACAAATGGTTCAAGTTTGGTCTAACTTGGTCAAAAGGTGGAGTTGTATCTCTAATATGGTCTAAAAGTGGATCTGTATCTCCAAAATGATTTGTGCTAAGATTTGGCATAAAATAACCTAACATCAAATGTATAATGTCAAATGTCACATGCACAAAAGGTCAAGCATCTGAATAAAAAATGGCATGTCAAAGGTTTAGGTTAAAGTGTTCTAAATAAGGTCTAAACTAGGAAAGGGAAAAGTTGAGTTGCTAGGTCTTTTGTCCAAATGTGGAGTCAAAAGCTAGGCTCAAACAAATAGGCATGCTAGGAATTTTGGCTAAACAATGTCAAAAGCTAGACTTGAAATAAAGGTTGATGTGATTTGATTTAATCTAACAAGTTTGGAAATAGCTTTGACATAGACCTAGCATATGGAATCAAATATAAACATGATCAATTGGCATAAGGCATAAGAAAAAATTCTCTTTGGAAAAATATTGTGTTTTCCTAAATAAAGGCATAAATAATGATAAGGATAGGTACTGAACAAACAAACCATCAATGGTTTTCAAATTTGGGTAATCGATTAACCAAAGTTATGCAACCCAAAAGAGAAAGATCTATGTATCATCTCCATGAATTGATATCTAAATAGAAATCAATCAATGTTTGAATCCAAACTTAATAAGGCTAATTGAAAACTCATTGTTAAAAACTAGGATTTAACTTAAATAGGCTAGACAAGATTGGATAGCATGATGGCATAAGACAAATGTCTAAATGGTATACACAAAGTGATTTGAAACAAATGGTTTTGATACAATGGTAAACAAGTCTTGAAATAAATTGAGTATCCTAACAATGTAAGCATGCTCGAATGATGCAATCAATGCTATGTTTCAAAAGACTCAAAAGGCTCAAAATGTTTTGACATGATTTGGGTAGCATAACACTACCCTTCACAACTCAAATGCATTGTTTTGACATGGCTTATAAACAAACAAATAAGATTTAAATCTCAAATCATACCAAGCAAAAATGACCAAAATACACTAAGTATAATCATCCAAATCTTATCAAGGGAATGGCATGTGGGGTTGACTAAATTATCAAGTTTTGAATGTTTCTAGGGGAATCAATTGTATAATGACTTTCATGCCAAACAATGCAAAATAAAAGCATGGATTTTGGGTCTATATCACTCAGCTTATTGCAAAAAGGTCTAGTCCTTTTTGTAACCACTACATCCTATTATTCACTTAGTGTAGTGTGATGTCCAAAGTGCCATGACATCTTATGTGCAACTCTAAAAGATTCAAATGAAGTCTATGTTTGGAGATGAAACCCTGGGTCAAAGCTTCCCTAAAGAACTTGTGGGAGGTGATAAAGTCCCCCTCACAAGCCAAGATGCATAAAAATAAAAAAGCATGAAATTATAAACACTTTAGGGTCATTTTTAAGGTCACCTAAACTTTGATGAGTTTTTGGGGAGTGCTTTAGATGACTTTCTTTCTAAGCCTTAGACTAGGCTACTTGCAATAGGAATGGCACTTTTGATTCCAAGGGTTTCCTAAAAGGGAAAAATGGAAGAGAATACATGTAGAATCCCTCTTCTTGCCAAAAAAAATTAGATCAAACAACTATTGAAGACAAAAATGACAAGTGTGTTCAATTTTAAGCCCAAATGAAAGATTTGGTGGTGTTCATTTAACCCCTTGGTCTTAGTTGTAAATTTGAAAACTAATGATAAAAACACTTATTTAAGCACCTTAAATGTTACTTTAAGAACCAAAATAATGTTCCTAATTCATTTTAAAATCATTCAAAAGGTGGTCTAAAACATGATTTATCAAATTTGAAATATGTTGGTTACCTGTCTACCCTTAAGGCATCACCCCAAAAGCAAATATGTTAGATTAGAAACATTTTAAATCTATTTTCCAAATTTTGTAAAAAATCTATGAAACATGAATCTAAAGTAATGCCAAATTCTAAAAATTTATGAGAAAACATGTGGTTTTTAAAAAAACATCCAAAATGGAGTTTGTATGACCCCAAACCAAGCATTTTAAAATAGCTCTCAGTTTTGTGTTTTTAAGAAAATACAGTGACAAACATCAGTTATATACCACCATTGTCAGAAATGTCCAACTAAGATCTAACTGATGTAAGTTCTACTAACTGATGTTGGTTTAGCCAAGTAAATGATGTCGATACTTCTTGTCAACGTCAGTTACTGTGTAAAACCATGACAACAAAAAATGGCAAAATAAAGTTAGAAAATCAATTTTCAAGAGTTTTAAAGGTAAAAATGGATATTTTAGAGTTGAAAAATGATCTCTTTTAGGTGTGAGATGTGTTTTGTCCTATCAAGTGTGCCATTATGTGATCTAAGAATTTGACTCAAGAGAGGATGGTTAGTATTGTGTTAGTTCTAAAATGAAAACAAAGTGAAATAAACACACTAATAGCATAACATATCTAGGCCTAGACACTAGAGAGAGCTTAGTTAATAATCATGAATGAAATACACAACTAAAATGAAAAATAAAACTCTTTTACCTTCCTTGGATGCTCAAAAATGTTTGTTGTGGTAGCTTGCTCAGCTTGTGCTCATGAAGTCCTTGGCAATGGAAGCTTGACAACCTCCATCTCTCCTTGGCACCTTTGGCTTATGGCTTGGCTTGGCTTGGCTTGGAATCAATTTGTAATTATAACACTAGTTGATTGAAGCTTTTTGGAACCAATCCTATATTATAACATTACACAAATTAAGCTTAGAAATGATGTTGTCAAGCCTCCTATTTATAGATTTTTAGATTTGATCATAATCAACCTCAATCATCCATCTCAAGATTGAGGTGTGTGGTTGAGGATTAATTCAATTTTTGGAATTAAGTTTGTAATTATCCTCATCATCAAATTGGAAGAAGGGGCAATTAAGAGGCATGGAGGGCATCATGGAAGGCATTGATGAGACATGGAGGGCATGAATCTTGATATTTATGGCATTATGGCCTAGGGATGTCTTCTCAAGAAATGAGGTCACTTGATGATGCAGATATTCAATATTCATTTCTTTAAAAAATTATTCAACAAGTTTCCATGGAATTTTGATTAGGCCTTATTTGGGTTAATTATCGCTTAAACATGATTAAGCACATTATGCACAAATTACGCAAATTGATTAGAATGCCTTGTTATTGGTCCTAAATTTGACTGGATTTGAATTAGAAGTCTGCATTAGATGCATTGGATGTGTATTCCTATTTAGTATGTTTCTAACAACAAATAACAAAGGCATGAGTCTTGTGTAAAATATTTGATAGGAAAGAGTAGTTTAGAGTATGTGGGTGTAAAATTGGCATTTGGACTTGAAATGAACTAATCAAAGTTAGTTGGCCCATAAATTACATTGCCCCATTTAGGGATACCCTAGCCAAAATCAGCATTTGAATATGTCAATTTCACATCATTTTGTGTGTTTTAATGTTTTTAGGCCAAATTATGCATTTTAAGATGGAAACTAGCCAAAGGCCTAATTGGAGGTTATTAGTGGCCAATTTTAGGTGTATACAAGATTTAACCCTAAACCCTTCTAAAATTTTAATCGATAGAGTCAACCCAAATGACCTTGTTAGAAATAAAAATATTTAGGTCCAAATTAAGTTATCCTAGGCCTACTTAGTCCTATAACATGCTCAACTCTTAGAAAAGAGTCAGCATAGGCTGACTTAGTCTTATAGATGGTAAAAGAAGGTTTTGGCTTAGGTAGGGGCTAAAAAAAGTGACATTTAAATATGAACATATAGTTTCTTATACTTTAGGTTACATTTTATATTTATACTTTTAGGATGTTTGAGAGTAGTTTCAGACCTTTAGAAGCTATAATGCAAATTCTAGATTTTGTAGGGTCCTATTGGATTTTAGATAGCCATATTTCAAGATTCTAGGATTTCAGACTTAGCCATATTTTAGGATTCTAATATTTTATGGAGGCATGACATGAGGTAAGTAGATATAAATTGTAAGGAAGTTACATAAATGGTAGGAATGATGCAAAACCACAACAATTTTGTGAAGTACCAATGGTCTATCCACCCCTTTCTTGGTGCACCTTTTAAGGCATTCACTCAGAGAGATTGAACTCAATAGGTTTTGTAGAGTAAAATACTCTGCATTTTATTTTTTGAGTTTCATTTATACACTCCAAGTTTTGTCCCTATGTGTTTCAATTTCAAGGCAATGAAGTTTTTGACACAAACCGTGGGTGCGAGTTTCATTTTTGCCTAAACATTTGTCTAAGTATCAAAGTCAAGTGGAAGCTGCCAAGTGTCATTAGCTGGATCACATTTTATAATTTATATAAGTTGCACAAAATGTGCCACGTGTCCCATTATAATCTAGTGGAACATGACAACTGTTGGCATTTGTGTTTCAAGTTTCTTATGAGTTTTAAAAGCTTCTTTCGATAAGCTTTTCTCAGTGCATGTGGAGGGTGCCAAGTGGAAACTACAGAAGGTTGAAATATGTTTTTATAAAAAAAATTAGAAGTTGCCACGTGTCCTTAGCTAAAGATACATAGAAGCCACCAAGTGTCAAGATCCATAGTTTCTTCATTTTGTTTCATTGTTAAGTAAAGACTGTGGTAGGCCCTGGGTTTTGTTTCTAAAGTTAGTGGAAGCTACCACATGTCACCATCCATATGAATCTAAAATTAGTACTGAATGTTTCTATAGTGTAGCTAAAGCTTAGCGGAGACCACCATGTGTCACCTTCCACAGGATTCTCAAAAGGTAGCTAAAAGTAATGGAAGCTACCAAGTGTCATTTGTTAAAGATACATAGAAAGTGACACCTATCTCCATTTCCCTTTTGAAGTTGTTTTGGCAAGAAGTGTTATGGGTCCTATTTTCTATAAGTTGATAAAGTTTTGGAGCAGTGGACTGTGATAGATGTCAAAGACAGAGCACTCCTCGATACAAAGACATAGTAAAGAGTATAATGCAGTGGAAAGTGCCATGTGTTTTCTGTAAGTGCCGCAGAAGCTACCAAGTGTCATTTTCTGGTGCCTCCTGAATAATGAGATGGTTTTCAAGTGAGGCAAGTGAAAGCCACTAAGTGTCCTCACCTGTTTCATAGTGAAAAGTGTCATGTGTATCTAATTCATCCAATGAACTTGTAGGGAGACCAAATGTTTTAGATCCAAAAAATATCTATTGTTAAACACTTCTAGTTCAGTTCCAATTCAATTAGGCCATTGGGATTTGAACTTGTAGAGAGGCCAACGTTAGAAATCTGAAAGATATCTTTTGTTAAACACTTCTAGTTCTGTTAGAGTTCAGTTAGACCATTGGGTTGGGAACATGCAAGCAATCTAGAGCTAATCTGATGCTATAAATATGGGTGTAGAGATCATCAGAAGATAGAGAGAATTTTCTATGAGAGATTGTTATAAGGAA
Organism: Torreya grandis; assembly: GCA_037957365.1. Lineage (NCBI taxonomy): Eukaryota > Viridiplantae > Streptophyta > Pinopsida > Cupressales > Taxaceae > Torreya > Torreya grandis. Next base: position 419,637 of record JARHVA010003646.1, read on the forward strand.
AGTTTTAGACTTTCTTTCTATGGCTAGGAATATCATTTGCCTTTGTTCTATTTTCTTGAGTTAGAAAGTTTGTATAACTGTGCATGTCTCTATGCCTTTTATGTGACTAGAAAATTAATAAGAAGACTGAGTTATGTGCCTTTGTTGATATTTTCTATGTTACTACAAAAATAGTCTAAGTTGTGAGCCTTTGATTTTATTGTTTTCATCTTTTACATTGATCATGCATTGTTTACTCTTTAATGTAATTAAATACTAAATATAGTTCACTATGCTTAGTATTAAGGATTGAATTAAATTTAGGTGCATCACCATAGTTAGATTTTCTTTCATTGCATTAGTGTTTCTATTTAATTTCTATCCTTTTTCCTACAATACTTTTGAGATAAAGAAGAGCTAGCATCTCTAAAATTTGGAGGTCATTTTAGGTCGCAAGTCCCACATTATTGAAACTTCCCATTGTTGGTGTTGGAAGTAGTGCAATTCTAATCATCAACAATTTTTGGCACGCTCGGTGACGCCATCTTGAAGTTTCTTTCAAGACCATATGAACCAGAGAGCTATAAGGAGTCAGAGCTCTGGACAAATAACAAGATCTCAATCTGCTATGAATCCAAGTATTCTTTTACCACCTTTGATAACTAATCCAAGAAGAAGGTTAAATCAATTTATAGCAATACCAAGAGCAGACATGGGAGCACCTATACCCCTAAGGAATTATACAAGTTGGAACACTGGTAGTCCTCTGATTCTCCCATTACCCCTAGCCACTTGGGATCCTATCCCATTAAATGCCTTGAAAGCTCTACCCAAATTCAGTGGTTAAGATTTCAAAACACCTAAAGAGCATCTACAAGATGTGTCTGATGTCTGTATGATACATGTGGTCACACAGCAGAATGCGGCTATAAGATTGTTAGTAACTTCTTTTAAAGGGAAGACTCTAGAATGGTATAGATCTTTGACCTGAAATACAATATCTACATGGGATCAGCTTGGAGATATTTTCTTTGAAAGATTTGAAGAAAAAGGTGATAAATCTTCTTTGTTGCAAAAATTGATTACTGTCAAAATGGCACCACAAAAAGCAATGATTGATTTCAATTCAATATTTCAAAAGACTTGGGAAATAATTCCTGCTATAGCAAGACCATTACCAGGTATGGCTATAGTTTTTAATCTTAAAGCCTTAAATTTATATATATTAGTAATGATTCAGTCACTTGGAGGTCAGACTAGAGGTAAGTAAATCCAAACTAGAGCCCTTCTAGAGCCCTTCTAGAATAATGCAATAGAGGTAAGTAAATCCAAACTAGAGCCCTTCTATTTGACTTTGATAGTTGGAAATAAAATGTTACATAATGTAATGATAGACTCAGGGGCCATTATGACACTAATGCCTAAGCAAATAGCAGATGCTCTAAAAATAAAGTATGAGCCACTTACTAGAGGAGTTATGCAGTTGGATGGGAAATTGGTGCAAACAATAGGGAAAATTAAACAACTCCCATTGAAATTATATACTTTCCCTAATATAATTTTCAATCAAGATGTGGTAGTCATAGATATACCCCCTATATTTGGCCTATGTTTATCCAGGGATTTCACAGCCAAGATAGGAGGATATATGTCACTTGATTGGTCTCACCTCATCTTAAAAACCAAATATGGTTCAAAGATGAAAATACTATCTGAGTCACTATCTAAGGATCATATCATCAACAAACCAACCCCAAAATTAGAGGCAGCTCATGCTATGTTGAATAAAGAAGAAAGAGTCTTTGTTGAAGAGTTAGGTGACTGGACTGAACATGACCAAGAAGAGGAAAATAACCATTTGTTAGCTATGATGCAAAGTGGCCCATATAGAAATTATGACTCTACTGGTCTGGGCACTTATGTCATATTTGATAAAGATCATGAAATCCCAAATGGTTTAAGGGAAGAAATGCCAAAGACTCAAGAATCTAAAAAAGATTCATAAATCTAGACCTTAAATTTTGATGGGTCTAAAAGTAAAAATGGTGTTAGAGTAGGAATTTGTCTTGTTGCTCCAAATGGTGAGAAATTTTTAAGAGCTATCTGTTTCCAATTTGCCTGTACTGATAATGATGTTGAATATGAATCCTTAGTATATGGGCTCATGTTAGCCAAGAAAAAGGGAGTAAAGAATCTGATAGTAAAAAGAGATTCAGAACTAGTGGTGAAACAAATTAGAGAAAAGGAAATAGCCAAAAATGTAAGGATGAGATCCTATGGACATAGAATTTGGGACTTAATAGAATATTTTGAAGCTTTCAATATTGAAGTAGTTCCTAGAACCCAAAATTTTGAAGCTAATAGGATGGCACAGATTGGCTCATAGTTTGTTCCAGCAATTGGTCTTTTAGTCAACAATGAGTCAATCAAAGTTATAGTAAGGCCAACTATCCCAAACAATGATGAAAATTGGCAAGTCTTTGAAAATGATTCTCAAGTACTCTCATTATTTCAATAATTAGGGGAATTTGTTGATCAATTGCAACCCAAAATTAAAGAAGCATATGGAGACCAAGTTATTCAATTAAAGACAAATAAGCTTCCTAAAGGCTTGATCACTTTAGAAGACCTATTTGATCTAGAAGATGTAAGCCTAGAAAAGAAAAGGTTTCAAGTAAATAAATTAGATTATTCTAAGATAGAAGTGAGTGAAGGGAGAAAGCTAAAGATTGGAAATTCTATAACTCAAGAGGAAAGGGAAAGACTAATTGACTTGTGTAAAAGGTATGACAGAGTAATAGCCTAGACATATGAAGACCTTCATGGATATAATAGAGACATGATTCAGCACATAATAGAACTGAATGAAGGATCTAAACCAGTTAGATAGAAGCAGAGACCAGTGAATCCAAGGATTGAACCTCTAATGGTGGATGAGTTGCAGAAACTCTTAGATTCTAAAATAATTTTTCCAATCAAACACTCAACTTGGGTATCCAATCTAGTACCAGTTAGGAAAAATAATGGTGACATAAGGATTTTTGTGGATTTTAGAGACCTAAATAAAGCATCTTTGAAAGATCACTATCCCCTGCCATCTATAGAACAAATTTTATAGATTATCGTTGGATCAGAGAGATTTTCCTTGCTAGATGGTTTCTTTGGATATAATCAGATTTGGTTGGCTGATGAAGACCAACACAAGACTACATTTACTACCAAATGGGGAACATTTGCATATGCCAAGATGCCATTTTGCCTATCAAATGTTGGAGCCACTTTTCAAAGAGTTGTGGATGTAGCATTTGGGGAACTTATAAATAAAATCATTCTGATTTATCTTGATGATCTCACTATTTTTTCCAAGAATGTTGTTGATCATTTTGATCATCTAGAGTTTATTTTTAAGAAGTGTCAAGAATTTGGAATATCCCTGAATCCCAAGAACTGTATCTTTACAGTACCTCAAGGCAAACTATTGGGACATATAATATCTAAAGGAGTCTCTATAGATCCAGAGAGAGTTGCAGCCATAATGAACTTGCCTCTACTAGTAAATAAGAAAGTAGTTCAGTCTCTTTTGGGGAAGATTATTTTTTTCAATCAATTCATATCAGACTTTGTAGGCCTAGTGAGACCAGTAACACTCTTGTTGAATAAAGACCTGGTGTTTAAGTGGACTACAGAAGGAAGACAAGCCTTTGAAGAGTTCAAGAAAGAAATTTCAATAGCCCCAGTACTTAGTAACCCAAAATTCTCTAAGTCTTTTATAATGTATGTTTATGGAGGAGAGTTTAGTGTTGCTACTATCCTAACATAGAAAGATGATCAACAAGAGGGTGAACACCCAATAGCCTTTTTCTCAAGGACTCGGGAGTATGAAACTAGATACAACTTTGTGGAGAAATAGGCATATGCTATGGTAAAATCCCTCAAGAAATTTAGGTGTATGATATCATGAAGTAATATTCTAATACTTGTGGCTCATCCTAGTGTTAGAGAATACATTATGGAGGGTGAAATTACTAAAAAAAGAGCAAACTAGATAACAAAGATCCTTGAGTATGATGTAGAGGTCAGACCCACTAAGCTAGTCAGAGGTAGGAGGTTGTGCCAATACATGACTCAAGTTATGGAAAATATGATGCCTGAAGAAGTAGAAAAGGAAATTGTATTGAAGATACAATAAGTTGATTAGAACTCCTGGGTCACAAACAGGATCCATTTTATGAAATATGGGATTTTCCCAAAAGATCTCTCTTAGGAGAAGAGGAGATACTATAGGCATTAAGGAGTCCATTTTGTTTTAATTGACCAAGTTCTTTTCAAAAGAAATACTGATGGCATACTTTTAAGATGCATAGAGAAAGATGAGGCTAAGAAAATACTACATGAAGTCTCAAGTGGACATTTTTTGCAAAGACCATAGCTATAAAGATAACTCAGGCAAGTTATTTCTAGCCCACTTTATTTACAGACTATTATCAACTGGTAAAAAAGTGCCAATCTTGTCATTATTATGCAAGGATAGATCTGAAAGGATCATTAGAGAGAAGATAGAGAAATTTTTGCAAGAGATTGTTATCAAGAAGTTTTAGACTTTCTAGCTATGGCCAGGAATATCATTTGCCATTGTTCTATTTTCTTGAGTTAGAAAGTTTGTATAACTGTGCATGTATTTGTGCCTTTTATGTGACTAAAAAATTAATAAGAAGACTGAATTTTGTGCCTTTGTTGATATTTATTGTGTTACTGCAAAAATTGTCTAAGTTGTGAGCCTTTAATTCTATTTGTTTTCATCTTTTAGATTGATCATGCATTGTTTGCTCTTTAATGTAATTGAATCCAAAAGATAGCTTTATTGTGCTTCATTGTTAGTCAAGATAGCTTAGCATTAAGGATCAAATTAAATTTAGTGCATCGCCATAGTTAGATTTTATTTCATTGCATTGGTATTTTATGTTTAATTTTTATCCTTTTTCCCACAATACTTTTGAGATAAAGAAGAGCTAGCTTCTTTAAAATTTGGAGGTCATTCCAAGTCGCAAGTCCCACATTCCTAAAACTTCCCATTGTTGGTGTCAAAAATAGCACAATTCTAAGCATCAACAATTTTTGGTAGGATTCTCAAAAGGTAGCTAAAAGCAGCGAAAGTTGCCATGTGTCATTTGTTAAAGATACGAAGAAAGTGACACCTATCCCCATTCCCCTTTTGAAGCTGCTCAGGCAAGAAGTGTTGTGGGTCCTATTTTCTATAAGTTGATAAAGTTTCAGAGCAGTGGACTATGATAGATGTCAAAGATGGAGTACTCTCGATACAAAGACATAGTAAAGAGTATAATGCAGCAAAAAGTGTCGTGTGTTTTTTGTAAGTGTTGTGGAAGCTGCCAAGTGCCATTTTTTGGTGCCTCCTAAATAATGAGATGGTTTTCAAGTGAGGAAAGTGGAAGCTGCCAAGTGTCCTTGCCTATTTCACAGTGAAAAGTGTCACGTGTATCTAATTTAGCCAATGAACTTGCAGGGAGACCAAACATTTTAGATCTAAAAAATATCTTTTGTTAAACACTTTTAGTTCAGTTCTAGTTTAGTTAGGTTGTTGGGATTTAAACTTGTAGAGAGGCCCACATTAGAAATTTGAAAGATATCTTTTGTTAAACACTTCCAGTTTAGTTAGACAATTGGGTTGGGAACATGTGGGCAATCTAGAGCTAATTCAATGCTATAAATATGGGTGCAGAGATCATCAAAAGGGATCATCAGAAGATAGACAAAAAATTTTGTGAGAGATTGTTATCAAGAAGTTTTAGACTTTCTTGTTGTGGCCAGGAATATCATTTGCCTTTGTTCTATTTTCTTGAGTTAGAAAGTTTGTATAACTGTGCATGTCTCTGTGCCTTTTATGTGACTGGAAAATTAATAAGAATACTGAGTTATATGCCTTTATTGATATTTTCTATGTTACTACAAAAATATTCTAAGTTGTGAGCCTTTGATTCTATTATTTTCATCTTTTACATTGATCATGCATTGTTTGCTCTTTAATGTAATTGAGTCCTAAATATAGTTTCACTGTGCTTGGTATTAAGGATCAAATTAAATTCAGGCACATCACCATAATTAGATTTTCTTTCATTACATTAGTGTTTCTATTTAATTTCTATCCTTTTTCCTACAATACTTTTGAGATAAAGAAGAGTCAACTTTTCTAAAATCTGGAGGTCGTTTCAAGTCGCAAGTCCCACATTCCTAAAACTTCCCATTGTTGGTGTTGGAAGTAGCACAATTCTAATCATCAACAGGTTCATACAAGAGATAAAGTTTTATTAAGTGGTAAATTTAATAAAAATATTGTGTATATAAAACCAAGATATGTGAACATTGGTAAATGTTGTGTTACTAAAGAAATACAAAGGTTCACAAATAATTTTAAGTTGTATGTGTGTGTGTGTGTCTTTATCTATTGTTATAATAATCTTAAATATTTTAGACAAAATGAGATGAGGTGTATATCCCATTGAATCCTTGTGTAAACCCTTATAAACATAAGTAAATGAACTATAACCTCAACATTTTTAGTATAATCTATGAGATATTGAAAAAATTGTTAGATGTCAAGATGATATTTCTAATATGTCACTCTACCTAGGTAAAAAATATTGTACCTATGAGGAATAAAAGTGGAGAAATTAGAATTTGTATTTATTTCTATAATATAAACCAAGCATCTCATAAAGATAATTATCATTACCCATAATGGATCAAGTCTTGATAGCAATAATTAGGTCTAAAATGATGTCCATTCTTGATGGATTCTTAGTATATAATCATGTAGAAGTGGAACCCACATATAAAAACAAGACTTTATTTACAACTTCTTGGGTTAATTTTTAATATAGGTTGATGTAGTTTGAACTTATTAACATCAAAGCAAAATTTTCAATAGGCTATGGGTCTAGATTTCAATGACATGAAAAATATGATCATAATGGTTTATCTCAATGATCTTATAATATTTTCCAAGATATGAGAATATCATTATGTTCATCTCAAAAAAAATTGAGAGATTTCAAACTTATGGTATCTCAATAAATCCTAATAAGTCCATTTTTGTGGTCATTGAAGGAAAACCTTTAGGTCATATTGATTCAAGGAAGGAATTAAAATTTATCTTAAAATAGAGAAAATGATCCAATAGTTGCCTCTTCCAACTAGCAAACATAGAACACATTAATTCTTTGGTAAGGTAAATTTATTTAGAATATTTGTACCTAAATTTATAGAGCTTACTAGTCACATCACTCAGATGATGTGAGGAAAGGTGTCCTTTAAATGGAGCAATTATTGTAAAAATGATTTTAATGAAATAAAAAATGCTATTACTAGTGCTCATGTGCTAGTGTGTCCATATTTTAAGAAAGACTTCATCATGTAGTTATAATCTTCTAATAATATTTTAGACACATGAATTTTTTACTATACACTTTACAACATCATTTTTGACCTATATTTGACATACATGACTTATGCATACACATTTGAATCTTTCTCACATTCTTCCATAATAATTTATCTATTTATGGGCTTAACCTTTGTGATTTATTGTCATACTATAAAGGATTTGCCAAATATGTGCCAAAAAAATCTCTAATATTATATGGAATATCTCCATATTATAAATCAGTATTTTACCCTTATTAGATAGTGTCAATAATAATTGGGTGTTGTTGATTACTTGCATTATCTAGGTTTTGTTAGTAGTGTCCCAATTCCCCAAATGGATAGTTATCAAATCCAAATATCTCCCTTGGGTTAGCCTACGTGTTTCACATGTTTATTATGGATGGAATTTATCCAAATATTTATTTATATATAATAAAAACTTAAGGTCTTATGCAGTTTCACTACTCAAAAATCACTTACAAATTAATAAATTCATTTATACATATTTGAGGCATTATCTAAAAGCATCCAATTTTTAAAAACTTGAAAGGAAATGTCCTAAATTCCAAGTCTAAACACTAATTACAAGGTAAAATATGTATGTCATCAATTTTAAAAATCCAAATAAATGCATTACATTTTAGCATAACACTATTCAGTGCACACACACATGGGGGGTCTAATTACATGTGGTTTGAGCCCTATTATGAGTATTAGAATGCAATAAATGCTCAAACACACAATGGGATGTGGTTTTAGATATTCAAACCATATTTATAACCCATTTATCTAGGTCAAACAAATTTCAAAAGTGGAGTTATGGTTTCAATGAAAAATAAGACAAAATCAAAGATTGATATGTACGCACAATAATCTATGGTAGAATAGACCAAAAATTTACATAAGAACAATTATGGAAAATTTTGAACACATCTAATCATCAAATATTTTTGAGATTCACTTTTTTACTATATAAAATATTGATAGTCTATTTCTTGAGTTGAGTGACCTCAAATCCATTTCAAAGAATATCAAACAATCGTGTGTAGGCACTAAGCAAGGCAAAATAGATTTCAACTAAATTCCTTATCTTTTTATCATTTATATATTTATTAAGTATAATAAATAATTTTTTTACCATTAAAATTTATATGGTGAATGATATATCTTATATAATATTATTTTCAATATTTTTATACTTGTTTAGATATCTTAAATACAAAATAAGTTAAAACATCCTAGTGAACCCAATACTTTTTGTGTGTGAGATGAACCTTGTGTCCTTTTTCTCTATGGTTTCATCTTATTTATGAGGGTTTCATATTTTTTTATCTATTATGGTTTGATTTTCATATCTAATTTTTTATTTCACCTTGTCCCATGTGTAATATGAATTCATTTTCTATTTTTCCCCAATTTTATGATTATTCTCCTATTAGGATTTCTTCTAATATGGTTTTTGCTTCTTCAATTAAAATCTTATTAAAAAGTGATTTTAATTTTAAATTCTTGGAAGTTATTTTAATCATATTCATTGGATCAAAAAGTTACTTTTTCACTAAAAATTCATACATTTTTTTTAGAATTGGTTTCTCAATTTTCATTAATTTTGTTCTAGAGTGTGAAACTTAAATCTATCTTTGAAACAAATTATGGTTTCATTTATCTATTGATATTTATCATAAACCTATTTTTGTTTCCAAAAATAAATTCTTCATAGTTTTATATGGGTGGTTGGATATTTATCTAAGGGTATTTTGGCATGGATATAATGGATATGTATATATTATATTTTTTGATTCAAGCTATGATTGTCATAATTATATGTTGTTCTCCTAAAATATATAATATGTTTCAAAATCATGTAATGAAATGGTTTAAATTTATGAAAAATAAAACTAAGCATGAACTTAATAATAATTATATATTATCACTCTTTATTAATATGTATCATATGTACGTCAAATCTAAAGAGCTTCCATGTGTGACTCCTTTCATTCCTCCTCATGCTAGTGATAGCTAGCATTCCTCCCCTATTATTTTCTTATTGATTATATTACATAAGGAGGTCCATTATATAAAAATAAAAATAGGTAAATTGAATCCTCCATTATAACTTTATATTAATATTGGATCAAAAATGTCTAAGGTTTGTGATCCCAAAGTTAAATCTTCCCAACCTATGAGCAATAGTGTAGCCAGTATGGCCATTCATGATTAGATGCTTATAATGAAACATTACATATATAGATTATATACCTAAATTTAAACTTTATGCATAAATTCCATATTAAATGAATTAATATTATACATGTCAACAATATTAAGCATTCTAATATAAATTGCATAGCTAGTTCTCCATTTAAAACCTATGTCTCTCAAAAGATTTCATCTCAAGTATGGGTTAAGAAAAAAATGAATATAAAATTAATGAATTAATAAATTTTCATAAGCTTAATAATAATCCAAGTGGACATGTAGGAACATCCTTTGAAATAAGTTGATCATATTACCTCATATGCATCCTATGAAGAAATATAAACACTATTATGCTTAACATAAAATTCATGACCATCATATGGATAAGTGTTGGGATTTGAAGAACATAATATAGTATAGTATTGATAGTGGTGATTTTACATTATTTACATATATTAAATCATCATTGGATTCAAACACACATTATAAATTTGAGAAACATACTAAATTATGGTTCCATCCCCCAAGTTTGAGTTATCAAAAGAAGAGTTACGTAAATAAGACTTGACTAAAGAAGAGACATATAAAAAAGAAAGTATGTATAAGAAATAGGTACCTAAGAATTAATTTTAGAAAAATTTACTTAGGAAAACTAATGTTACAAACATGGTTTCCAAGGGTCAACTACAAAGGATGTTTCATTTCTATAGATTTTGATCATTAGCTTTCACATAAATGGAAACAATGCACGAATGTAATGGTTGATAATACTTGTGAAAGAAATGTAACTAGCATGGAACTTATAGAGTATTTTGGATATGACATTGAACATTTTAATAATACTAATTCATCTAAAAAATTTATAGGATCTATTTAGTGGTATGTAACACTTGGTCTCAAATAGAATGCTACTAAATTACACATTAACACTATTTTGATTCAATTCAATGTTTTACTAGGAAGGTCATGGATAAATTCAATAGATTCAAAAATAAGTAAAAAACATGTTTATATTATATTTTATTTCAATAATAAGACTATTTTCATTTCAAGGGATGGACCACCACCAAATCAAGATAAGCAAGAAGAAACTATTTCTTCAATTAATACTCAAGAAAATATATCTAATTATTGTGAACACAATTGAGGTGAATGGTACTAATGATGAAAAATGTCATGAAAATAAAACAAAATCCAATATATCAATTCCATAATTTGGTGTGGTTCTTAAATTATAATACCAATGAGCAGATAAATATGGATTTGGATAGTCATGCTTTCATGTCTAATTATGGCTCTTATGTGAATGATGATCATGCTTCTGTGATTGATTTAAAATCCATTAAATTAATTTTACACTTGATAAATTACTATATTAATGATGAGGAGGAGGAATAAAACTGATATGATAGTGACATATCTTTGTAAAATGGTAGTGAAGGATAAGAAGGTCAAATTACTACTAGAATTCTAGGGATTCCAATTAAATAAGTTGATATAATAAATAAATAGATATAAACAAGTTATTTCTCATGAATCCTTGGTTTTTATGGGATATTATATTATAAATAGATTTTTTTAAATTTATTCATATTTCTCATTATTTTTTTTACCTTATATTTTAGTAAGGTGACTCCATAATATAAAAAATAACAAATTTATCTTATATAGAATATATAAATAAGCAAGACTCTGAATGTAAAAGATAAAAATTGATTTTAAAAGTTTTACTTGTTACAAATAGAAAATACCTAAGGGAATAATGCACTTACCATTTTTTTTTATGTGTGGTTTTGAGACTTAATGTAAGTCGTAGAAAGGGTAATAAATGAGATCAATACTAGCTTAGATTAAGAACTAAGTCTCTCGATGTGCCTTAACAAATTCATCAACTTTTAGATGGAAGAAACTATTGTTAGTGTTTAAAACCTAATGGATTTGTCTGGGTTGATTTTGCTTCTTTATTTTATTATAGGTCATTACACTTGTGAAATTTTTGCACATGATCTTCAGAAGCTACCTTTACATGTAATTGTTATCACTTAGGAGTGCACCCTTGTGAGAATGTGTGTTTATTCTCACCCCTATTGACACAATGGAAACTCTCCAAGGTATGGGTGGATTTATATGGGATAGAATATCCATATCAATAGTTGGTTCCCTTTGGTACACTTACCTACTTCACTCTAAACTCTCTAATTTAGTGATTTATTGACTAGAAAAAGGGTAAAAGGAGCAATATTCATACTACAATTGAACATAAAAAGTAAACATTTGGGGTGATGGACCAATGTTATAGTCAAGTATGCCTATAATTTACATACTTAGGAAGATAAATATCTTGTACACATTCACTTAATCTTCATACAATGACTTACATCAATATTTCATACAAAGGTCTTGATAAACATTTGCACTAGCATAGAAGGAATGAACATTGGTTGAATTCACTTCTAAATTAGGTATAAATTAGACATATACATTTGATATGACCTAAAATAATTATTATATGCTACATAAAGGTGAAAAATATTTATATAAACATAGGAAAATCAATCATTCACTAAGTTACATCAATAAATAAGAGACACACACTTCATGAATAGCCTAAAAATAGAGGAAAATTTAACTTTTTATTGCTTCAAAGGTGATGTAGTACAAAAATTTTGAAATTTTTTTTATATCCAATATCATAATCCCTCTCTTATTTCAAAAAATTAACATACATATAGAAAAGGAAGTTAGGAGAGAGGATATAAAACAACCCCAAACTAGGGATGAGTCGTCATGCCTAGTCATCCTTCTCTCTTCCTTTCTCAACCACTAAATTCCTATGTAGTAAATGCTATATTTTAATTTTTTTTCTTGGAAAATGGTGTACAATGGAAATATAGGATTTTTTTAGTGCATTGAATAAGGCATAGAAAACAACCCCAAATTAGAGATGAGTCATCATGCCTAGTCATCCTTCTTTATTCCTTTCTCAACCACTAAATTCTTACATAGTACATGCTAGAATTTAAATTTTTTTCTTTGAAAATTGTTTAGGAAAGAGATATAGGCTTGTTTTATTATTTAATAAGTTATAGGTCTACATTCATGACCTATCTTGAAGGGAATTGGTTTCTTCACGTGCCTTGATAGTATTCAATGATTGAATAGGTCTTGATCATTTTAATTTAATCCTTTTCAACAGCTCATTTAACTTACTTGAGACTCACCATCTTTATATTGATTGGATTTATTATCCTCCTTTTCTCTTGGAGTTTGACCCACCTATGCACATATATTCTTACTTACATGTTTCTCTCTCTTAACTTCCTCAAATAGCTCCAAGGTGGCATAAAATTGAGTTATTTGAATTTTTTCTTGATGATGAAGTATCATCCATTAAAATAGGCCTTTAAGTATTTATAAATTATTCAATTAACCCCTCCATTCTTTCATGATGATTCTCCACCTTGATAGGGTTGTTTGAAGGCTTCCTTATATTGATTTAACTTTTTCCTTATGTCCTTGGCATAAGAGAGAGAGAAAAGGTATTCTTGATATTTTTGAAGATTAATTACACCCTTTAATCCTTTTCTAACACAAAATATTTACCTTTTATTTTTATTCAAATGATAAAGAATGCATGTGATTAACTTGGCAAGGTTTATTAAAGATGTATATGCATTGATGAAGCTTGTTGTTAGATAGTATGACTCTTATTACTCAAAATTGGAATAAAAGGGATAGGTTTCATGTTTATTTTTTTTAATTTATTCATTAAATATCCTTTATTAAATTGAATTTTATTATTAACAATCACATCTCTCTATATTGATCCTTCTTGGATATGTCCATCTTCTCCATCTTGACAAGCTTGTCAAATACATAATGATAAATTAAAAGTTTATGATATTTAATTATTTTATCATAGGAAGAGTCTAATGAGTATTTTAAAATCATAAATATTTTTTAATATACCTTAAAACAAAATTTTAGCTCCAAATTCCACATACAACTTCCAAAAATGTGATTTTGTGCTTTCTTGGCCTCAAAAAACTCTGATTTGGATTTGGGGATTTAAAATGAGTTACAGGTCTCACCATACACTCCCCATATTATAATTATATATGTATAAATTTTAAATACATGGATAATTTTTAAAATTTCTAAAATAATTCACCAAACTCTCAAACAAAAATTCACAAAAAAAAGTGTATGCTTGTTGTTCATAGGATTGCCTAGAGATATTTTTCAATGATTTGAGTCTATTTTGCATTATTTTTCATTGTATAAATATGTATTAAAACTTATATTATAATTATACACCCTATCATATCATTATATTCCCCTGAAAAGGTCTAAAACACTCATTTCACACTACATTCATGAGCAATTTAGTCAAAAACCTTGATTTCCTCCATGGTGTAGACCTATGTTTTGCCATTTCATATTTAATAAGTTATATTAAATATTTTTAAAAACTTTTAAACACTAAATTACATTAAAAAATACCTTCATGTCAAATTTCATGATATTTAACTTAGTAAAACTCAAAATATGCACTTTTTAGTGTTTTTTAGCTTATATTTTCTCATTTATGCATACATGTAAGTCTAATTTTTTGTGTTTTATTGAGTTTACGAGGACTAAATACCTTATTATTTTATAATTATAACATTTATTAACCATTATAACAATTAAAAAAATTGTTTACCTTCATCTAATCACTTAAAACTCTTTAAAAACCTCTTTTCTGATTGTCTCTCGTGCATTCTTGAAACCTCGCAACTTGTACCTACACCTTTCACCATTATTTGAATTTAAAAATTTATTGATAAATGTGTATTATGTTTATTTATTCCCATTAATATCTCACAAAACTTTCTATTTCAACAAAGATCCCAAAAATGCAATCATATTTCCTGAAACCGAGCTATTAGGGTTTCAAAAGGCATTTAGAGCACTTTTCCTTCTTAACAATGGCTCATAAAGTTAATCCCATATAAAATTAAACTAATTCATGTAATATTTATTTAATATTTCCATTACCTTTCAATAATATAATTTTAACCAACTCTTCTTCTCCTTGATGAACCAAACATTTGAAAGTACCCCTTACTATCTTTCAACTAGATTGATGGAGAAATGGAGGAAACTTCTCTCATTTTTGGACCTATGAGATATTCCTATGCATGGTTTATGATTGATGAATATTTTAGTATGTTTTGGAGATATTATTTAATTCTTTTTACATGAATTTAGTCTTCCAAAATACCTATACATAAGTAACTAAACGTGCCAAGATGCTTTTTTTCACTTTGAACCTCATTTACACTTATGCATCATTGAAGATGTTTGAGAGAAATCACAAAGAAAAAGGAAATATTAAAATATTAAAATTATATTTAATTTACTAATTATAAATTTTAAATTATCTCTTATCATGTTAAATAACTTAAAATTGCCTTTAATACAAATAACTTGACTCACTTGACAAGATATCACCAAAGGTTTTGATAAACTTTGCAAGAAACAAATTAGACTCACTTTACCTTAAATTTTATAAAGTTATCTTATCTTATCTAAAATGTGTTATATATCACTAACCAATATTATATATCCTCAAATTGGTTTTACATATACCCTTGACCAATGGTGTTAATATATGCCAACATTCTTAACAACCTCTCAAGGATGTTTGCCTACTAAACACTCAAGACTAGTAACCTTGGTGGTCTATTGGGCTATGGAATCATAAAAATAATCACCAAATATAATCTAAATATTATAAATCCTATTTTATATTTTTATGCAATTCTAAGACTAAAAATTTCTTCTCTAATCAATAACAACAGGTTTGTAGAACTTAGGGGATTGAAAAGTAATACAACTACCAGCTAAAAATGTGCAAGATAGCACTTGGAGGAAAGTTAAAATC
Source organism: Torreya grandis (assembly GCA_037957365.1). NCBI lineage: Eukaryota > Viridiplantae > Streptophyta > Pinopsida > Cupressales > Taxaceae > Torreya > Torreya grandis. Next base: position 435,184 of record JARHVA010003646.1, read on the forward strand.
TTAAACTATTAATATATAAAAGACTCAAAATCCACCTAAATAAAATAAAAAACCTCTCAATTCCTCTCCATGTGGTTGATAAAGATTAGGAAAAGCTAGATCATTTCTTTTCCTACTTATTAACCTCTTTCGCTTATCTCCAAGTAAATCAAATGAAGAAAACATATCTATACTATATAAAAAAATATTCTTGTGGTTCAATTCTCACCTCATATTTTTCTTCAACACTAATAAATATCTCTAATGTAACCACATTTTGATTCATAGGAATAATTACAACTTCAACCTCTAATAGCTCACTAGAATAATGTTCTTGGATTTCTATGAGATCTTGATTGCAACTATTGAAAATTATTCAAGATCTTCTAGGAGATCCAAATATTTATCTCTAGATTCATCAGGATATACTTTAGATATGTTTTGATCAACAAGTTATTGAACATATTTTTCAACCTTCACAACCACTTTGTCAATTTATTCACAAGAAGAAATAGGCCTAAAAATATTCTCAATGTATTGAATCAACTCAAGGTATTATTACCACTCTTCATCAAAACCTTATTGATCTTTAATTATAGTTTATTCATCTTTACTTATCTCATGTATAGGTAGATTACCTTGTGATACCATTGTTGTAATCTCAGTAGTCACTACCATGTCATCTTGAACATCTTCATGATAGAGTTCTTGAGGCTTGTTTGTAGTTGTAATTTTATTTTGCTCCTCAAGGGATGCAATGTGATCTTTTTCTATGCTCAATTGAAGCTCATTTGACTAGTAAAACTCTTAATCATCCTCTTTTGACAAATTCTCCTCTTCACCTGTATGTTCTTCTTTTACCTTCCATACAATAAGTTCTCATTCAAAAAGGGAGATGGTGAGAGTGAAATATGTTCCATTTGGTGGCATAAGAACATAGGATATTATGGGCTAATCTTTAATGGGATTTGGGATTTAAAAGGAATTAATAAAACTTTGAGATTTGAAAGCAATAGTTTCATTTAAGAATTCTTTGAAAGGAGGGAAAGAAACTTGTGTTAGGGATGCTTCATTCTTCTCTTTCCACTCAAAAATCAACTTTTCACATTTTGATCAGCCTTGATCTTCATGGATAAATTCAACTTGAGTATTAGATGAGGAGCTCAAGAAACTTGAAATATTTCTTGGTTTGGATTCTACAACCTTCTCCCTCTTTTGATTTTGGATTGGCATAGGAGGGGTAGATGAGAAACTTGGAAACTTCCTTGATTGAAGAGCTTGAGGAATAATAGGGGGAGTTTTCTCAAGCATAGGATCTTTCATAGGATTAAGATTCTTAAAACTTAGAATCTTAAATCAATAATACTCTTTTACAGGTTCAAGGGGGGTTTTTATTTCCAACTTAAGATTTTGGACTCAATTCCTTGTGTTCTTATGGGCAGCTTCTAAATTTATTCTCTTTTAGTCTCATTATATCTATTCAATGATTCTACCTCTTGTTGATGTATATAAGTTTGATGTGAAATATCTTCTTTATTCCTATTATATTTCCCTTACGTATCACTCTCCATACATTATCTCACAAAGTCAAATCTAACTTCTTGCATACTTTTTTCAGATTAATTAGAAAGAACATGATTTTCCAAGGATGATTAGAAACATGACTAGGGGTGAGATTGGGTAAATATAATGAGAATAATGATATCCTACTGGTATATGGATATTTAGGTGAATCCATAAATATTGATATGAAGGATATGAAGGTATAAAAGATGTATTTTCACAAAATAGAGGATTGAAATACATACCAATTGATGCTCTTTAAAAACTTGGACTACTTAAACTAGTTGTATATAACATGGATTCACCATTAATGCTTGTATAAATGCATCCAAAGATTGATATGTTGAATACAACACCAAAAATTCTTCAACAAATGAAGTACTTTGAATATTTGTCCCACCAAGCGCACCAAAAATTGTTATCACTTAAGAGTGCACCCTCTTGAAAATGTTTGCTTTTTATTACCCCTATTGACATAATGTAAACTCTATAAGGTGTGGTTAGCCTTTTATTGGAGAGAATATCTAGACCAATGGTTGTTTCCCTTTGGTATGCTCACCTACTTCACTTTAAACTATTTAATTTAGTGATTTCTTGACTAAAAAAAGGGTAAAAGGAGTAATATTCAAACTAAAACTGAACATAAAAACTAAAAATTTGACATGATGCACTAATTTTATAGTCAATTATGCCTATAATTCACTTTTGAAGTTAAATAAATTTCAATCATTCACTTCATCTTCATACAATGAATCTTACATTAATATTTCATACAAAAGTCTTGATAAGCATTCGCGCTAACATGGAAGGAATGAAAATTAATTAAAATCACTTCCAAATTAGATATAAATCCAACTTAGACACTTGATATGACCTACAAGAATTATTATATTTTTAATAAAGATTAAAAAAATTAGAAATAAATATAGGAAAATCAATCATTTACTAAGTTACATCAATGAACATGAGACACACACTTCATTAATAGCCTAAAAATGGAGAAAAAATTAGCTTCTTATTTCTTCAAATGTAATGTAGTGTTTCAATGAATTTTTGCTTATTATTGTAAAGAGGGAAAAGAAAAAACTAAGTATGGGTATGGTTGAAAAACTTGATTGATAGTGCACACATTGAAATTAGAATATTATGAAGAGCTTTTCTTTGGCTTGAGAGGATGACCTACAGATAATAAAGCACTAAAGCAAACTTTTTTGTTATACAGATAGTTGAGTGGATTTCCTATTGATAGATAGATCCTGGAAGTGAGAGCTTCTTTAAAGGCTATCAATCCACACATTTTAAATAATTAATCTTATAAACAAAAAATAAGGTACTTGCATTAATAATCAAATGATGCTAAAATTGAATACAAGAATGCTTGATAAGAAATAGACCATAAATGATTAAATTTGTGAGAAACTAATTAATTCTAGTGCTAGAGAGCTAGGATATGCTTCAAAAAATTAGAAAGGGGTTTGTGAATAGGCAAGAACATATATAATTAAGTTTGATTGGGTGTAGGTAGGTGAAAATAACTTATTGGTTTTTACTACCATAGTGACCATTAGTGGTTGGGATGACCATATGTGGTTAAGGTGACTATCTATGGTAAAGGTGACCAACGATGGTTAGACAGATCATCACCAATTGAGTCAACCATCGATGATTACTATGTCTAGGTTTGGGTTGGTAAAAAGGTTGATTGATGAGATCCAAAAGATGGATTTTGAGAGATGGTTAAGACTTGGGTTGATAGAGAAATGGAAATAAAGTAAATGAATACTAGGAAACAACTACTTGTCTTACCAGAAGTTGATTGGGTAGATGGTTGAGTTAGCTGCTTTGTTGGTGGAATCTAGCTTAATTTTGATAGAGTAATAGTACCTAAAAACTTTGTGGAGAGGTGGTGTAAATCTAACTCTCTGATATGAGTGTTGGATTTTTGATAGTGATTGACCTATAAAAAAGAAACTCTTAGATGCACAAAATCTCTTAATAATAATTATAGATGGATTTCACCTCTCAGCTCCTCTCTTCTTATAGGCATAAGCAAGAGGTGGAAGTGAAAGTTCAACTAGGCTATCTAATTATAAATCATCCATGCAATGTCTCAAAATTGGATTTAGACAACTTATATTTAGAAAATAAAAGTGGATAGTTTTCATACTTTTGGTTAAAGAGGTGGACCCTAATCATCGATGGTCGAGGTGATCATTGGTAGTCATCTTGATCGTCAGTGGTTGAGGCTAAAGGGTAAGAAGGTTAGGTTAAGTTAGTTTAGCCAAACTAAATGTGATAAAGTTTTGTTAAGGTTTAAAGGGTTAGATTGGTCCCAAGAGGGTTCTAAGGCAATCCAAAGGGTATTAAAACATTCAAAATTATGGTGTGTATATTTTTAGTGTCTACATTTTACCCCTTTTTATTATATGGCCTAGAATGAACCAACTACAAAATAAAAATTGATGTTGGTCAAATGTATACTAATTACCTTGAGTATTAGAGGAAGTGTTCCCCCTCAAACTAGAAGGTGATGAGGTAAAACAAAATCAAGTATGGGTTTAACAAGGTAGGTGAGGGTGATGACAAAGGTAGGTGATAGGTTGGGAACTAAAGCATGAACATTCATGTAAAGTGTGACAAAAATTATGATATCCAAGATCATGAAAAGATAATCTTACCATGTTTAATATCAATAAAGTTTAGTTCTAAGGTATTGGTGACCAGTGTATCATGTGACCACATTTAGGCATGGTGGTTGGGTACACATATTAGTCTCCTAGACAAAGTTCAGTGTTTCTAATGGGTATCAAATGTAGGAAGTGCTCCTATGGAAAACATAAATGGGTCAAGTGTCATGGGTATCCAAGGTAGAAAGTTCTCCAAAAAATATATAAGTAGGTCAATTAAGCATGAGGTGACATAAAATCAAAAGGGTCAACATGGCAATGATGTTTTAGTGATCAAAGGACCAAGTAAAAAGGTGTCATAAAACATGCACTAGTTGGGCTGAAATGGACCGATGGAAAAGTGATGAGGTGGTCTAGGTGGGTGGAAAAGGTAATCTCCAAGGGTGGGTGAGAAATGGTTGAGTTATTATAAAAGGGGGGTTATTTAGTTAGAAGAAACAAAATGGGGAACCTGACCATTGATGGTTAGGGTAAAACCCTAAAAAACTGGTGATGAAAAGTCAAAATTGAATCAATTTTTACCATTTGTTACTTGTGATTTGGGTTAACTTCAAGCTCTATATTTTCAATGTTTTATGGTGAATGAATTTTATAAGGGCCACTGCTAAGGTGGATGGTTGGTATTGTACTAAGGTAGACCATATACACCAGGTAGGATGCAAGGAGCACATGGGCATGGACAAGGATGAGCAAGTCTATAGTTGACTCCATGATGAAGGTCACAAAATGAGGTAGGAAATGTTTTGATTTTTATAGATAGATTTGGTTTTATGCATTGGCATTAGGTAGGGTGATCATGGTAGGATAAAATCTTTAGTTGGTCTATTATTCCCTAGGTAGGGGTTTTGTTGATTTTGGGTAAATGGTGAGGTGGAATTGGGAATTGGTTAATTGGGTAGTTAAATTAGGTTGAGTAAGGGTTTAGGGTAGAAAATTTTATTATTTTTCATGCATTTTAAGGTGGTTTTTATTGTGATAGGGTTTGGGAATTCTATTCATAGAACGCCCATAGTGATCATTGATAGTTGATACCTTAGAAAATATGGGTGACCAACCATCAATGGTCACCATGAACATCGATGGTCAATGGGGGGAGGGAATTTTTTGTGCTAAATGTTTAAAAAGTTAGGGAAAGTGGAATGTTTACATGTCTATAGAGTAGGCCTAGTGAGTATTGGATAGATAGGTAGGTTAGGGAAAGTGGAATGTTTACATGCTTTTGACTTGGTGTAGGCCATGGAACATATATAGATACATGACCACATGACATATATCTTCATCAATATCTATTAGGGGATAACCCTAGCCAACTAGGCCCACATAGATGAGGTTGGGTTAGGAGTGATGAGGCACTATCAGCATGTGCCTCAAGATGTGTCCATAGTCATAGAATTCATTGAGAGATGGGATCTTGCTACAAATACCTTCTTACTACCGACTGGGGAGATGACTATTTTTTCTAAATATGTTTATAGGATTACTTGACTTCCACTCTATGGTGATCTGATATACCACATAGAGTGAGAGGAGTGGGATGATCACATTGAGTTTTTGTATGGAGATGAGAGTGATTAGGTCAAATTGCATGCTAGGGGATTTAGGTATATACCTTTGTATTAGAGGGTTCCATCTAAGAGGAGACTCATGACCATGCTCATGATTGTCATGACATGCATTGGGCTTCCCAACACGAGTAGTGAGAGATTTACTTATTTTTTAATGGGGGTTCTTATCGAGTTATTTATAGGTTAAATGGTATTTAGTTGGGTTCCAATTTTATTTGTACATATATAGAGAGAGTTGTGGGGTTTTAGGGTCCATAGGGGATATGGCATTAATTTCATCCTTGTTCAATAGTATTGGGCCTATGAGCACATTAGGGTCTTGAGGTTAGTCACATTGTCATGGGTTTGGTACACATTGAATTTACTATTAGATTCATGTAATAAAGGGGTGGTTTTGTTGTATTAGGTGTAAGGTATAGTGCTCATGACATAGATTAGTTCAAGGGTGTACTGGGTACATTGGTGATAGGAGATATCACATGGAGGCCATACATCTAGTTCTTAGTATGGCCAAGGTACAAGAGGTAGACACTCTCTATTTAGAGCTATAGATGGATATTTGGCCAGTAACATGGAGAGGTGGAGATGATTCCATTTGATAGGGTATACTAAAATTTTGGCTTGGTATAGGGTATCCTAGACCCATTCCCCAAGTATAAGAGAGAGGATTCAAAGATCTTATTACCAAAGCCACATCTTATTCCTACTATGCTAGAGTTTGAGGAGCTACTTGTTAGGGCATAGATAGATGATTATAGGTTTGTATATGGGTACATGGCATGGTACTAGCCCATATATGTAGCTATAAATATTGGTAGAGATGAAGAGGTATGAGGCTGATGGTCATGTATTTGGTTGATCATGATGGATAGGTAGGAGTGGCTTTAGCCACTAGATAGAGATAGGTACAGGTACTACAAGTAAATTTTGCCACATTATAAGTCTAGATTGTCACACTACAGGGTTAGGTTATGACCTTATAGGGTCAACTTGCTACTATCATAGGTGAGAGAGATCCATATAAGACCTCTCTAGACTTGGTGACTTAGGAGAGGGACTCTCTGAGGTAGAGAAGAGGAAGATCAAAAATAGGATAGGTAGTGCCACATAGATTTACCCTTACAGCATGACACCTAGCTATAGTGGAGGAGTTATGGTAATATAAGGCTATTGTTCTTTTCTAGTTTCCAAATGAGCTCTAATGGGGTGAATATAGGGATAGCTTAGTAGGTGGAACCATTTTAGTAACACTAGGGTAGTGGGAAATGTCTATATCTAGTTAAATAGGGATAGGTGGGGAATTGGTAGGCATAGCAAGTGGACAGGCTCCAAGATCCAGTGTGCTCCAAGAGGTAGTGGTGCCCTTAGGGCATAGATATAGCTATATATGTGACTTTTGTATATCATTTTGATTCTATCCTGTGATCCAATATGGTGAGATGTACATTTTTTAGAGAGAGATATGTCTATCTTCTTTGTACACACTACTATGCTATTTGAATCATGAGTTTATATATGTGATTGTTATTTATGCCTATACTCATGTTTTATGGGTTGTTGTTGATATTTAATACTTAGGATGTAATGTTTATATTGCTTATGGATGCTAGACGTAAACATAGACTTAACTAGGCATGAGATGGTTTTGATATATGTTTATGCTTATGGCATGCTAAATCATAATGCATATATACTACATTTTTAAAATGTATACATGTGGTGGAAAATGGTTGATTCCTAAAATTTCTCATGGATGTTATGGTTTTATCTTGCTTGTTATGGTTATGCTTTTTTTTAATGTTTATGATAAAACACATGGGTTAGTTTAATTAACAACACTAGATGGGAGACTAAATAATATAATCAATAAATAATCATCATCTTGAAAATATCAACTAGTCATGATAGGGTAAGAAGAGGACATTATGCTTCTTCATTGACAGAGACTAAAACAAAACTGAAGTTGGATTGACTTAATGAACATAATCCCTTTGAATGCTTCACATTAGCATTAATTAATTAGTTAAAAGGTGTCTTGACCATATAATGTCAAGTAAGATCAAAAATACCTTGCATATAATGTAAAGGGGAGATGGGTGAAAATGGAACCTTCTTATGAGATAAGTTTGCCTCTTCTGTAGGTGTCCAAAAAAACTAGGGTAAAGAAGCCTATACTAAAGTGTGTAGACTAATCAATGCAGGAATTATACTTATGAGAGCTGATTGTATCTTTCATATTATTATGTTTTTTTTTAGAGTTAATTGTGGCTTTCAAGATTAATTTGTTCATTGTGATTTTGATAATGGGTCTTTTGTTGATTGTTGTATATAAGAAACTGATCAATATGGGAAGCTTCCAAAAAAATTCTATTCTTTTGAAAAATTCTTACTTACCCATCCTTCAAGGGAGTGGTCTAAGCTTATATGCTTTGTTTGATGCTTTTTATAGTTATACTTTAAGGGAGTAGTCCACCTTAAATTTGGCAATTTCAAATAAATTTTCAATAGTTGTCTTTCAAGGGAGCAGTCTATGAATGCTAGAATGACCCATGATTGTTAGTGATAGGAATTGTTTTATTTTGATTTGATTTTGCTTGAAATATAATTTCTTATGATGGATTAGTGGTTCAACTTTATGAAGGCAAAACTAAAATCACAAGAAGCTTGATTAGGTGTGAAGAGGTTTAGGTGATAATGATCATGGGAATCTATCTTGTGAAGGTGTGGAAAGTACCATGAGAACCATGCCATGGGTATAGCTATGATACCCATTGGTTAAGATAAGGATATGCTGGTGACATCTAATCACATGATTCATTTTTAATCAGTTTCCCATAAAATAAGGATATGTAATGTGGGTGGATTGCAAGGGATGAGCTTAAGTTAGATAAAAGGTGAATATGATCCTTCTCAACAAAAGAATGAATGTAGATGTGAAACATTGAGGGGCTCAGGTTCTAGGTGGCCTTCAATATAAGATAATTGGTAAGCTCCTAATCCATACTTAAGGGTTATGATATAAGTTCCAATCCAATTGAAAGCAAACTTACCCCATTTACTTTTCTCCAAATTAGTGACATGTTAGTTTTCCTTTAAGATGAGATCTCCAATGTTGAATTCTTACACTTTAATGTGTTTTTTATAGGAATACTTTACATGCTCTTGATAGACATGGAGATGGGTAAGGGATGATAGATGATGTTTTTCAAGTAGCTTGATCTAGGCTAAACAGTGATGGCAATAATCATCCTCTGAAATAAGCTCTTGCAAAGATATGCAAAGAGAGGGGATTTAGAATTCAAGAGGCAAGATGGGCTCTGATCCAAACATAAGATAAAAGGGTGTATCACTAGTAGGGGTTCTAATTCTAGTACAATATGCCAATAAGGTGAAGGGGATGTGCAAATTCCAATCTTGACTAGATATGTTGACCATTTTAGTTAGCATGTTATTAAGAGTTTTGTTAGAGGCTTTTGCTTATCTATTAGTTTGAGGGTGATAGGGTGAGGAAAAGCTTAACTTAATGTCAAATGCATCAGATAGACCTTAGACTTGTTTATTTTTAAAGGATTTACCATTGTCAGTGATAATCTTATGAGGAACACTGAAGAAGTAGATAATGTGATGGTTCATAAAGTTGACAATCTTCTCTGCTTTGGTCAAGACTAAAAGAATAGCCTCTATCCACTTGGTAGAATACTCAATTATGGTGATGATATAATGGTGTCACTATGAGGAATGGAGATTAATTTCATTAGTAATATCAATACCCCATTATTAAAAGGGCCAAAAATTGGTAAAAACATGGAGGCTATGGCTAGGTGTGTGATGCAAATTAGCATGCTACTGATATTTGACACAAATTTTCACATAATCACAATAGTATTAGTTAAGGGTAGGCCAATAATAGCTGAGGCAAAGGATGTGCTTAGCTACAATGAGGCCACTAGAGTGACTACCATAGATGTTGTAATGCATTTCCTTGATAGCATGAGAGGCTTCTTGACTGTGTAGGCAATGGAAGATGAAGCCATCAAAGCCATGCTTATAAAGTATTCCCCACATAATGGTATAGTGAGAGGTACTTTAAATAAATTATCTTCAAGTATTCCTAGAGAGGCCAGAAGGAACTATCCCAAGGTGAAGATAATCAAAGGTTTGATGACACTAAAGGTTAGGTTTGGTCTCCTCAACATTAAAAATGGTGGGATCATATGGTTTGATATAGGAAGGTTGGGTAATTCTATGGATAATGATAGAAATCTTAGAGTCTAAGGGTGTAGATGAGATCTAAGAGGCAAGGGAAGATATGGTGTCAATGAACTTGTTGGTAGATCATGGGGTTGACTAGATGTGATAGTGTTTGAATGACGTTAGGAGTTCATCAACTAGTTACTTGTACTATTGTAGAACATCATATTTACACTGGTAATATACATTTATTTTATTGACCGCAAGTTGCGAGTCACCAAAAATATTGATCATTTGACTCATAGGGCTAAGGCAGTCTAAAGGCCTATCACTAGGGCTTCATACTTAGCCATGTTGTTGGTACATTCAAAACAAATATTGAAAGATAAAGGGAGAGGTTTACCATTAAAGGGGATAAGGATGATACCATCCCCCCCCCATCACATTAACACTTTGATCCATCAAAGAACATGATGACTTGATAGGTGAAATTTGCTTGAGAGAGGGTCATAATGGACTCATATAAAAACTCAAGAGGAGGTTGGTTGTCTGATAAAGGGGCCTTGGCCAATTTTTTATCAATGACTTGACCTTTAATTGACTTTTAGTAAATAAAATCAAGGTCAAACTCTACTAAGATCATGAGCCATTTGGCCATACACTAGTTTTTAGATGGCTTGGAGTACATGTAGTGGCAAAGCTTGGTATCCATGAAAATTAGGGCCAATCAAAGTTTATCAATATGGGTATATCAAGTCTCGTACTCTACAATCATGTGGCTAATGTAGTATATGATTTTCTCTCTATGTTGTTCACCTCAATGAGCAAGTATTACCCTTAGGGAATGGTCAATGGTAGATATATAGGTATAAAGGTTGGTCATCCTTGGTAGGGGTGAGGATAGGTGAAGATAAAACATACATTTTGAGTGAATAAAAGGTCTTTTGATAGTAACTATTCCACTTGAAAGACACATCCTTCTTTAGAAGGTGGTGGAATGGTTGACACTGATCCAAAAGTTGGGAGATAAAATGATGATTGGATTGTAGCTTTCCCTATAAGCTACGAAGATGTTTAAGGTTGATGGGAAGAAACATGTCTAAGATAGCTTTGAATTTGGTGGGATAAACTTTGATTCCATTAAGGGATACAATGAATCCAAGGACCATTTCCAATAATACCCCAAAAATTCACTTCTTGGGTTTAAGGCAGACATGGTAATGGATAAGTCATTAAAAGATGATCTTAATAATGGCCAAGTTATCCTTTCAAAGTTTGGATTTTCCAAGAAGGTTATCCACATAGTACTTGATAATCTTAAGGATAAGGTCATGGAAGATATAGGTCATGGCACATTGGTAGGTTTCACTAGTGTTCTTTAGTCCAAAAGACATTATTGTCTAGCAAAAGGTTCCCCAAGGGGTTGTAAAGGCAATCTTGTGTTGATCTTCATCTATAATTAGGATTTGATTATAACCCAACAATCCATCCATAAGAGATAACATCTTATGGATAGATATAATATCAACAAGTTGGTCAATGTTGGGTAAGGGAAAGTCATCTTTGGGGAAATCAAGATTGAGGGCACAAAATTCCACATAAATGAGTAGTCCCCCTATGGCTTTGGTGATAGGTACAAAATTTGAGACCCATTGATGGTAGTTAATGGGTTGAATGAAATTGATATCTCTTCTTTGATAAGAAGGGCTATGTGGGGATACATGCATTGGAGCTTTTACTTGATGGGTTTGGCATCATGGTGAGTGACTATGTTATGGGCAAGAAAAGGTTATGGTATGATCTTAGAGGAAAGAGGGGAAGTCTTAAAGTTCCTTAGTAGTCAATGATTGTCCAATTTTGATAATGCAGGGGCTATCTAGAGTACCCAAGTTGATATCCATGGTGGATTCATTCAATGTGGTTAAAGAGTCAGGAGGAAGGGATTTGTGGATTGAAGAATCTAGGGCACTAAGATAGGTGAGAATAGAATCATCCTAGCACTAAATAGTGTTAATGGTAGGAGAGTCATCTCTTGTGATTTTAGGATGGATCAAATGGATGGTTATGGTCACCCTCTCCTTCTAATAAGTTAAGGGTCTAAGGCTAATCATGTTGATGAGAAAAAGTTAGGTGGGATGATGTCATCATCCTTACATGCAAGTGGAGGTGAGGTTGGTGAGGAGGGGATATCTTCCTCAACAATGGTAACAATGGGTTTTTTATCTTTCTTCTCATTAGGTAAGATGAAACCCATTATGTTCTTCTCATGTGGCTTTCTAGTTTTGATGGTGGCCAATTTATGTGGGACATGCTCATATCACCCAAGACCAAAGCCTTTCCAAGCACACCTATGAAGGTATATCTTGGAAAATTTTGGTTTATCTAGATGAGAGAAACCAATAATGAATGGTCAAGGTGTAAGAGAGGTGGTAGAAGCACTAAGGATTTGTTGAGTCCCCCATAGATAAAACAAGTCTGATGATGGGGAGGTCTAAAGGGAATGATAGTTCCAACATTGGGGTCATATCCTGGTTGGTTGGTAAGTTTCCCATACTCATGCGGAGTAGGGAAAGTGTCAAGTGCTAAAAAGTGATATTCCCCCAATGGAAATTGATGGAACATAGATTCTAAAGGGTCTATGGTAGGGATTTGGTGTGAAGGTATAAAAGACCTAGTTGATGCCTCATTAGTGGAAGGAGGTATGATATCCACTTTAGTGGTTGAAGATTAGGATATCGAGTTGAGGGTGTGCTATATGGGGGTATGAAGACATCATTAGGGTGATAGTTAATGTTACATGTTGAGAAAGGACTTGGATCAGCCTTGATGGTGATGACCTGGCCCTCATGTTCAAAATTAATGCAATGGTGGAGGGTAGAGGGAGCACAACCCATGGAGTGAATCCAAGGTCATCCTAGTAAGACATTGTATTGGAATTCACCTTCTACAACATAAAAAAGTTTGGGGAGCATGAGGGGTCTTAAAAATATATGAAGGATAACTATTCCCAAGTTAGTGGCCATGGTATCATTGAAGGAGTGAAGGATGGCTAAGGTTTTAGACATGACATTGTCTAATAAGTTGAGTTGGTTGTAGGTATGAAAGGAGATGATGTTAATGCTAGCTCCCCCATCAATCATGACCTATTTGATGTGGGTTTGGTTGATGTATTCAGTGATAAAGAGAGGAGGATCTAGGTCCTCAAAATGGATGGAGGGTATTTCTAAATCCTTGAAGGTAACAAGGTTAGAAATCTAAACGGCATTGAAAAAGGTGGATAGAGGTTGGGGGTCCTTGATTTGAAACTCAATTATTATAAATCCTCTATTAATTCTTGGCAATGATGTGGAGAGATAGAGATAAACTCATACAAGCTCATTTTCAGTGAGATCTAATGAAGTTGTTTGAGGATAACTCTTTTAATAGATTCTAAGGGGTTAGATTGGGAAGTACTTAAGATAAACACCTTAGATTTGGATGAAGATAGAGATGTTTGGGTATAGGTTGGTCAAGAGTTTGAATAGGGGTATGTCCAAAGAATGGACACCTTAGCCTTCCCCATATCCTTTTGTTGTGCTCTTGTGACCATGTTGATATTATGCATAAAAGGAGAGCTTGAGTTGGAGGATTGGTCAGATTCATATTCACTACAAGGTGAGAGTGGAGGAGTAGGTGAGTGTTGGGTAGGTATGGTTTGTGGTTGGTTTGGTATGGGTCTCATAAGAGATTCATATATTAATAGATCATCCTCATCATAAAGATAGTGGATTATGGTTTGGAAAGCTTTGCAGTTCTTTGTATCATGGTTGGGTGTCTTATAAAAAGAACACATATGGTGGTCATTGTACCATATGGGTTTAGAAGCTAGAGGGTCAAAGGGTCTAATGGGAGGTAGTGTTAAATAAGAGGTTTGTAACAACCTATGGAAAATTGTTGAATAAGATTTGACCAAAGATGGTAAAGGTTTAATGGTCTTTGTTTTGGTGGTTGAGATAGGAGGTTTCTTGGAAATAGGTTTGGTGGTAGGTATTTTGGGTAGGGTGGTATGATTGGTTGATGGATTTAGTTTATTCAAGGAGGTTAATGAGCTAGAGGTAGAAAATTTTAAGCTAGGTAGCTTAGGTATTGTTGGTATAGTGAAAAGAGGTGCATCAAAGAACAACTACGAAGGTGTAACCAAAAGAGGTGGCAGGGTTATTGTAGAGGCAATTGGCTTCCTGCTCAAGGTAGAGGGATGGGGCCCCAAAATGGAGGGAAAAGTTGAGGGAGGCAAAAATTAGGCCTTTTGGCCTTTGTGTGGTTTTGCCTCTTTGGTTGATTTGGTTTGGAGTTTGGTTGGTGGGTTTGAAGAGGTTAGGTCTAATTTCATAAATGGGTGACTAAGGCTTGGTGTAGGGAAGATACCAGAGTTTTTGATTATTTTGGTTGATTTCATGTGAGAAGGTGACTTTATTACTCAGGGTCTAGGTATCTTGAATGGTTAAGGGATTGTTGGATTGATAAGATTAATTGATAGGGTAGAAGCTCAAATGGTAGAAGTGGTGGGTTGGTCTACCAAAAATATGATTGAAAGATCTTTCTTGGTAAAATAAGGTAGCCCTAATTGCTTCCAAAAGGTGGCTCAATCCATGTCGGGGTTAGAGATAAATTCATATTTCTACACTAGCCTATAGAATGGTTTGTAGGTTGGTTTGATTCCTTGAATAGTGGACCTAAAAGATAAGCCCATAGGTAGAGACACAGGGATGGTAACCTCATCCTCTTCCTCAATCAAAGGATGTGGGGTTGATATAGGTGGCACCTTTGCAAGAGGAGTAAATATGAGTTTTTTCTCCTTGAGAATGATTTCTAAGGGGGGATTGGTTTGCTTGGTAGTTAAAGGTGAAGGTCAGGCAGTGATGGTTGGTTATTTTGGTGTATCAATTGAAATGGTGGTGTTGGGACCAACATACCCCACTCTTATTTAAAAATTGGGGACCCTTGAGAAGTCTTTGTGCCCAAGTTTTGAAGCATATAAACATTGAATTTTTTAAGAGAATTTGAAGATCATCCATTCTATTAAGGAACATGCTTGTGTGATTTAATCCTCTTATTTCATACTAATCTTACTAACAAGGTTACATGAGTCATTTTTTAACTTCCATGGAAGATTTAGGGTTCTATGTTTAGAAACCCTAGGTGGCCCTTAATTCAAATTCAAATATTAGAGGGAACCAAGTTGGTGGGAACCAATTAAAAATAAGCTATAAAAAATGGGTTTGCATGGGTTTAAGTCATGTTTTCATAATATAACTCAAACTCTTCCTTGTTTATTTCCCCTTTCTTTTCCTAAGTTTCTTAGGTCTAATTTAACATGGTTTCATGATGTCCCTTTTTACATTACTTGATTTAGCCTAGGTATTAATACTAAGGCCCTGATAATTATCTCTACCTCAACATTAATACCTTATGCTAAGTGATTTTATTTATGTTCTCAGGTCAAACAGTTATCCCCCTCACTCTTTACAGGATCCTATGATCGATGCTTACTCATTGGATTTCATTCGATGGATAAACCTAATTAAAAAGCTTTGGATTAAATAATGTGTACCATGATAAATTAATGGTAATCTCTCATTCATTATATTTGATCCAATAGTGTGAGGTGTAGGAGGAAAATTCAAAAGGAGCATAAGGCCTTGAGAATTAGATGCATGGTGATTTAATGATCAAAATAAAGAAATAAAGGGGCCCACCTAATAAATACATCCCATTAAATGATTAGGCCCCCATAAAATATCAACAATAATCCCTCACTCATTGGATTTAATTTAACAATGTGAAAGGTTGGATGACTTTTTAAAACTCTATGAGCTTGACACATGGCTAGTGCTCGATCAAGGTGATAACTAACAAAATATACGTAGCAAGCAAAAAATATGTGAAGATGCCAAGTGTCATGACTACAATCCTAGAGATCATTGGGCTAATAAAAGGTGAGGATTTGGATTTAGATCAATAGATCGTGCTTACTAATTAGATTTGATCCAGTGATGCAAAATAAAAGGAAGCTTTTAAAATCTAATGGATAGTATCTAAATGACACTTATGAAAATTACCATGAAAATCCTATAATGATGCCACATGAACTCCATGTAAGCATAAAAGGAAAAAATTAAAGATCTTCTAAACTCAAAAAAGCAAAGGTATAAAGAAAAAGGGTCTCCATCAAATCTAAAGCATGTATGAAGTTAAAGCCTGAATATCTCCTGCCATTAAAGCTCTAGACCCTAAACCCTCTATAAGAAGACCTAAATCAATTCAATCAATTATAGTTCAATCAAGATAGCATAATTGTGCTCTTGAGAACAAGTGCTGTAATAAAAATCCTTGGTAATCCAGTGTGAACAATTCAATAACATCATAAATGATGGTTGGTAGTTCAGTAATTAAAGATGGAAGCTAAGCTTTATTTGAACTTTGATAGTGAAGGAAGGATTTTCAAGGATAAAAATTTGGACCTGGTGGCCTTGAACATCCATGGAGTGAGGAATTGGTCTAAATTGTTCTTCCTGATAGATAAATTATAGCCTATCTCCTAGGAGGAAAAGAGGAACACCATAATGAATCAAAGCTATAATGACCTAGTTGTAATTCAAATGGCTAGTGTCCACCATGCTATAATGAAACTAGAGGTAATACACCACATTGATGTCCTTACACCCATATTTTTTAATTGTAGGATAGATGGGGAAAGGATAATTTGAGAGGGTAATTTTGAAATGGTGGCATACATCTCTCCTATGGGATTTAAAACCTATTACAAGCTCCCTTTACCCCATCTCAACCTCCCTAACATGAGGAACTTGATTAACACCCAAGACCTTGATTCAGTCCTCACACCATGGTTAATCAAAGGACCCCATGTCTTTATAACCATAGATGGCATGATTATCATTATCTAATTTAGGGAAGGCATTATAATAGCCATTACCCTTCTAAATCAAGCCTTTGGTGCCCCTTCCACTACATATATAAACAAAGTCTAGGAGTCATATGTCCACTTCATGATAGAAGATAAATTGACCCCTCAAATAGGAGACCTAATTAGCTTCTTCTTGGATAAGAAATTCGTAGCCATCAAAAGATGGACTTCTAAATAATTCTATATGAAGTCCTATCTATTGGATTCCCATATAGCCTTTGTATCCTTCCCTAGTATTAGGAACTAGTCCCCTGATGGTAGAACCATAATTTCTCACCACTATTCCAAATTGCACATATTCAAGTATAAGAACCACATGAAATTAATCTATGATTATGTTTTCCCATCCATATATGAAGACATCATAGGATTTCCTATGCCAATAGTGCATCCCCTTATCAAGAGATAGATAGATACCATGGGAGATGTATGGTATTATCCAAACTACACTATCATTAAGATAGAGGGGATCCTAACCCAACCTTATAAGCTACCAGTCCATGTCCTAAATAATCTTGTTGAGTAATAAATTGCCTCCCAAATCATCTAGGGTGTAGACAACATATGTAAAGAGAAGAGGAAAGGCCAAATCCACCCCCTCCCATTAGATATTGGGAAGATTGTAATAAAAGATTGGAAGTAGTTAGAAATCATGGTAACACATAGGAATTCTTTTGATTTCCAATTAGATAACCTTAAAATGTGGGGCAGGGTGGTTAACCACATTAAGGAGAGAAAGGTCCCTAAGATTAAATATGAATATAAGCTAGGTTTCAGTAATAACATCTATATTAGAGCAAATAATTTTGAAGAAGTGCTCTCTAGAATGAAAAGCTACAATATCAAGTTAAAATGCAAATTGATCAAAGACAACAAGCCTATAGGGGAGATATGGCAGTTGCATCCCTTACAATATCATTTATTTTTAGGACCATCTAGGACCACTCATGAGGAGCCATTTGATCAAGGGCAGCTATTTAAACCTCAACCCCACTAATACGAGCCTTAAGCTAAAAAACCTCAAGTTGAACAGCCTCAAGATGGAAAGGATAAAGGCAAGGATAAATTTGAAGAATCAATATTGGAACATAGACTTGGGGAAGGTCCCTCACCTATAGAACTCCCAGAAAGGCCACTTTCTCTCATGGAATTTATTGACATGATAGATCTTAAGCCAAAAGAGACATTGAATGGTGATCTCATTGATATAGTAGCATCATATGGCTTAGATAGAGAAGGGGATGCCTCTGAAGTAGGAAAGGATCTGATTCTATTAGATAAGGAGAAAAGAAAAGTAGATCTGGCCTTGGTTCCTATGACTCCAAGGAAGAAGCCTAGCTTTACCTTTACTCACCCTACTAGTAAATTCAACCTCTTTAGTGATAAGAATCTAATATATGGAAAGTTGTAGAAGATCCCATCCCTCTATCCTTCATGGGCATTCACACAAGTTGGCTTGACTAAGCATGATAACATCAAACCCTTGATCATAGAAATAAAAAAAAAAGTAAGAAGAGAGAAAAATATAAATTTGACATATTCAGGGGGGATAGAAAATTGACATCCTAGGATCCTCTAGTAGTAAAAGTATAGAGGTGTTTGAACCCCCAAAGTTCAAGGAACTAGATGTTAAAATCCAATTTAACCCAGACATAGTAGGATTGGAAATGATCACCACAAGGACATCCATGGTTAGTTAAGATGAATTCACCTTTCAAAAGGTGGAACCATTCACAGAGATACCCCTATTGGAAGACAATAGCTTAGAGAGGCTCCCATCTATGCAGAGGATTTGTAAATTTTAATTGAGGCTCAATCTCAGTAGGCTAGGGCTGATTTCCAAGGATTAATGTAAATAATTAAGATCTAAAAGAAGGAGAAAGAGAATTTTCTAACTCAATCAATTCTCTCGGTGCTAAATTTCATGATAAATATGCTTGAGGAGTCATACCATGACATGTTTAAATCACTAAAGTCTATGAAATTAAGGTAGGATGCACTAGAAAACTATCCCACCTTATCTAAGGATCTAGTTACTCAATGGCAAACTTCTGAGAATAAGATTTCCCATCTTCTTAATATCCAAGTTAAGAAGCAAATACCAAATTTTTAAGCCATCAGCATGGGGTACCTAAGTGCCATTTTGGGAATTGTTGTAGACAAGGCCCAAGCCTTGAGTGCTTGGCATACTAAAAAGGAAGAACTTATTGAGGAGTAGAAATAAATTGTGGGTAGAATTGAGAATCTCCTAGGAGATATGCTTGAGGATCCTACATAGCCAACTATCCTAGGAATTATTAGTGATGAATAATTCTAGCACAAAGCCACTTTAGTGACTCAAAAAATCAAAGGCAAAAGTCAAGGACAATTAGGGCAAGATAATAGTAGAATATTAGACATGATATTCAATATATGGGAGAGGATCAATGAATATAGAATCATTAAACAGGCTTTGGTTAGGAATGGCATGGATTTTCATGAGCTAGCTGATCAAGAAGAGAAGCATATCACTAGGCCTATCGTAGACGTAGGCCTAGTGGATGAACAACATGAGCGAGCTATGAGCATCCTTCAATGGCAAAGGGCCCCACCTCCAACATCCTAATTATGGTTTACCTGAGAGGTGGTATATTCTTTTTTAAAGACACATGCTAGTTTATTAGCATGATTGCCTCTAAGTCAGCATGATTGTAAAAGATACGTCTATCATAGTTTTTTATAAAGATAATTGTCTTTATCTTTGTACACCTATATTTTTAGACTGACCAATATACTACCTAGGTATTCTATAAAGGCATGTATTACCATTTGTAACAGGGTGACTTCAAGCTATTTTTTACCACTTTTAAGCAATTAATACAAAAGATTAAGGAATTTTGTAGGAATTATCTGGGTTGATGTGTTTAAATTGCTAAGTTTCTCAATTGCTTGTCTGAGTTTAAATATGAATAGTTTCTAGAAATAGTGAGTTATATCATTAATTATAGGGTTGATAAATTATGTAATGGTAGGTT
This sequence comes from Torreya grandis, assembly GCA_037957365.1. Lineage (NCBI taxonomy): Eukaryota > Viridiplantae > Streptophyta > Pinopsida > Cupressales > Taxaceae > Torreya > Torreya grandis. Next base: position 455,147 of record JARHVA010003646.1, read on the forward strand.
AGTTGAATGAGATTGAGTTTACTTCATTTTATTTTCTCTACAACAAAGATGTTCATTAGTTATCTAGATGTGGTGTAAAACATTAAAATTAAATCCAAATCTTACTTGTATTGTCATTTTATCTTTAGAATTAGGCCTAGTTTGTAGTGAAACATGAGCTTAGGCTACTTTACACTATATGCTAGTTAAGATCATGCTTGGTGATTCTTAAAACTTTGTCAATATGTTCAGAATCAAGGATCAGCAATCACCATTTATTTTTGACTCTACCCTTTCCTTTTTCTCTTTTTTTAAACAATTCACTTTAGTTTAAAACATTGTTCATAACCATTTAGTTTAGTCAATAGTTCAGATCTAGACCAATGTTTCAAAATTAGCATCAAGATTCACAAAATAAGGCACTAAGATGGCTCCCAACCATCAAAATTTATAAATATTATGGAATAGTTTATATTTCTTTGCTTCTATTTCACCATAGGCATCCTAATTGCCAAATACCTACAACTCATTCTCTGAATCCTTTGGATTTTAAAATGAGAAGTGTTTTTTAGACACTAAGAGCACCTGTGGTACATTTAGAAGCATTAATAGGAAAAATATATGTTTGTGCTAGAAGGAGGGTGGTTGATGCTAATTAGCCTAGGATTGGCGATGTCTTTACACCTTTGGGTAGATCTCCGATCCCAAGTTTAAAGATTGATGGTCTTGGAGATTTCTAACATATCTTTGTCCTTTGTTAAATTAAATGTCATAGTTATTTAATAAATGATTTATATTTCTAGTAAATATAAATTTGGATTTGTGGATTTATAGTATTTAAAATTGGAATAACTTATTATGATCAAAGATCAATTGATCCATTGCAAATTATGGTTTATCTTGAGCTCAACCTTGTAAAGATTAGCTATCTTTACATAATAGGATACATCCTTGAGCTACCTTTATGGAAATTTGATATCTTTTATCACTTCTTATATAAATATTTATAGAATTAGCCTAAGATGCATGTTTGGTCCTTCTTGTAAAAATTAACTTGACATACCGTGTTTTATATAGGATTTCACATCTTCAAGCTAGAATTGCCTAGGATTCACACTAAATCATGCTCAGAAATGGGAGAGCCTTTACTAGAGCTACAAAGTCATCAGATAAATAGGTGTGATAAAGGTAGGTGAATAATTTAAGTATTTACCCACTTTTCCTATTCAAGGTACCTTTTCATTGATACCATATCTAGGTATGGCTTGGCTAGGAAGTTCACCCATTAATGTATAAGGGGTAGTCCATGATTTACCATGTAATCTTGAGAAATATTTACCCATATTTAGTCCTAATGGTGTTGTAACTATGAAATAACATGTTAGGTCTTTTAAATTTTCTTTAAGATTATTAAATGTCATACATGAAGATGTAGTGTGTAGACTATTTCCATTTACTTTTAAAGATGTAGCATATGAATGGTTCTTTAATTTGTTTGATGACTGCATTACCTCTTACAATGATTTCAAGACCATTTTCATTGATGAATTTGGGAAGATTATTAGTCCTTATGTCATTTATCATCAATTTACAACCATGAAAAGAGATGCTAGTAAAAATATAAAGTCTTTCAATGCCAGATTCCAAAAAATGTATATCAGGACTATGGAATCTTACAAACCTAATGATGTTCTAACCCTAGAGATCTATAAAGACATAGTAGATCTAATGAATTTTTTATTTTTAAATATATCCATCCCAATTATACTTTCATTATCCCAATCCTATTTTGAGGCAGTGGTTATCAGTGATCAAATGCAACCAAAAGGCCACATGGCATACTCTGTCCCTAATGTTAACCCAAAAATGCCTATTTTGAACCTTTTTCCAAATAATAACCAAAATACCCTAGATCTTAATAAAATCCTAAACTTGAACATTTTACCTACTAGTTATGTTACTCTTAATCAAAATCTAAGATTCCTAAGTCACCAAACTACTAATGGATCTTCTACTAATGATCAAAAGGCCTTAATACCCATTCCTAGTTAAAACCATAATTAGGTCAATAATTATGAGACCCCTAAGAGTGAGAATGATTCTATATTAAAGATGGTTCAAAAAATTAGCACCAATTTTCTCTAATTACAAAAATAAGTTGGTAATACTGGTGAAAATTTTGGAAGGAACTTTACTTTACAAAAGTTGAATAGACTAGGAAATAGGTTTCACAATGATAGCTTCTAAAATAGAAACAATACTAATTAACCTTCTATTAGTAACAAAACCATGGACATTAATCTCACTGAGATTGTTTTGCCTGACTACTGTAGAGTGCATGTTAATGCTAAACATGGTGAGACTAATTGCATTGAGTTCTGCAAAGCCTTTGAAGCTTTTTAGGAAGAACTAGTTACATTTGAAGTGATCCCTAATAAGGATAATAATGCAAATAAATTTGGCTTTAAGCCTTCTAACTAAATATACATAGTAGAAACCTTTGATTTCCCCTTTGAAGAGTAAAATCAACTAGATGAGATCCCTAAGGAAAGCTATGCATTTCAATAGTTCTTGAAAAAGACTTACCCATTAAAGAACAAGGAGTAGAAGAAACCTTTAACCACCTCAACTCCTCCAAATAAATATGGGAACCCTCTTGACACTACTTCAAGGAATGACCCTAAGCCACCTAAAGGAAGTTCCTCCAAGCCTAGTATTTATTCACTGAGTAAGACTAGCTATAATATTATTGAAGACATGAAGAAAATCACAGACAACATCACCTTGTTAGACTCAAGTGCCTCTATAAATATCTTGTATGATTTAACATAGATCATAGAGTTAAGAGATTTACTATTGGAGTATTTTAAATTCATTAAAACTCCTAAGACTGATCATGCCAATGTAATAGTACATAAGGCCAAAGTTGAATCCCCCTTTCTTGCTCACAATTAGGATTTTTAGCAAGAACTTGCACAATTACTTGTTAGACTCAAGTGCCTTTATAAATATCATGCATGTTGGTATATGTAAACAACTTGGCTTAACCCCCATCAAGTCTAATAGGATTGTCACCCAATTAGACAAGTCAAGGGTAAAGGTAATAGAAGAACTCTGAATGTTCACATATAAATAGTTTCATAACCTAGAATTCAATAATTCATTATCATTCAAGTGGTTGATATGCCAAATGACTAAGAGATCTTGTTGAGTAGGGAATGGAACAAGGCCTTAAATGGGTATATGTCTACTGACTACTCCCACTTATGGATACCTTAAAAAGGAGTCCCAAATCAAATAAGAGTTGAGAGTTTTCTCTAAAAATAGGAACCAAGAATGAAACATTTGATAATAGAGTATAATGTTATAAATGAAAGGGTCAGCATAATGGACTTCTAGGATGACCAAGTTCCAAGGTAACATGGAGTGAATAATCCAAGAAGGAATTTAGTGACATCAAAGAGGCCATTGGCCAAGCCTCAGTGCTTATAAGTCCATATTTCTCAAAAGATTTGTACCTTTACTCTTTTGCATCTGACCATACCATAGTTTATGTATTGACTCAAAAATTTGAAGGGTGTGACCACCCAATAGCCTTCATGAGTACTAATATTAAGAATTTTGAACTAAACTATTCCATGATTTATAAGAAAGCATATGCACTATTAAAGGAAGTAAATAAGTTTAGGCACTACATCCTCATAAATAAGGTGCATGTTATTCTATCTAACCTTGTCACTAAGATTATGTTGAGTCAAAATGAGTTGGGAGAATTTAGAGGTAATTGGATGTCAATTTTTCAATAATATGACTTGGAGATGAAGGTAGAAAATCTGGTAAGGTGCCAAAGATTTGATTCAAATGATTGCCAATACTATCCCTAGGTTAAGTATCATGCAAGTAGACCAGCATAGTTTTTAAAATAATGAATGGTATGATTCAATCATACACTTGATAATCAATGGTACTTGTCCTACAGGTCTATCTAAGGAGAAAAAGAGAGCCTTGAGACTTAAGGTAGCCCACTACCTGATCAAGGATGGAATCTTGTATAGAATGAACTTTGAAAGAATCTACCTAAGATGTGTCTCACAAGAAGAAGTCACCCAAATTATGGACACATTTCATGAAAATCTAGGAAATGGAAATCCCTTTGGAAGAATGATATCTCATAAAATCCTAAGGACAAGTTACTATTGGCCTAAAATCTTCAAATATGCTCACAGGCATGTGAGAGAATATCACTCTTGTAAAATATTCAATTCCAAAGATCCAAAGGTAGATATGCCTCTACAACCCATTATGATTGACAAACCATTTGCATAATGGGGTCTCAACTTTGTTGGAGTAATCAACCCCAACTCATTTTAAAATCACAAATACATCTTGACTACCATAGATTATTGCACTAGATGGACTAAGGTGGTCACCACCAAGCAATGTAGAATGGAAGAAGTGATCAATTTCCTAGAGGATAATTAATGTACTATATTTGGGACCCCAGTCTCTTTGGTATGTGACAATGGGTATGCATTAATTTCAATTGAGATGACTGAATGGGCTTATGATAATGGTATTACACTTTAATTTTCCTCCAATCACTATCCCCAAAAGAATGGTGTTTTTGAATCTACAAATAAAAACCTAATGAATTCAATCAACAAGTTTGAAAAATATAAACCTAGAAGTTGGCATAAATTGCTCAAATTTGCACTCTAGGTTGATAGAATAAGGATCAAGCAAGCCTTGAAGGCTTCACCCTTTATGATGGTGTATGGGCAAGAGCCCATTTTTCCCACAACTCTCAAATTTCCTACATATAAATTTATGCAAGAATATATGGAATAAATTCAAGAACATGCCACTTATATGCTATTAGACATCATTCAAATGGAATATGATAGAGAAAAGGCTTTTGCTGATTTTAGCAAACACTAGGCCACGATGAAAATATGGTTTGAAAAAAGGTCTAAAGTTAAAGTGTTTAGGTAGGGAGACTTAGTCCTCCTTTGGGATAAAGCATATAAACCCAAAGGTAATCATGGAAAATTCACACCCCTGTGGATTTTCCAATACAATATTGTAAAGACACTGAGGAACAACACCTTCAAGCTCAAAGATTTATAAAGGGTAGAGTTAATATTGCCTACTAATGGGAAATACATCAAGCACTACTTCTCTGCCACCCTTCCTAGGGTCTTCATGGAGTAAAATATAAGGTGATTATATTAGAGTAAGTTAATTAGTTTGCTTTGAGCATCTTTCCTTTCATATCCCTAGTTTGAACATATGTTTGTTCATATTTGTTTGGTTTCCCTATTTTACTTTCTTCCTTTTGTTGTGTGTTGCTTGTTTTTTTCCTTGATTTCAAGATGTCTTCAAAGACATAATTGAGCCTATAAGTTATGAAATGTGATCAATATGTGACCAAATTCTAAAATTAGGTATGAACCCCTTACAAAAGTAACCATAGTCCTGGAACCTAGCATTATGATATAGCTTAGAGAAACTGAGTATAGATAGGTAGAGAGAAATCCATTCCATTAAACCTAAGTCATGACCTTAGATCCATAATTTTTTTAGGAAGATTTACACTCAAGGATTGGATACTTAAATTATCAAGAGTATTCCATTATCTATCACTTAATCAACATCCTTTCCTAAGACAAGAGTTTTATCCCTGAGTGATCCTCCCAAAATCAAATATTTGACCAGACCTTAAATTTGGATATCTTAGTTCCCAACCTTACTATAAACATAAAGATATAAAAATTAAAAAAAGGAATAAGAATAAAAATCAAAAAATGAAGCTTTGAGACAAAGGTGATTCAAGTAACCTCTATCGGGGCTATGGATGCCTAGCTAGCAATAGAGCAAGGACATGAGTGGAATCAAAGGTATCTCTGTCAGGGCTATAGACACTTGGATAGAAATAGAGCAATACCCAATCCCTCCCTATGAAAAACCATGATTCATAATGAATTTTTAGTATACCCTAGGTCAGTATAATTGATTGAAGGTAGGAAGTTAAGGAGTGCTTCTTGAATCCTAGGGAAAATAGTAAGTGGAATCAAAGTACACACATAGCTCATGTATGTCCTGATGTTTGACCTCAAATATACAAGTGCAAGGTTTGTTTCAACCCTAACTATATCTATATGGTGGTTTCTTTGATCAAGTGTAATGATGACCTCAATGTATGTCTAAACTCAGAGTCTAGAAGTTCTAACATATTATTATGTTTCCCCCAAAAGTTGCCATTTGTTAGGACCAATATACCCCCCTCTTATTTAAAAATTAGGGACCCTATTTGTGCCCAAGTTTTGAAGCATTTGAACATTAAAGTCTTTAAGAGAATTTAAAGATCATCCACTCTATTAAGGAACATGCTTGTGTGATTTAATCCTCTTATTTTAGACTAATCTTGCTAACAAGGTTATGTGTGTCATTTTTTAGCTTCCATGGAAGATTTAAGGTTATATGTTCAAAAACCTTGAGTGGCCCTTGATTAAAATTAAATATTGGAGGGAACCAATTTGGTGAGAACCAATTAAAAAGAAGCTATAAACAAGGGGTTTTCATGGGTTTAAGTCATGTTTTCATAGCATAACTCAAATTATTCTTTGTTTCTTTCTTTCCCCTTTCTTTTCCTGAGTTCCTCGAGTCTAATTTAACATGGTTCCATGATGTCCCTTTTTATATTCCCTAACTTAGCCTAGGCATTAATACTAAGTCCCTGATAATTATCTCAACCTTAGCATCAATACCTTATGCTAAGTGATTTTATTTATGTCCTCGGGTCTAACAGTTTTCCCCCTCACTCTTTGTAGGATCCTATGATTGATGCTTGCTCACTAGATTTGATCAGATGGAGTGCCCTAATTGAAAGTCTTTAGCTTAAAAAATGTGTACCATGATAGATCAATGGTAATCACTCACTCTCTAGATTTGATCCAATTGCATGAGGTGTAGGAGGAAAATTCAAAAGGAGCATAAGGCCCTAAGCACTGGATGCATGGTAACTTAATGATTGAAAGGAATAAATAAAGGGACCCAACTAATAAAGATATCCCATTAAAAAACTAAGCCCCCACAAAATATCAAAGGTGATCACTCACTCACTAAATTTGATCCAATGTTTTGAAAGGCCCAATGAATTTTCAAAGGTCTATGAGCTTAACATGTGGCCAGTGCTTAACCAAGGTAATAACTAACAAAAGATACATAGCATGGGAAAAATATGTGAAGATGCCAAGTGTCATGACTATAAGCCTAAATATAACTAGACCAATAAAAGGTGAGGAATTGGATTTAGATCGATGGATCATGCTTTCTCATTGAATTTGATCCAATAGCATGAACTAAAAGGAAGATTTTAAGAGCCAATGGCTAGTATCTGAATGACACTTATGAAAATTTCCATGAAAAGCCTATAATGATGCCACATGGACTCCACGTAAGCATAAAAGGAAAAAATCAAAGATATTCTAAACTCAAAAATGGAAGGGTATAAATCAAAAGGGTCTCCATCAAATCTAAATCATGTATGAAGTTAAAGTCTAAATATCTCTTGCCATTTAATATCTAGACCCTAAACCCTCTATAAGAAGACCTAAATTGATTCAATTAGTTATAATTCAATTGAGATAGCATAATTTTGCTCTTGAGAACAAGTGTTATATTAATAACCCTTGGTAATCTAGTGTGAACAATTCAATAACATCAAAACTGTTGGTTGGTAGGCAGTAATTGAATATGGAAGCTGAGCTTTATCTGAACTCTAAAAATGAAGGAAGGATTTTCAAGGATATAGAGTTTGACCCAGTGGCCCTAAACATCCATAAAGTGAGGAATTGGTATAAATTATTCTTCCTAATAGATGAATTTTTTCCTATCTCCTAGGAAGATAAGAGGAATGCCACAATGAATCAAAGGTACAATGAACTAGTTACAATTCAAATGGCTAGTCTCCACCATGCTATGGTAAAACTAGAGGTAATGTACTTAATTGATGTCCTTACACCCATATTATTTGATTTTAGGATAGATGGGGAATGGATCATTCCAGAGGGTAATTATGAAATGGTAGAATACATCTCTCTTATGTCCTTTAAAACCTATTACAAGCTCCCTTTACCCCATCTCAACATCCTTAACATGAGGAACTAGGCTAACACCCAAGACCTTGATTAAATCCTCACACCCTAGTTAATCCAAGGACCCCATGTATTTAAAACCTTAGATGGCATGATTCCCATTATCTAACTTAGGGAAGGCATTAGAATATCCATGACCCTATTGAATCGAGCCTTTGGTTCCCCTTCCACCACATATGTAAATAAAGTCTAGGTGTCCTATGTCTACTTTATGATAGAATATAAATTAACCCCTCTAATAGGAGAGATAATTATTTTCTTCTTAGTTAATCAATTCATATCCATCAAAATACAAACTTATAAATAATTCTATATGATGTCATATCTATTGGATTCTAATCTAGCCTCTGTATCGTCCCTAGCATTAGGAATAAGTCCCCTAATGGTAGAACCACAATTTCTTACCACTATTCAAAATTATGCATATTCAAGTACAAGAACAACATTCAATTCATCTATGAATATGTTTTCATATCCATATATAAAGCCATCATCATAGGAGTTCTTATGCCAAGATTACATCCCCTAATCAAGAGACAGATAGAGACCATGGGAGATGTATGGTATTATCCAAACTGCACTATCATTAGGATAGAGGGGATCCTAACCCAACGTTAAAAGCTACCAATCCATGTCCCCAACAAACTTTATAAGTAATAAATTGCTTCCCAAATCATCCATGGTATAGACAAGGTATGCAAAGAGAAGAGGAAAGCCCAAATCCATCCCCTCCCATTAGATATTAGGAAGATTATAATCAAATATTGGAAGCAGTTGGAAATCATGGTAACACATAGGAATTCTTTTGATTTCCAATTAGATTAACTTAAAATGTGGGACCCAAGGGTTAGGGTGGTTAACCACATTAAGGATAAAATTGTCCCTAAGATTGAATATGAGCATAAGCTAGGTGTCAGTGATGACATCTATATTAGAGAAAAGAATTTTAAAGAAATGTTATCTAGAATCAAAAGCTACAATATCAAGTTAAAATTCAAATTGATCAAAGATAAAAATCCTATAGGGGAGATATTTTAGTTGAATCCCTTACAAAATCATTTATTTCTATGACCATCTAGGACCACTCATGAGGATCCATCTAATCAAGGGCAGCCATCTAAACCTCAACCCCACAAGTAGGAGCCTCAAGATAAATAACCTCAAGATAAATAGCCTCAAGATGGAAAAGATAAAGGCAAGGAGAAAGTTGAAGAACCAAGATTGGAACATAGACCTGGGGAAGGTCCCTCACCTGTAGAACTCCCACAAAGGCCACTTTTTCTGATGGAATTTTTTGACATGATAGCTCTTGAGCTAGATGAGACATTGGAGGGTGATCTCATTGATATAGTAGCATCATATCACTCAGATAGAGAAGGGGATTCCTTTGAAGAAGAAGGAAAGGAGTTGGTTCCATTAGAAAAGGAGAAAAGGAAAGCAGAGTTGGCCTTGGTTCCTATGACTCCAAAGAAGAAGCCTAGGTTGATCTTTACTCACCTTACCAGTGAATTTAAACTCTTTAATGATGAGAATCCAATCTATGGACCACTCATCCCTGACTAGTTCATCTATGGGAAGTTTTATAAGATCCTATCACTATCTCCTTCATGGGCCTTAACACAAGTTGTCTTGACTAAGCATGATAACATCAAACCCTGGATCATGGACATAGTAAAAAAGTAAGAAGAGAGAAGAATACAGATTTAACATATTTAGTGAGGATATAAAATTGACATCCTAGGAGTCTTTGGTATTAAAAGTATGGAGGTGCCTAATCCCCCAAAGTTCAAGGAACCAGAGGTTAAAATCCAATTTAACCTAGACATAGTAGGATTGGAAAGGAGATATCCATGGTTATTCAAGAGGAATTCACCTTTCAAAAGGTGGAACCATTCATAGGGCTAACCCCTGTTAGAGCATAATAGCTTGGAGAGGTTCCCATATATGAGGAAGATGTGGAAAGTTTAATTGAGGCTCAATCTTAGTAGGCTAGTGTTGGTGTCTAGGGATTAGTGAAAATAATTAAGAACCTAAAGAAGGAGAAAGAGAATTTACAAACTCAAGAAATTCTCTCAGTGTTAGATTCCATGATAAAGATGCTTGAGGAGTCATTTCATGACATGTTCAAAGTAATAAATTCTATGAAATTAAGACAAGATGCACTAGAAAACTAGGCCACCTTAGTTAAGGAGTTGGTTACTCAATGGTAAACTTCTAAGGATAAGATTGCCTAACTTCTTAATATCTAGGTTAAGAAGAAAATACCAAATTTCAAAGCCATCAGCATGGGTCACCTAAGTGCCATTTTGGGATTTTTTGTAGACAAATTCCAAGCCTTAAGTTATTGGCATACTAAAATGGAAGAACTTATTAAGGAGGAGAAATAAATCATGGGAAAAATTGAGAAGTTATCTGGAGTTATGCTCAAGGATCCTACATAGCCCACTACCTTGGGAATTATTAGTGATGAAGAATTCAATAATAGAGCCACTTTAGTGACACAAGAAATCAAGGAAAAAAGTCAAGGACAATCAGGACAAGATAATAGAAAAATATTAGACATGATATTCAATGTATGGAAGAGGATCAATAAATCCAGAAGCATTAAGGAATATTTGGCTAGGAATGACAAGGATTTTGATGAGCTATCTTCTCAAGAAGAGGAGCATATCATTAGGCCTGCCATAGACTTAGGCCTAGTGGATGAACAACATGAGTGAGATATGATCATCCTTTAATGGGAAAGGGCCCCACCTCCAACATCCTAATTATGGTTTACCTGAGAGGTGGCATATTATTTTGTAAATACACATGCTAGTTTATTAGCATGATTGCCTCTAGGTCAGAATGATTGTAAAAGACACGTGTATCATAATTTGTTACAAAGACAATTGTCCTTATCTTTGTACATCTATATTTTTAGACTGACTGGTATACTACTTAGCTCTTCTATAAATTCATGTATTACCATTTATACTAGGGGTACTTTGAGTTATTTTGTTCCACTTTTAATAAATTAATACAAAGGATCCAAGAATTCTATAGGAATTATCTAGGTTGATGTGTTTGAATTATTAATTTTCTCAATTGCTTGTTTGAGTTTGAATATGAATAGTTTCTAGAAATACTAAGTTAGATCAATAATAATGGGGTTGTTAACTTTTGTAATGTTAGGTTATTTGAGTGAGATTGAGTTTACTTTGTTTTATTTTATCTAAAATAAAGATGTAAATTAGCTATTTAGATGTGGTGTAAAACATTAAAAGTAAATCCAACTCTTACTTGTATTATCATCATATCTTTAAAATTAGGCCTGGTTTGTAGTTTAACATGAGCTTAGGCTACTTTACACTATATGTTGGTTAAGATAATGATTGGTAATTCTTAAAACTTTATCAATATATTCACATTTAGAGATCATCAATCACCATTTCTTTCTTACTCTACCCTTTCCTTTTGCTCTTTTTTTTAAACAATTGAATTTAGTTTAAAACATTGTTCATAGCCATTTAGTTTAGTCAATAGTTCAGATCTAAACTAATTTTTAAAAATTAGCATAAAGATTCACAAAAGAAGGCACGAAGATCGCTCCCAACCATAAAACTTTATAAATATTATGGAATAATCTATGTTGTTTTGTTATTATTTCACCATAGGCATCTCAATTGAAAAATACTAACACATGCCCTAAATCCTTTGGATTCTAAAATGAGAAGTGTTCTTTAAACACTAAGAGCACCTATGGTATATTTGAATCATAAATAGGTGGTTAAGGACTCCACCACCTCAACAAGTAAACAGGAGAAAGCTGATGTTTCCTTGTTTTGGGTTTATAATTAAGGAGAAGGTAATTCTACTACCTCAATAAGTAGAGAGGGTGAGGGATAAATAGGTTTTCAATAGGATCTTTAGCAATCAATGTGTCAAGAACCATGTTAATCATATGAGTATCATGGCAACACTCAATTTTTTTGCTCTAATTCTTGGTAGGAGCATGTTTTAGGAAAGGTTGCATGAATATATCAAGGGCTTAGTTTGATGGTGAATTAGGTTTATCTAATGTAAGTTCCCCTTATTAATGAGGGATTATACAAGGTTATTTTAAAGTGTTACACCTACTATCATCATGTATTATAACCTGATGAAAGGTCCATAGTCATTTTCATTATACCAACTAGGTACAAGGCGAGAAGAGTCAAATTATTGGGGTGATTTGATAGGAAGAAGTTAGTTGATGTTGGCTTTTAATGACTTCTCCAAGATGGATGCATAGGATTATCTAAGTGGAATGAATAGATTTTGGTTGTTCTAAGTTTGGATCTTTGGGTTTTGCTTTGAGGAACTATAATAATTAGATTGGTTAATAGAAGGTGGGGGAGTGGCCTTTAATACAACCACATTCATGGTTCCCTTGATTTTGGTGTTGGTGTTAGACTAGTTGCTTGACTTGGAGGAAGAGGTCTCATTGGGTTTAAAGGTTCAATTTTTGTTCTTGATCTTTAACTTTCCTTTATCAATGGCTCAGTTCTCTAACTTATGTTGCATGGTAAAAGCTTCATCAAAGGTTTATAAGCTTTAAACATGTAATGTAGAGGAAATATGCTTGGTACATGCCTGAGAAAAGATCTTTATGAGTTTGGGTTGAGGTAAGGAAAAGGAAATGTGGTTAATAAGTCTCCTCCAATGAGCCACAAAATTAATAATGGATTCATCCTTGAACTACTATATATAATAGAGGTCAGTGATAGAAACTTTCTTGGATATATTGATCAAAAAGTGGTTCAAGAAGGTTTGAGCTAGTTGGGTGAAATAGAAAAGGGAGTGCTTAGGTATGGCACTATACCAATCCATTGCTAGATTGACTAGAGACATGGGGAAGGTGTGGATAATAAGGGAATCATCATAGGTGATGAGATAGAAAGCATGCCTAAATGCCGTAAGGTGTTGTTGTGGATCCTCCTTACTTTGAAATTTAAAGAACTTGGGAAGTTCCCATTGGGAAAGTTATGGCCTAATAGGTACAGATGGATGGATGGGATCATTATAGATTTGTTCATATGATAAGATGTTGTGAACACCCAAAATGGATGACTCTAATGTGGTCATCTTGTCCATAATCATATTCATTAGGTTAGCTTGGGGCTGTACACCTGAAGGGCTATAATATGCATACTATTGTGGTAGTTGAGAAGCATGATAGTAGTGGGTAGAAAGTTTGAAGGCTGACACATATGGGTAAGTGGAAGTCAATGGTTGGGTGGAGGATACATAATGGTAGGTAGAGATAGGTGTTTGCGTAGTTGGTATGTACCCTTATAGATTATGGATGTAGCTAAAGGTTGGTCCAAGGGGTGCTTGTTGGATAGGAAAGGTAGTTGGGTTGGTGACTGATGGAAGGGTGGTGAACCTTGTGCTAATCAATGGTAATATAAAGGGTATGGACACCACAAGGCTTTGAAGTAAAGTAGTGGTTGATGGGTTGGAGGTATATAAAAGAGGGTTGTTAGTGTTAGAGGTAGGCACTCTTATTATGGAGGAGTGGTTGGTAGGAGTAGAAGGTATAAGGGTGGTGGTAGTTTGAGTTAGTTGGTTTTTAATGGCAGTCTCAAAGGGGTTGTTGGTTGATGAGGAAGCTTGGGTAGTCAATAGTTATGTTTTAACCATGGAATTAGAGGTACTGCCCATGATATGGAGAGGCATACCATCAGGTGGATCTATAGATGGATTCAAAGATAGGATATGGTAAGATGTGGTTTTAAGATAATGTTACAAGGCCATGAGATTATTATTTAGGAAAGTGGAAACATCTGCATCTCCTTGAGGAACCTCCCAAGGGAAAGTAAGACTTCCCAAGGGGTGAGGAGAGTCTACTAGTTATGAGACATAGTCCATGGATGAAGAGGTAGAAGAGGTAGGTTGGATTGGTGATAGGTTTTTCTCTATAAGGTCTATTCATTGTTGGTGAGTGAGAACCATATGAGATAGGGGAGATAAAAAGCATAAATACCCTCACTACTTTAATAAAGAGAAGATAAGAAAGGATCAAAGAAATCAAATCACACTCTAAAGGGTACGTTAAGCTCTAGAGTTTTAATTAATCTCACTTTTAGCTTATGCCTTAAAAAAATGTGTGATTGAAATTGGTTTGTAGATCAGGTACTAAAAAATAAGTGTAAGGTTGATTTTAGGTTGTGTTTAAGCACTCAATAAGAATCTATAATGGAATCAATATGTGGCTTGGTATTGGGGCCTACACCCTCACTTCACACACTACAATGATAATTTTTTGAGGTTCTTAGCCAATATATATTGATATCCATAGATTATACTCAAATATAGAGTTGAGTTGGTTCTCCCCCTTGTAATGACATCCAAGTAGGATCACTAGCAAAGGGTAAGGTTACTTTTAGGTGATGAAATCCTAGTCAGACCTTATCTCAAGTTTGTTTGATGTTAAATTGGTGAAAGTGGTTTGGTTGAGTGTGTGAAATAAAGAGTGAAGCTATAATAGATTACTTTACCTTTTAAGTTAAGTTATTTGAACTAAAATTTCAAGCAGTCGATGTATACATTTGATTTTAAGCCTAAAAGAAACTTTCGATTTCATTAATGAGCATAGAATAGAGAGAGAATGAAAGTAAACAAGAACCCAAGTAGAGATACAAGGGTCCCACTGGGTGTGCCAAAATGTTTCAATGAATTTTTACTTATTATTGGAAAGAGGGAAAAGAAAAAACTAAGTACAGGTATGGTTTAAAAACTTGATTAATAGTACATGCATTAAAAATAGAAGATTGTGAATAGGTCCTCTTTAGCTTGGGATGATGACATGCAAATAAGAAATCACTAAAGCAAATGTGTTTATTAGATAGATAATTGAGTGGATTGCCTAGCGATAGCTATATTCCAAAAATGAGAGCTTACTTATGGGTTGTCAATCCACATGTTTTAAACATTTAAGCTTATAAACAAAAAAGAATGTACTTACATCAATAATAAAAAGATACTAAAATAGAATACAAGAATGATTGATAAGAAATAGACTATAAATGATTAAATTAGTGACAAATTAATTAATACTAGTGCTAGAGAGCTGGGGTATGCATTAAAAAATTAGAAAGAGGTCTATGAATAGGAAGGAACATAAAGCATTAGGTTTGATTGGGTGTAGGTAGGTGATAAAAAATTTCTAGTTTTTACTACCAAAGTGACCATCAATAGTTAGGATTACCATCAATGGTTAAGGTGATCATCGGCAGTCAAGGTGACCATCAAGGATTGGTTAGATCATCAGTATTTAAGTCAACCATTGATAATTATTGTTTATAGATATGGGTTGGTAAAAAGGCTGATTGACAAGATTCAAAAGATGGATTCCAAGAGATGGGTAAGACTTGGGTTGATTACAAAATGGAAATAAAATAAATGAATACTAAGAAATAAGTACTTGTCTTACCAAAAGTAAATTGGGTGGATGGTTGAGGTAGTTTATCTATTGGTTCAATATAGCTTGATGAACTTGGTGGAGAGGTGGTAGTAAATTAACTCTCTAATATGATTTTTGGATTGTTGGATTATTGTTAGCAGTTGACTTATAAGAAAGAAACTCTTGGATGCACAATATCTCTTGATAATAATTGTAGATGGATTTCACCTTCCAGTTCCTCTCTTCTTATAGGCACAAGTAAGAGGTGGAAGTGAAGGTTCAACTGAGATATCTAATTATAATCATCCATACAATGGATCACAATAGTATTTATAAAACTTATATTTAGAAAATCAAAAAAAGTAGTTTGCATGCTTTTGGTTAAAGAGGTGGACCCTGACCGTTGAAGGTCAAGGTGATCATCAGTGGTCATCCTAATCATCAAAAGTCTAGGGTAAAGGGTAAGAAGGTTAGGTTAAGTTAGTTTATCCAAACTAATTATAGGTAAGCTTTGTTAAGGGTTAAAGGGTTAGGTTGGTCCCAAGAGGGTTCCAAGGTGATTCAAGGGTATTATGACATTAATAATCATGGTGTGAAATTTTTTTAATGTCTACATGTAGTAAAAAAAATTGGTAGATTTTTTCCATAGACAAAAACATAATCCCTCTCTTCTTTCAAAAAATGAACATACATATAGAAAATAAAGTTAGGATCAAGGAGACAAAATAAATCCAAACTAGGGATGAGTCATCATGCCTAGTCATCCTTCTCTCTTCCTTTCCAAACCACTAACTTCCTACATAGTACATGATATAATTTAACTAATTTTTCTTTGAAAATTTCATAGGAGAGAAAGATAGGCTTGTTTAAGTGCATTGAAGAAGTCATATGTCATCATTCATAATCTATCTTTAAGAGAATTGGTCTCCTTTTATGCCTTGATGGTCTTCAATGCTTGAAGAGTTTTTGATAATCTTCATTTAATCCTTGTGAATATATCATTAAATTTCTTGACACTCTCCATATTTTTAATGAGTGGCTTTAATTATTCTCCTTGTTTGTTGGAGTTTGACTCACTTATGCACCTATATTCTTGCCTGTATATTTCTCTCTCTTGACTTCCTCAAATAGCTCTAAGGTGGCATAAAAGTGTGTTGTTTTCATGTTTTTATTGATGAAAACGTCTCATCTATGAAAATATTACTTCAAGGCTTGATCAATTATTTAAATAACCCATCCATTCTTACATAATGCTTGTCCACCTTGATAGTGTTGTTTGAAGGATTCCTTATGTTGATTTGACTTTTTCATCATGACCTTAGCATAGGAAAGAGATAAAAGGTCATATTTATTTATTTTAATGTTCATTCCACACTTAAATCCTTTTTTAACACAAACTCTTTACCTCTTCTTGTTCTCTAAATGACAAATAACACATTATTGACTTGGTAAGGTTTGTTGAATATTTTTATGGATTGATGGAGCTTGTTGTTAGATAGTAGGGCTCTTATTCATCCAAATTAGAGTATAAGGAAGATAAAGCATGTTTTTTATGTTGATTTATTCATTAAATATAATTTATTATATTATATTTGATAATTAATAATCACATATCTCTATATTGATCTTTCTTGGATATGTCCATCTTCTCCATCTTGACAAGCTTATCAAATGCACAATGAGAACCTACAGCTTAATGATATTATATTATTTTAATAGAGGATGAGTATAAATATTATTTTAAAATCATCACCAAGGTGTCATATACCTTAAAAATAAAACTCATCTCTAAAATCCACGTACAACTTCCAAAAATATTTTTTATGCTTTATAGGCCCCAAGAAACCTTGATTTAGATTTGGGGGTCTAAAATGAGTTATAGGTATCAAAAAAAAACTCCTCATATTATTATTTTATATTTAATAATGTTTCATACCTGGATAAGTTCTAAAATCTTTAAAATACTTCACCAAACTCTCAAACAAAAATTTACAAAAAAATGCTTGCTTATTAACGTCAAGGTTGCCTGAAGATGTTATTTAATGATCTGAGACTATTTTACATTATTTTTCATTATATAAAAATGTATTAAGACTTTTAAAATAATTATATACCCTCTCATATCATTATATACCCTTTAAAAGGTCTGAAACACTCATTTCACACTCCTTTCGTGAGCAAATTAGTCAAAAACCATGATTTTCTCCATGGTGTAGACCAATGTTTTGCTATGTTCTATCTCATAATGTATATTAAGTATATTAAAAAACTTTTAAAAATTAAATTACATTAAAACATATATTCATGTCAAATTTTATGAGATTTAACTAAGTAAAACTCAAAATATGCTCTTTTTAATGCTTTCTAGCTTGCATTTCCTCATTTTTGCATGCTTGTAGATCTGAGTTTTTGAATTTTATTAAGTTTTATGAAGCTTAAATACTTAATAATTTTTTAATTATAACCTTTATAAACTCATATAATAATTATAACCATTTTATACCTTCATCTAATCACTTAAACCTCTTAAAATTTTCATTTTCTTATTGCTTTCCTTGCATTCTTAAAACCTTGTAACCTGTATTGGCACCTTTCACCATTATTTGCATTTACAATTTTATTTATTATTTTTTATTATGGTTATTTATTCCATATAATATCTCACAAAACTTTAAATTTTCAACAAATATCTCAAAAATGTAATCATATTGCCTGAAGCTGAGCTATTGGGGTTTCAGAAGGCTTTTAGAACACTTTTCCTTCTTAACGATGGTTAAAAAATTTAAGCCCATATAACATAAAAATAACTCATTTAATATTTATTTAATATGGTCCCTATATTAATATAATATTATTTTAACCAAATATTCTTTTTTGTCATGAGCCAAATATTTTAAAATAGACCTTACTAGCTTGAAGGAAAAATGGAGGAAACTTCTACCATTTTTGGACCTATGAGCTATTCTTGAGCATGGTTTTAACTTGATTAAGGCTGTAATATATTTTTTATTTATTTTTTAATACTAATTATATTAATTTAGTCTTCAAAAAAAAACTACACATAAACAACTAAACGTGTCAAGATGTCTTTTTGCACTTTGAACCTCATTTACACTTGTTCCTTCATTAAAGATGTTTGAGAGAAATAACAAAGAAAAAATGAGATGGGAATATTAAAATTAGATTTAATTTACTAATTATAACCTTTAATTTATCCCCTATCATGTTAAATAACTTAAAATGGCCTTCAATATAATGAACTTGACTCACTTGACAAGACATTACCAAAGGTTTTGATAGACCTTGAAAGAAACAAGTTAGACTCACTTTACCTTAAATTTTTAAAATTTAAATTAATTTATCCAAAACATTATATATAACAATAACTAAAACCAAATTACCTTTAATTTGTTTTACACATACCCTTGACCAATGGTGGCAAAATTTTCCAACAATGACCATTTGTCAGGAAAATTATCTAGAGGAAGCAAGATCAAAATGGGAGAATTTTTATGCTACCCATGATTTGATTCAAAATATTTAGTAGGGTTATATTATATATAAAAAAATTACACATAATTGGAACACATTTTGGTATAAATATATATTATACCTATGTAAGAATTCTCTTTTCAAACATAAAATCTTTCAAGAACTTCATACATCTCTAATAGGAGGTCACTCAAGATTTTTGAGAACATATCATATAATCAAGAAAGATTTATTTTTTGAAGGACTAAAGAGGGATGTCTTAAAATATGTGGATAAATACATGGTATGTCAACAAAACAAAAATGAAACCATTACTACCCTAGATCTTTGTAGTATTTATCTATCTTGAGCAAGTATTGGGAGGAGGTTTCCATGGATTTCATTACTAGATTACCATAGTTTAGAGGTAAAAATATTATCATGGTAATTTTGTATCAACTCACTAAGTATTCTCATTTTTTTTCTTACTATATCAATTTATTTCCAATATAGTAGCTTATGATTTTCTCAATACGATTCATAAATTGCATGTTACTCTAAATATCATTGTAAGTGATGAAGATCCAATATTTAGTAGTAATTTTTGGACTAAATTATTTGCATTTTTACGCACCCATTTGGATTATAGCTCATCCTATCATCCTCAATCTAATGGAAAAATATAGGTAGTAAAAAAATTTCTAGAAGGGGATCTTCATTATTTTAATAAACAAGATAAATGGATTCATTAGTTGCCACTTGTTGAATAGTGGTATAATACTTATGTTCATAGTTCATCAAAAATGTATCCCTTTGTGGCCTTGTATGGATATAACTCCCCATCAATAACATAAACCTTGAAGTTACATCCTAAGGTTTGGTTTTATCAGGAACACATTCAACATCAACAGGAGTTACCCTCTAGTTTGTGATAAAATTTAGCTATGATAGAATCAAATGAAGCAACAAGTGGATTAACACCATAATGAGAGGAATTTTGACATAGGTGATTAGTTATTTGTATGATTATAACCATATAATATTATGTCTCTAAAGTAATATAAAAATGAAAATAAGTTATCTCTTAACTATTATGGCCCGTATTAGATCTTGTAGAAAATTGGTAGTGTGGCCTCCAAGTTGGATTTCCCCCAGTCCACTCACATACATATAGTATTCCATGTATCTTTCCTGAAGAAAGTATTTATACATAGATTTTTTACTCAAACTAAGTTACCTCAATTAGATAAGTAAGGTAGGTTTATTCTAGATCTTGAAGAGATCCTTCAAATGTACACTAAGTAAATATAGAATAGAGCGATTAAGGAATATTTGATCAAATGGAATAATTTACATTACGAAGATGTAACATGGGAGGATGAATCATTTATGTAATAACATTTGGGGTTGATTTAACATTAAGGACAATATTTTTATAAATTGGAGGGGCATGTTATGCCCTTAACCTATGACATGTCTATAGATATGTGTGGCTAACTTGTCTTACATACATCTTATATTATCTTGTCACATTTCTCTATGTTCTTAGTAAGTTTAGCCTATGGAATAATCATGGATAAGTAGAGTATATATAAGAGGTATTGGTTAGTAATTTATCATCATATGTGAATTATTCTCTCATTGCATTTTGGTGGAGATTTTTCCCTTGACATGGCTCAATTATATATATCAAGCATTCTACTTTTTTGTCAATTATTTTTGTGGATCTACATATTATGCTCTTATTTTTGTGATATAATATTATATTATGTAAACATCTAAGTAATTTCATTATAATGCACTATGGGAAGATCACATCACTCCTAAGAGAGTTATTAACATGTCTCATTTTCAATTTATATATGGTATGAATGTGAAGATCCCCATTTATTTGAAGTTACTTGCTTTACATTTGGCAAGAATAATAAAAGACAAGAATTCAAAAAATATCTTACCAAAATAGCCATGAACCTTAACATGCTAGAGGAATAAATGATCATGGATGTTGACTAAATCATTGAGTATTAAATAAAAATAAACAAACTCTTTGACAAGAGATCCAAGAAAATAGATTTCCAAATTGGTGACTTAGTTCTCCTTTGGGAGAAGAGGAGAGAGCCAAAAGGTGGTCATGTAAATTTTGACTCCTTGTGTATGGGACCTTTCAAAATTCATCATGTTTGTGTCAACAACACTTTCTACATCACATAAAAATATAGAACACATCTTCCATTGCATTTTAGTTGTAAATATTAGACATATTAAATTCAGTGAAGTAGGTTTTTTGCTACATGTAAATAGTGAATTAGGATGTTATTATGTTTCCCTTCTATTTTGGGATTTTTCCATTTTTACTTCTATGTTTCCTATTCTTTTATTTCTATGTCTGTCAAAATATATTGAATCAATTTTCTAACTGTATAACCCAATGGTTAAAGTATTAATCACTAAAACCAAGATATTATGTAGTTCACATATATCCTTTTCAGTCCAAGCCTCCAATAAAGGATAGGTGTTCTAATTTAAAAATGACTTACCAAAAATGTTTCAATTAATATATCTCATACCAAAAAAAATTTGAGTATAAACACTTAGTGTCACAATTTTGTTTTATGCCTCAAACACCATTTTTAAAAAAATGTGTAGTTCATGTACCTAGACAACTTATTAAAGTTCCTAAAAAATGTGAAGTACACAAAGTGTAATTCAAGTGTGGCATATACAAAGTACCCAAGGTGCCTATGAAGTGCAAAAAATAGAGAATTATGTGGGAAGAGTGAGTAGTAGAATAATTTAGATTGGATGGGCTTGTTATGTCCATCAGGGATATGACAAAGTATTTAATGTTCATGAACACGCAAAAAAATTTGAAAAATATAGAAGTTTTTTAAAGAAAAAAAAATCCAATTTAAATTTATTCTCTACATCAGCCAAGGATAATATAAAGTTCTTTAAGTTCTAAAAAGGCATGAACAATGAGAATAACATGATAAAGATGGTTATAAAGGTTGTTAGGGTCATTAAATGCCAATTATAGTTTCAAAAAATTATATAAGGTAGTACAGGGTTCCTAAAACCCAAAAAAATTCTAAAACATTCATCTTCACTACCTATGAAACTCCCTACTACATTCATATTTTCTCAAATTTTACATGTGTGACTCATCCCCAAGCTTAGTATCATCTTCTTTTTTCATTTCTCATCATATTTTCACCATGTCATTCATTATTTTTGTCATCATTTTACCTATTTTCATCACATCCAAGCTTCACAATAATGTTTCCTTGTGTTCTCCATGATTTTTGTCTAATTTTTATCCTCTCAAATCATTTCACTTTTCATAGGTACCACGAGCACCATGAATCTCTAGATAAACCATATAGCTTCTAAAAAAGGTTTCAAAACTTAAATTTAACATTTTTATGGCCACTATGGCCCCTAATTTTCACTCACTTAAGAAATTACTTCCCTCATGATATTCGTACCATAGTTTAAAATTACTTGTTGAAGTTACCTTCTATGTGAAAACCCATGCTAAGATGAAATTTAGGTATATATTTTACGACCCCATTTCTACTTTGGATACTAACATTTCAAAAGTCTAAGACCAAAAAATAAGTTATATCAACCTATTATATTTTTGGGATATAAATAAAGAGTAAAATCATTTGGCCATTGGGCATCACATTTTTTATAGTGGACTCCCACAACTTGTTGAATTTCTAGCTTCATTTCAATACATAGACCTAGTCCTTTAAATTTTTAACCTAGAGACCAAAGGAAGTCAGAATGATGGAGAACATGTTAATGACCAAATTATATGGTCATTTTTTTAAAATCACTCTCAAATTTTCCATCATGATTGAGTTTTAATAATGAGAAAATAGATTGATCGACAATATTTGGACCAAGATACAAACAAGTGCCTCAATATGGTCAACCAAGCTTAGTTGAAAAATAAGATGAATGTTCCTTCCAAACTCTTAAAGTCTCTATATAGGTCTGATTTTCATGAAGATTTATCTAACATGATTACTATACTCAATAAATTAATGGGGAACCCAACCACTAGTGAATTCTATGAGTGTATGTTCACAATAATGAATATAATCTTTGAAGATAAACAATTTAAATACTAGGGTCACATCATCAATGATGTCTTACATGAGCAACTGATAACACTTAAGACCACTAAGATCTCTACATGAATTCTTATCTAGTATATTCATTTGTGGTCTTGACTTCATGACATTTTCTCATTGTAGAGGGAAAATTTGTCTCAAGGAAAATGATTTGTCTCTTTAAAAAAGTGAAGAAGCACTTTAGATCTATGATGTGTCATTCTCATGTCCCCTTTTTCGTGGAATAATGATGATATATTATGTGACCTTTGTAGGCATAATGGATAGAGGGTCATAATGCTTGGCTTGACTTTGATTCATAGAATTTCTATAGTTGGTTTTCATTCAGGTTATTTCAGACACATTGGGCCTGAGATCCTATTATTTTGGGATATTTGACATGTAGTGGAGCACCTTTATTTTGGTATGGTCATGTGCGAAATCACTCCCTAGTTCACCAGCTTTGAACGATTCGAGGATCCGACATGTATTGAGGGAGATATTAATATTTGATTGATTTAATAAAATATTAATTATTTGGTCTAATTAATAATTAATTATTAATTAGTTGGTCTAATTTTAAGACTAATTCTAATTTAAGAATTGGTCTAATTTTAAGACCCAAGTTCTAATTTGAGGAATTCTAATTTAAGAAACCCAAGTTCTAATTTGAGGAAATCTAATTTTAGCAAGCACACCTTCATGGGAGAGAGTTTGGATCATGCATTGATTATTGATTTTTGATATTGAAGAATGTGAAGACTGAGCCAAGAGTTCCAGGATTCCATTGCAGTGGAGAACATCAACTCTTCATTGTGTGTGATTCAGAGGCTGTGAAATATCAGCTGATCTATTGCCAAATTAAGAGATAGCTTCATACAAAAGTTATCAAGAAGGTTTACATATTTGAGAGGTAACTTCATACAAAAGTTATCAAAGCTTTCTAGGTATTTTTCTTTATTTAGTTTTGATTCAATAAGCAGATATAGATCTTCTATATTAGAGCCAGATATCTTCAAATCAGGGGTTGAAACGAACAGGGTGTGCTTTATTGGCGGCCGTAAAGTCTGTACAGATCTGTATAGATTTGCACAGAAACTAACTTCAATAGATACAGATCCACGTAGAACCAACAACGGCAGGCAAAGACCTCCAGTGACCGACATCGGCCAATTGAAGATCGTGTCAGCATAGAAGGACTGACAGAGACCGACGTTGGTAGTATATCGACCAACGCCGGCAACTGTGTGTTTGACATAGCAGGCCGAGACAGAATTTCCAGATTCAAGCTCAATTTCTAGATTTACCAAAGCCTAGGTTTTAAGATAGAATATTTCATATTATTTATTTGTATGATAGAGACTCAATTGTGTAATCATCTAGAAGAACAAGTGATGAGATCTTTGATTTGCTAGTGAGAGATTATATTGTGATTTATTTATGCATATCTGAATTTATTCTACAAGATTGTATCATTATTCAAAGCTATTTGAGTTTTTATATCCCCTAAGTAAGGGATATTATAGTGGTATCAGAGATTTTGCTTAGAAAAAGGAGCCCCTAAGTAAGGGACACTACAGTGGTATCAGAGCCAAATTCTTGCCATCCTATTGGGCACATCAGAGCTATGTCTTGCCATCTTGTTGGGTAGTTTGGGTAGATTGAATCAGTGAAGTATCCATGATGTCTTCAAGTACTCATAGATAGTGGGATTATGAGATGAAGAAGTTGAAACTAAGTTTGAAGAGGTTAAATGAATCTCTTTCATATCCTACATCCAAAGACAAATCCACACGGTATATGACAGCGAAGGATGAGTGGGAGTTATTAACTCTGCAAGCTCAGGGGAGGTTGTCTTATTATCACTTTGTTAAGCTAAGGAGAGAGCACTATAGATCACTTAGACAAGAGAGCAGCATGTCCCATGATTATTATGATTATTATGAGATAGGAGTTAGTGAAGATGAGGATGAGATGCTTGCACTCAGAGTGTAGAGGTGTGCTCAGATGTTAGTGCACTGAGGGGTGATGATCTCTCAGCTATGGCAATGATTGTAGAAGAGTCCCAGGATCTAATTATTGTAGATGACACTCAGGAGGATGTAGTGGATAGTTTTGAGGATTCAGTTTGACCGATAGTTTCTTTTGGTATGGAGGAGTTAGACAGTGATGCTATAATTGTTGATACTCTAGATGTTGATATGATGGAGTTGATTCACAGAGTATGGATGGTAGTATTATAAGGTCATTGATTCTGAGTCTATGGGCCATGTATCAGAGGAGGATTGTAGGAGACAATCTAGCTAGTGCCACCGTGTGTCTAGTCAGCTAAGAGTTAGTGAGTGAGACATTACTACCGCTTGCAAGCATTTCGATGATGCTGTCAGTTGTTAGCATTTATGGATGGGGTTCTCCTACTAGCATCAAGCAGGGAGGTAGTTATTTATCCTTGACAAAAATCCACTCTTTATGGGAGGCTATCCAGATTCTGAGACAGGACTATATGCAGTTGGTCACCAATAGATATTATCTTATAGAGTGGGGCAACACAATGTATGATGCATTATTGGCCAAGGAAGATAAGGTGAGTGAGCTTAAGCAGCTTGAGGTGACTTCTGAGATTCTTGAGAGTATGCAGTTGGCTTATGAGGAGTCACAATTTCATTTGGCTGAGATGACCATAGAGTTAGAGCATTTGCAGTCTTCACCAGTCCCAGACCTAGTTTATTTGTATATTGAGGTGGTTGGTGGTGAGTACATTCCTACAGTTGTTGCTGAGGAGCATGTTGTTGATGTTGACATGCATGTTCAAGATTTAGGAGTACCTGATTCTGATGAGTTTGAGATAAGTGGAGTCGAGTCTCTAGATTGATTCTTCTCACACGTATGATAGTGTGGTATGGTGCCACCTTTATAGAGAGATCAGTTATGGGATGGATTGGCACCATATTTTGTAGATGGAATTGGCAGTTGGAGTTGTCCATTCTATTTGGGTTATCATACTTCAAGAGTTTGTTTCTCATGCGTTCTTGACTATGGCAGTTGTGCTTTTAGAGTTTGGTTGAGTTGCATTTGCCAGTTTGATTATGGGTCCCTCTTTGTTCTACTTCTGATGATATTGCAGGTACTTGCTTTTATGGAGCCATTTTTTTGGCATTGTTTCGAGATTGCTTGGGGACAAGCAATTTCTAGAGGGGCGGAATGTCCTCTTTTTCATTTGACAGACTTGATGATTATAATGCAACCTTCGTAGGCTAATAGGATGAGAGGGTCATAATGGAGCTTGGCTTGACTTTGAAAGAATTTCTATAATTCAGGTTATTTCAGAACATTGGGCCTGAAATTTGGGGATATTTCATGCAGAGGAGCACCTTTAATGGTCATGTGTGGAATCACTCCCTGGTTCACCAGCTTTGAATGGTTCGAGGATCTGACATGTATTGAGGGAGATATTAATATTTGATTGATTTAATAAAATATTAATTATTTAGTCTAATTAATAATTAATTATTAATTATTAATTATTAATTCTACAACAATTTCCCTGAGGAAGACCTAATTTCTTTTGAGAGATTTGTTTCAGGTCTTTCTAGGCTAAGTATCAGGTATTTTTTTAGACATTTTTTCTAAAATAAAAGGTAACTTCTAAAGTTGTCACAAAGCTTTCCAGGTATTTTCTCTCAGATAAAAGTGTACCAATGCAAAAGTTATGAAAGATATCTTTTTCAGTGAAAGTGAAGCATAGAAGCCAAGACGAATTATTCTTGAAGGGATTTTCTTGGGAAAGCCTATGGTCTCAATATAAAAAACTCTTTGAAGGGAGATTATATTGTGATTTATTTATGCATATCTAAATTTATTCTCATCATTGTTCAGAGTTGTTTGTGTTTTTTTCCCCTAAGTAAGGGATATTACAGGGCACTTTTTTCAAGTAAGCCAAGGGATCACTTACATTTTTTTCAAAAGGCACTTAGAAAGAAGTCTGAAGGTACAATTTTTTTTTGAAAAAATGTCAAGATATTAAAATAATAAGGCAATTTCAAAAGGATCAACTCAAGAGGACAAGGTATTATTATTAATCAACTATTCAAGATTATTGGGATGAAGGAAGAATAGATTTCTAAAGGAATGGGTCCAAGGGGATAGATGATGATCAAAATGAAGTTGGCTAAAGCAAAAAATTCAAAAGACCATTTCCCAAATGCTTACAAGGGCTTTACTTTGTAATTATTTTGGCCTTTTCTTTGCTAAGATTTTCTTTTAGGACCTTTTTTTGGCTAAGTGTTGAATTCTTTCAGACTTGAGACAGTTTTTAAAGATATAATTCTTTCAAATGAAATGTCTGAAGTAAAAGACAAAGATTGAATTATTTTAGGTAAATTATTCTACAACAATTTCCCTAAGGACCTATTTCTTTTGAGAGATTTGTTTCAGGTCTTTTAGGCTAAGTTCAGGTATTGTTTCAGACATTTTTTCTAAAACAAAACCAAAATTTTTATCTTAGAAAGTGTACCAAGCAAAAGTTATGAAAGATATCTTTTTCAAAGTGAAGTAGCCAAGACAATTTTCTTGAAGGGATTTTCTTGGGAAAATGGTCCAATATAAAAACTCTGAAATTTTCAATTCTTTTGGCACTTTCAAGAAGCCAAGGGATCACTTACATTTTTTCAAAAGGCACTTAGAAAGAAGTCTGAAGGTCTTTTTTTGAAAAAATGCCCAAGGATGTCGAAAGGTATTTTATAAAATGCTAAAGGAAAAATTCTGAAGGAATTCCTTCAAAATGAAGTGCTAAAACAAAAAACCCAAAAGACCATTTCCCAAATGCTGAAGGGCACTTTTTCTTTTCTTGGCAAAAAGGGACCCTTTCAAGTTTCAAAGCACCAAAACACTTTTTCCAAAGAGTCATTTCCATGCCAAATTATCTTCTACAGCAATTTTTAAGGGTATCTTTTGAGCAAGTGGACCTTTTCAAAAGTCTCGAAGACTTTTTCTTTCGGGAAAGTGGCCGAAGCAAATTTATCTAAAGGGTCTTTTCAAAAAAGATGATGGTTCATTTCAAATAACCAAAGGACATTAGCAAAAGTTCCAAAGGGTACTTTCCCTTTGGAAAGGGGCATTTTTGAAGTGGTCAAAAGATAATTTTCCTTTTGAAACGGCACTTCTACAAAGGACTTTTCAAAATCCAAAGGGTCATTCTTAAAAACTCTGAAGTTTAATTCCTTTGGGAAAAAGGTCTACAAAAATTATTCAAGCAAACTGTCCAAAATAAAAAGGCCCACAGCAAAGTGTATGAAGTAAACATGATGTTCACACCAATGTCAAAGTTCAAGCTCAAAAAATAGATGTTGGCATTCAAAATCCATCAAAGGGGTCTCCAACCAATAAACAAAAGACAATTAGAACTTCTCCTTTCAACTTTAATGCCATGGTCTACTACCTACATAAAATACATGAAAAGTGAAGGAGCATACCAAGTTTTAAATTCAAATATTGAATAATTTGCACTTTGTAGAGACATACAGCTACCTTTGACATGCCTCTACCAATTCCAAAAATGGACTTGAATGCAAAGCAGCCCTGAGTTGGACTAGATTCATTAAAAGGGATAGGTGTTGTTAGTTAGGCTCCATAAAGGTAAAAATAGGCCTTTTAGACCTAATAAAGATCTGAAGAGCTACACAATATATAGACTTACATCGACATAAATGGATATAGGAAAACCAATGTCCTTAGATTAGTTTTCCATCTATAGGAAAGATTTGGTCCAAGTTTCAAAGCAGGGGCTAGTAGGTACAATTAATGGAGAGGCTCTCATCCTTTGGCATGGCCATCATCTCTGATAAGCAACTGCTTAATATAGAATTAGCATGGCTTGGTCCAGATTTAGAGTTATGGAGATTTTGTCCTTATACATGCAAGACAAGTGAAATATGGCATGGGGATGAAAGGTGATGATCAGGTGATTAGAAAAGGTAGCTCAATCATTAAAGACATTCTTGGAGAAGTTCTTGTCTTATAAAATGTTTGCTAATCAACAAGGAAGCTCAAGTCTATTGGAAAAAACAAAGTCTTAATTATACAAAGTAAATAGTTCCCTAATTGGTCAAAAGTATGGTGAAGCATTCAATATAGGAAGGTAGCAGCTTAGTTGTCATGTCTCAAATAGGCTCCCCTCTTCCTTTCTCTCTACCCCTTTTCTCTCATCCCTTTTTGCTATATATACAAGATTTTGAGCCTAAAAATAGATCACTTGACTGGTGATAGAGTTACTCTATCAAAATCACCTTGTAAACACTCTTTTGAAGCAATAATATAAACTTAATGATTATATTTTGGAGTGAAGTGTGCATTATTAGAGATTTAACTTGCAGAATGTATGTCTCCTTTCATCATCTATGAACCCTCCATGCACCTTTCATCAATTCTTTTGGTTCCTTGGAGATTGTGTGAAGTTTTAGACATTGGTGCCTTCTTGAAGTGTCACAAGTTTATAATAGCTCAAATAGACCTATTTATTTATTTCCTTCAAATCATAAGGTTTCCCTTCGACCTCTACACAAAATACCTATGCTTGTGGCCTTGAGATAGGATCAGAATAGTATATGTCTTGGTTAGGTTTATTAGTATTTTTTAAGGTTTCCAAGCTAAAAATGGATCATTTCATATTTTGGTTCATCACCATCCTTAGCTTAGATTTCCCTTTCATTTTAACTTTCTCTCCCTTTTCTTTAGTCAGTAGTAGATTTTAGTGTGGGAAACAAGCTAAAGTGAAGCATCTGAAGAGCTATCCTCATTAAAAATCCTAAAGGTTCAACATCATTACAAGATACCCACAGTCTAAATTTGTTTTAATATTGTAGTTGGGAGTGAGAGAGCCTAAAAAACTCTCCCATAAGGGTGTAATTCTAGCCTACAATAATTTTTGGCACACCCAGTGGAACCACTATTGAGGAATATTGGTCAAGTTTGATGCTAGTTTGATCAATTTGTAGTGGTTATAGATTTCATCTTTTAGTATCTACCAACTCTGAAGAACACTCAGTAATCTAGTAGAATAGTAACTATCTTTCATGCCAAAGGTGACTACAAGATCAGCTTTTAGAGGTATTCCTTTTGAATTTGTTGAATTACCTTTAATCTCAACAAGAAGGTTAAGATTTTCTAATACTCTACCATACATAAGGAAACCTTTTCCTAACCCAGTCTCAAGGCCTACCCTTAAAATAAACCTCTTGATAGTTCCCCCTATTACCATGATTCCCTAAAGAGCTTTTGTAGGCTTTAGTGGCCAAATTCCATTAAATCTACTATAATATGATCTTATGCTAGTAGCAGCTCTCAAAAGCGTCCCATATTTTATAGGAGACCAAGCCATAACCCCTGCCGAACATATCAATGACGTAGCCAATTTTTGAAATATCTATAATGTCATTATAGAAAATATAGATATTAGACTATTAGTTATATCCCTTAAGGGAAAAGTTTTATATTGGTATAGAGGCTTAGCTATTAATTCTATTCAATCATGGAATTAGATAGGAGTTGCCTTGTGTAATAGATTTTCAAACAAGAGTGACCATTTGTCACTATCAGAATAGCTTACAATAATCAAGAGAGCCCCCCATGATGTCATGCAAGACTTCAACACAAGATTCCAAAAAGCTTGAGATAGAATTCTAGACTCTGTTAGATCATCCCCTCACTTTGTGTTCCTGTACTACTTAAAGTCTCTAAATAGTGATATAGTTGTAATGATCCAATCCATGGAAGGGGACATATTGCCATATGCTTATGACGTAGCTATTAAAGTAGAAAATATCCTAGTTCAAGATATCAAGCTTACTCCTAGACCCCCAATGCCTCTTTTCCCTAAAATCAAACCACCCCATATGATTATTTCCCCATTTGATGTTATTCTTCCAACTCCAACAATTGTTGTTATACCTTCACCTAAGTAATAAAATGCCTCCACTAGAGGATCAAGTGATTCCCAAGAGTAGAAAAACTACCTAGAACTTAAGAGCATGCTCCAATCCTTGGGAAATTATGTGGTAAATGTTAAAATGTAGAAATCAAAGTTTAATAAACCTTATCGAGCTCCATATCAACCTCAGCAGCAATCTTATTAAGAGAATATACCACCCTTCAAGGGAAATTCCCAAAACTAAAACCATGAGCAAGGGCAAGGATAGCCTACCTACAATAAGCAAAGCAACTATAACCCAAATGTTTTAGGCTCTTCCAACTCCTTGGTTCCTATTAAAAATAATAAGGCTCAAGAGACTAAAGGGATAATACCTTGGGATTAATCTTTTGGGCAATCCATTATACCAACTAATGGTTTTAACTAGGTATTCAATGACTAATGGTAGTAGGTTTTTGTTTATGCATACAATCAAGCCTTAATGGCTCAAAACATAGAGATCCCCATGATGATAAAATTAGATATCCCCCACAAGACCAAGGATTTGATCAGGTACCAAAGTAGCTAGATGCTACAATGGTCATCAATGAGCAAGAAGAGTGCTACGTGTCCAATCAATAGGCTAGCTCTAGTTAAGCATACATTCTAGTGATAACTAATACAAGCTTCAAAAGAAGGAATATGGATGGAAATCAAGACGTAGTCAAAGATCCTCCTACTATTACTCCATTACTATTAAATATAAGTGAACCTATTGTCATTCCAAAAGTCTCAATAAATTAGAATCAAGGGAACCCATTTTGACCCACAAAACTTACAAATTCAACAAATAATAGTAGTGGCCCCCAAAGCATAGGCAAAGGTTGGTGGTCTACCAATCAACATTATTGAGAAAATGAATAAATCTAGTGTGAGTGTATCAATGTGGGACATGTTTTCCATTCCCTATCAAGTGGATATCCTTCAAGAAAGTTTGTCCAAGATAGGTGTTACAATAATTGTAGGAAAACAACCAAGCAAAGAAACTGAGGTCCTCACCAATGCAACCTAAGGTCCTATGGGAGAAGGATAAAGTAAGGTGTTTAAACCTCCTCTATTCTACAATTCATTAATCATTGGTGACTCCTTGGAACATAATTACATGGTAGATAGTGGAGAAAGTACTTCGATGATGCCAAAGTCAATAGCAGACTAGCTTGGTTTAAAGTATGAACCTCAATCTAAGGGATTTCTATAGCTTGATGGTTCTTCACAAATACATCTTGTATCATCAAGTATTTGAGCTTGACCCTACATGCTTGACCTAGTGTTTTAGTGGCTCAATATGTGTTGATTCTAGAGGTGCCTCCTCATTTTGCTCTATGTTTAACTAGAGAATTCATAGCAAAGATAAGAGGCTATCTTGCAATAGATTGGTCATGAATGGCATTCAGAACAAGGTATGGGAATAAGGTATTGATCAAGGTTGAGCCCATGGCATAATTTCAAATTGAGCCCCATCAGCTAGATAATGTAAACCTCAATTGTACTATCCTTGATGAGGATGGATTTACAATTGGTCAAGAACTAAATACTTATCTCAAGGAGATTCTAGACTTACTCTTGGATGAGTTATGGGGGGATAATCAATTTCTTAAACCTTTGGAAGGTGTTGAAGAAAGAGACATGGGTGTCTATTTGCTACATGAATAAAATCAACTCATGTCGTCCCTCACTGGACCTAAAGAAGACCTTAATGGTATGTGTAAGTTATTCTTTGATGGTTCAAGGAGAAAAAATGGAGTAGGTGTAGGGGCAATGTTGGTTTCCTCTTCAGATGATAAGTATTTCTCTTCTTATAGGTTATATTTTAGTTGTTCCTCCAATGCATCAAAATATGAAGGCCTAATCCATGGCCTCCAATGAGCTAGTAAGAGGGGAATCAAGTAGTTGTGATCATATGGAGATAGTGAGCTTATATTAAACTAGGTCACGGGCTTGGCTTAAAAATTATAAACAATATTTTGATGAGGTCCTAATAAAATAGATTATGGGACATAATTGAAGATTTTGAAGCCTTTAACATTCAAGCTGTGCCAAGGAACTATAATCAATATGTTAATAGGTTGGCAGTTGTGGGAGCCCAGATTGATATTCCAAGCAAGCTAAAAGAGGCCAAGGTTTAGTGACATGTCAAGGTGGTGGTGAGGCCATCAGTACTAGATAATAAATCCCACTGGTAGGTCTTCAAAAATGAAAACAAATTTCTTGTTTCTTATAGTAGGAAGTAGAGTTTTCCTCAATAAACCAAGGTAAATTTCAACATTAGTATGAGGATCAAATTATTCAACTGAAGTCTTAAAAACTTCCTAAAGGTCTGGTCACCCTTGAAATTCTTTTCCATGAGGGAGACCAAATGAGGAAAGACAAGGAAGTGATGTTAATTGATGAGGATAACTATGAAAGAGTCATTATTTTTAAGGACAAGCTCCTCAAACTTGGGAAGGTAAGCAATGATCTAGAAAGCCATGCTTTCATTAAACTTTTTAAGGAATATTAAAACATATTTTCTTGGAAATATAGTGATCTAAGAGGATTTGATCATATGCTAGCCCAACATACGATAGAACTAGAGGCCAATGATAAGCCTATGAGGTAGAAACAAAGGCCCATTAACCCCAAAATAGAAGAGCTTATGAGGAGAGAGTTGACCAAGTTAATTGAATCCAAGATCATCTTTCCCATCAATCACTCCTCATGAATAGCCAACCTGGTATGTATGAGGAAGAAGAATGGTGAGATCCAATTGTGTGTTGACTTTAGAGACTTGAATAGGGTCTCTTTGAAATATCACTACCCCTTACCATCTATGGAACAACTCCTTTAAATTATTGTTGGTTCAGAATGCTTCTCTTTTTTGGATGGGTACTTAGGATACAACCAAGTGTTCGTAAGAGAATAAGATCAATAAAATACTACCTTCATCACTAAATGGGGCACATATGCTTATCAAAAGATGTCTTTTTGCCTATCAAATGTTGGGGCCACTTTTCAAAGAGCAATGGACATGGCCTTCCAAGGATTGCTAAATTAAATTATGTTTGTCTACTTGGATGACATAAAAAATTTCTCCAAGAAGGCTAGTGATCACTTGGATCACTTGAGATTGATCTTTGAAAGATGCAGGGGAATATGGGATCTCTTTGAATCCTAATAAATGTGTGTTTGTTGTCCATGAGGGCAAACTTTTGGGACATATTATCTCAAAATAGGGATTAGCTATTGATTTTGATAGAATAAGTGCCATCTTGGCCTTATCCTTACCCAAGCATAAGAAGGGACTCCAAAGTTTCCTTGGAAAAATAAACTTTGTGAGAAGCTTTATACCTAGTTTTGCAAACTTGGTCAAACCCATCATTACCATGCTTAAGAAGAACCAAGTGTTTACATGGTCAAATAAAGGTAAATTAGCATTTAAGGTTATCAAGAAAGCCATTTCCCAAGCACCCACACTCATGAAT
This sequence comes from Torreya grandis, assembly GCA_037957365.1. Taxonomy (NCBI): domain Eukaryota; kingdom Viridiplantae; phylum Streptophyta; class Pinopsida; order Cupressales; family Taxaceae; genus Torreya; species Torreya grandis. The sequence continues at coordinate 489,724 of JARHVA010003646.1, forward strand.
CTTGATTTCTCAAGAGATTTCATATTATATGCTTTTGCCAATATTGATAATATATCAGCTATGTTGATGCAAAATAATGGTGAAGAACTTGAGCAGCTAATAGCATTTTTTAGTTAGGGGCTTGAGGGGTATGAGGTGAGGTATACTTTTGTAGAAAAAAAAGTCCTTGTAGTATTAATAAGCCTTAAAAAGTTTAGGCCAATGCTCTCTAATAGCAAAATCTATCTTATGGTGTCTCATCTTAGAGTGAGAGACTTCCTTATTAACAAAGACTTGAATGAAAAGAGAGTTGGTTGGATTACCAAGGTCATGAAGTATGATGTGGAGATCAAGGTCACTAAGCTAGTGAGAGGCAAAGGCTTGTGTGATCATATGTTTTATGACCTTCATGAAGACAAATAGGTTATCTTGGTAATAGAAGATAACTCACAAATAGATGCACCTCCACCTCACACTAGTTGGCTCCAGGATATGACATGTTTCTTGATAACAGGTGAGTGCCCACAAAGTATATATAGGGTAAATAGAAGTTATTTTAGACTTTATTTCATACCTTATGCATTATTATATGGTACTTTTTTTAGAAGACACCTAAATGGGGTACTCTTTAGGTGCATAGATAATGACCAAGCGACCAAGATTTTGGATCAATTCCATAATGGACCTACAAGAGGTCATTTTACACCTAAAACCACAACAACAAAGATAATAAGGTTTGGTTATTACTGGCCCAACCTCTTTAAAGATGCTCATGCATGGCTAAGAAAGTGTTAAAAGTGGGATTTCTTTGTGGGTAAGAAAATATTGGAATCCCTTCCTCTCAACCCAATTCAGGTGTGGCGACCCTTCATGCAATGGGGGATATATTTCATAGAAATGATCAACCCTCCATCAAGTGTAGGGCATAGATGGGTTCTTACTATAATGGACTAATTCACCAAGTGGGTGGAACCCATTACATTGAAAGAAGCTAATGAAGGTGTAGTCCTAGACTTCTATGATAGCATTGTGACCAGGTTTAGTGTTCCATCCACTATCATTTTTTAATATGCATTAGTATTCCTTGGTCTAAAGATAAGTGAATTAGTTATCAAGATGGGAATATACTTTAGCACCTCTTCCAACTATTATCCTCAAGGAAATGGATTGGCTGAGTCCACAAATAAAAAATTTCTAAGAATCATCAGGAGAACTATAGAAGATAATAAGAGGACATGACACACTAAACTAAAGATAGCCATGTGGGCTAATAGGGTGACTCCTAAGCTTGCCATTGGAAATTCTCCATATGTCCTAGTATATAGATGAGAGGCCAATTTACCCATTTTTCTTGAGCTACCTACGTTAGAACTAGCCAATCAGTTGGAGTTGATGCAAGATGAGCCCATGCATGTCAGACTAGCAAAAGTCATGGAGCTTGAAGAAACAAGAGACCTTATAATGAAAACACTATAATTACATCAATCTCAAGTTAAGAAAGGCTTTGACAAGAGATCCATAGCAAGGGACTTAAAGGAATGGGATTCAAATAAGGCCAAGCAAGTAACCATATTATTGATGATTTAAAATTGCGCTTGATTCTAATCAATAACAATGGGAAGTTTCAAGATATGGGACTTGCATCTTGAAACAACCTCTAGATTTTAGAAAAGCTGGCTCTTCTTTAAATTGAGTAAATAGTGGGCAAAGGGATAGGAATTTAAATTAAAAACATAATGTAAGAAAGAAAATCTAATCTATGGCAATGCGCCTGAATGTAAGTTAACCTTAATTCTGAGCATAGTGAGACTATATGTAGGATTCATTTACATTTAAGAGCAAACAAGTGCATGATCAATGTAAAGGATTGAAATAATAGAAATAGAGGCTCACAACATAGACTTCTTTTGCTGAGATATAGAAAATGTCAACAAAGGCATAGGGTTCAATCTTCTTATTTGAATTTTCAAATCACATAAGAGGTGTAAAAACATGTACAATTATGTAAACCTTCCAACTCAAGAAAATGAGACCAAAGAAAATGATGTTCCTAATCTCAACTCTAGAAAATCTACAGTCTAGACTACTTTTGCAAATGACATAGATAATATCAACAAAGGCATAGGGTTCAAACTTCTTATTTGAATCTTCTAGTCACATAAAAGGCACAGAAACACGTACAGTAATATAAACCTTTCAACTCAAGAAAATGAGAAAAAAGCAAATGATATTACTTTATAAATCACTCTACATTTCATCCTATTTTTTCAGCTGTGCACTGCCAAATTTTGTCCTCGCATTCATTGGTCCGAGATGGCAAAGTCGTGATATAAAGCATGAGCTCTATTTTCCTTTTAATTCATTTTTGCCTAAGTGTTGAAATCAAGCAAAAGTTGACAAGTGTCATCGATTAAGGCATCCTTTCTCAAGTGGAAATGCCAAGTGTCATCATCTGAGGCACCTTCCATACTTTCTATGAGTTAGTCAGAATGTGCCACGTGTCTCATAGTGGCTCAACAGAATGTGCCAAGTGTCAGCATCCATGGTTACATATCGACACCCATGTTTTATCTCTTTGCAGCAAAAGGTTTCAAAAAGTTAAGTATCGAGATCAAGTGAAAAGCACCAAGTGGCAATGGTGGAAGGTCTCAATGTTGCTTTTCAAAAAGCAATGGAATCTACCATGTATCCCAGCTAAAGAGAGCAGAAGTCACCATGTGTCGGCATCTAAAATATGTTCAGTTCAAAGCCTTGGTTCAATTTTGGTTTAAAGCCTTGGTTTAATATTTTTAGATCAATGCCTTGGTTCATGTGTAAACAGTGCACAATGTTGAACCATTGAACCATTTTTTGGTTTAATTAGTTGGTTCAACGGCTTAGTTTAATCAGGCAGTTCAAAGGAGTGTCCAAAAAACCAAAGGGTCAAGTGCCCTTTCAGAAGGCAGTAAGGCACAACCAAACCATTCAAGCAGAGGCTACCAAGTGTCATCTACCGAGCCCTTTCTACTCCATTCCTAGAAGCAGCAGAATATGCCACATATCTTCCCAAAAGTAGTGGAAGCTGCCACGTATCTTCTCAGAAGTAGTGGAAGCCACCACATGTCACCATCTGAAAGATCCTCTTTGTGTTTCATTACTAAATAAAGACTATGGTGGGTCCTGAGTTTTATTTTAAAAGTCTATAGAAGCTACCAAGTGTCACCATCTGTAGGAGCCTAACATGTGTCCTAAATGTTTCCATAGTATAGCTAAAGAGCAGCAGAGATTGCCACATGTCCTGAGTTGAAGCAAGCAGAGATTTCCACCTATCCCTATGCCCCTTTGCAAAGTTGCTCAGGTAAGAGATGTAGTGAGTCTTATTTTTGTTAAGCTATTGAAGTTTCTAGAAAGTGGATTGTGACAAGCGTCAAAGGTAGAACACTCCTGAGCAAAGACACAAAAGAGTATAAGTTATGTGGAAAGTGTCACATGTCTTTAATAGGTGCTGCAAAACATGGCAAGTGTCATCCTTTGGTCTTTGCTAAAGTAATAAGAGGAAATTGGCTAAGTGTCACCTATCATTCAAGAGAAGAGAGCATCCTGTAATCTATTTTAGCCAATAAACTACCAGAAGATGAAGCATTCTAGAATCTATAAGATATCTTTTATTAGACACGTTCAGTTAGGGAAGATTTGATTTGGGTTGTTAGATTGAGAACAAACAAACAATCTAGAGTGGATCTGAGGTTATAAATAAGGGTGTAGAGATCATCAAGAAGGATCCATGATCAAAGAGAATTTTTGAGAGAGAATTATCATAACAAGTGTAGATTTTCTAGAGCTGTGGCTAAGTAATATCATTTGCTTTCATCTCATTTTCTTGAGTTGAAAGGTTTATATAACTATACATGTTTCTGTACCTTTTGTATGACTAGAAGATTCAAATTAGAAGATTGAACCCTATGCCTTTGTTGATATTATCTGTGTCATTTTTAAAAGTAGTCTAGACTGTAGATTTTCTAGAGCTGTGATTAGGAATGTCATTTGTTTTTGTCTCATTTTCTTGAGTTGGAAGGTTTACATAACTGTACGTGTTTCTGTGCCTCTTATGTGACTAGAAGATTCAAATAAGAAGATTGAACCCTATGCCTTTGTTGACATTTTTTGTATCACTGCAACAGTAGTCTATGTTGTGAGCCTCTATTTCTATTATTTCCATCTTTTACATTGATCATGCACTTGTTTGTTCTTAAATGTAAATGAATCCTACATATAGTCTCATTGTGTTCAGGATTAAGATTAAATTACATTCAGGTGCATCGCCATAGATTAGATTTTCTTTCTTGCATTATGTTTTTGATTTAAATTCCTATCCCTTTGCCCAGTATCTACTCAATTTAGAGAAGAGCTAACTTCTCTAAAATCTAGAGGTTGTTTCAAGATGCAAGTCCCATATCTTGAAACTTCCCATTGTTGTTGATTAGAATCAAGCATAATTTTAAATCATCAATAGTTTTTGGCATGCCTAATGGGACCAATCTTGAAGTCTCTTTTAAGATCGTATGAACCAAAGAGCTACGAGAAGTCATATTTGTGGACCTATAACTACATCATAGTCTATTATAAATCTAGGTATTCTTTTGCCACCTTTGATAACAAGTCTAAGAAGAAGAGCTAACTAGTTTGTACCAATATCTAGAGCAAATATGGGAGCCCCTATCCCCCTAAGAAATTATGCAAGTTAGAACATTGGTAGTCCCTTAATTCTCCTAATACCACTAGACACTTGGGACCTTATCCCAGTGAATGCCCTAAAAGCTCTACCTAAATTCAGTGGGCAAGACTCTAAAACACCTGAAGAACATCTGCATGATGTATCAGATGTCTGTGCTATACATGTTATCACATAGAAAAATGTGGCCATAAGATTACTAGCAGCTTCTTTTAAAGGGAAAGCTTTAGAATGGTATAGGTCTCTGACCCCAAATACCATTTCTACATGGGATCAGCTCAAAGATATTTTCTTTGAGAGATTCATAGAGAAGGGTGATAAGTCTTCTTTGTTACAGCAGTTAATCACCATTCAAAGGGGACCACAAGAAGCCATGACTGACTTCAATTCCCAATTTCAAAAGACTTGGGATAGAATCCCTATTACAGCGAGACCATTACCAGGTATGGCCATAGTGTTTTATCTTAAGGCTTTGAATTTAGATATATCTATTATGATTCAGTCACTTGGAGGACACACTTTGCTAGAGGCTTATGACTATATGGTTAGAGCTGAGAATAATTTGATAGATGCCAAAAAATTACCTCCAAGGCCTCCCATGCCCATGTTCCCAAAAATTTCCTTGCCATTACCTCAAGAAGCCCCTAAATCTATAGCCCCAGCTATGTCAATGTACACCTATCCTCAACCATCTGCTAAAGAAATTGTCCCCACTCAGTCATCTGAGATGGATGATATCAAGAATATCCTAAAGACATTTTCTAAGAGTTGATCAATATGAAAAGACAGTAGAATACTTTTCCTAGGCCTCCATATCAAGGCTATCAAGGAAATAGATTTTCATCTTAGTCAAACCAATATCAGGGTCCTCCAAGACAAACTATCCATTAGCCAGTAAACCAATTGGTTGCAGTCCCCACACCCTCACAGACTATTCCTCCCAATTCAAATAGGGAGATTGTTTCAAGACAAAATAACTATGTGGATAATACTAATGCCTAGTGTTTCCCTTGCAATAATGCTCATACACCTAGAGATTGTCATATGGGTAATCTACAACAAAAAGTGGCAGAGTAAAGAAGAATGGATGGTCAGTTTTCAAGTTCCAGTGACAATCAAGTCTACCAGTCTCTTGGTATGCAAAATTCAGTCCTAATGGCTCAGATGCAAGGGATGTCCTTGCAAAAAAAGAAGAAATAGCCCTAGAACATGCTTTGTTCTCATGGGTCGAAGATGAAGAATTAGTTTTCTTGAATGAAACATCTACCTCCAAAAAATTGGTGGTGTAATCTGATTATTACACCAGATCAAAGAAAAGGATGGTGGAGTAGCCTAGGATTGTAAACAGTCAAGTCATGGAGAATCCTCCATTTCAAGGACAAAAAAACACTGCTGTCAGACAAGAAGTGCCTCAGCTGATGCAAAATCAAGGGATTCCTACCCAAATTCAGGAAAAAACAAGATATCCTTATTTTCAAAAGGCTCAGACTCTAGGACCAATAAATGTGGTGGATTAATTAAAGAAGACTCTAGCACAAGTATCAATATGGGATATATTGGCTATTTTTGAATAAAAGACACAACTACAAGAAGCTCTGCAAGGCCAAGCAGTGCCCAAAGGTATTGTTACCAAAGAAGGACCTGCTAGAAAAGAAATGTTCAAAGATACAGTTCATCTGAAGACAATAGCCCTAGTGAATAATATAGCAAAGGTAAGCAAATCCAAACTGGATCCCTTCTATTTAACTTTAATAGTTGGCAAGAAACTGTTGCATAATGCAATGATTGATTCAGGGGCTAGTACCATAGTAATGCCTAAGCAGATAGCTGATGCTTTAGAGATTAAGTGTGAACCACTCACTAAAGGGGTCATACAGCTAGATGGAAAAGTAGTAAAAACCATAGGGAGAATAAAACAACTCCAATTACAATTATATGTTTGTCCTAATATAATTGTAAATTAAGATGTAGTAGTGATAGATATACCTCTTATTTTTGGCTTATGTTTGTCAAGAGACTTTACAGCCAAAATAGGGGGATATATGTCCCTTGATTGGTCTCATCTCATCTTAAGAACCAAATATGGTTCAAAGATGAAGATATTGTCTGAACCATTATATAAAGATCACATCACTAATGAGCCCACTGCAAAGTTAGAGGTAGCCCATGCCATGATGAATAAAGAAGAGAGGGTCTTTGTCGAAGAGCTAGGTGAATGGACTGGGTATAATCAAGAAGAAGAAAATGATCATTTATTAGCTATGATGCAAAGTGACCCATATGGAAATTATGACTCTATTGGTCTGGGCAGCTTACATTATACTTGATGAAGATCATAGAATCCCAAATGTTTTGGAGGAAGAAAAGTCAAAAGATACTTCTTATGAATTCCAGATTCCTAGTGAGAAGTCACAAGTGTATGACTTAATCTCTGATGAAAAAAAAATAATCTCTAACATTCTTCTTACTTTGCAAGATGATGAGGAAGAACATGAAAATTCCTTTGATCATGATTTAAATGATTTGTTTGAAATCATTGGATCAGGGTATACTCTTTTTTAGGAAAGCTGTGAACCGATTGTAGAGGAACAAAATAGCATTGAGCCTCAATTACATGTGCAAAATTATTGCAAACTTTTATAATTATCCTTTCAAGATATTGGTAATTTTTTAGTTATTAAGGAGGATGATCATGCAGTAGAATCAGAGTTTGAAGCAGAAGGAATTAAGTCAATAATTGATTTCCTGATAAGACATGCCAATATCAAGAGTTGATATTCAATGAGCTTCCAAGAACAAGAAGAGCTTATATATGTTAGAAGCATGTTTGACTCAAACTCACGTGAATGCATGCAAATCAATAAGGCATACATAGAGGGAAATTCACCAAAGATATACCCAATTCAATCACTTATATGGCAATATAAGTTGGCTTGTCATGAAAGAGACTTTAGAAATTCTGCTTTTGATCCATAAGGGAGATAAAGATGCTTCATTAATGTAGTTAAGTAGTTTCCCCTTTCCGTATTACTTTGTTTTCCTACTTTGGTTTTCCATTTTTGTTTTCCCACTTTTATTTTAAATAAGTGTTCTTTGAACACGAAGTCGATAGCTCAGGATTTTCAAATTTTTCAAAAAATCTCCAATACATTGAATGTCTCCCAAATCTTTATAAATCCCCAAGGTACCTTGCGCTGACACTTGCATAACGTGTCTATCTCATTTTTCCATAAAGATTGAGTAGGATCCGCTAATGATCATCTGAGTTTAATGTCATTTTGAGACTTGATAGGTCAATAAATACCTCTTAGCAAGGTTTAAAATTTACAAGTTCTCAAACATTCTTACACCTATGTGAAAAATATCCTACTACTTGCATTTTATGTGCTTAGTAAACTTACTTCAGTGAAACTGTCTCTATTTTGCAAAAGTTCATACAAGTTACCACAGAGAAGATATAAATATGGAGGGGGCACAATATTCACAACAAGGAGCTGGGATGTATGAATCCCTTGATAAATTTCTTGCAAGTAAATCATATGCTTTAGCTCCCGCACAACCATTAAAGAACTATCCAAGGACCAGGTTTCCTGAAGCTAGTCTAGCAAGTGATTCGGTGAAAATAAAGTATTTTTCAGATGGCATCATGGATCCAATTCTTCAGAGAGCCAGTAACAAAAATCTTAGAGAAGGGGCACATCAAAGGTGTCTATAGAGGGCTAGAGTAGGGCAATATGAAACATTCACCATGAGGATATGGACCTCACAACTGGCTCAGTTCATTGTCCCAACTATGCATTCATGCCCCAACCTGGTCAAATTATGTGTAGACTTGCTCCATGCACCTTCAGGCACCATTTAATGAGGCCCATTCATAGTGCAAATCACACCGCAAGCTATTAGTGATATGTTAGCTTTGCATCATGATAGTAAAGATATGTTTCCCACTATCACTAAGATGTAAAGAATGTTGGCAAACATCAACACTCAGACAAGGTTCTTGAGATCAGAGTTACAAATGGGTGATGATGATACTACAGTACCCACACTCCCTGCACCAAGAGCTCAATTCACACAGGCTAGCCAAAATGCATTGTCTATGATGGCTCTCATCTTTGGCATGAAAGATGATATGGCAACATATGTAGAACAAATAGCTATCTTTTTTAGGCTGAAGACCATCGACAAAACCTAGGACTATCAGCTTGACTTTTCTAAACAAATTGCTTTCTCGATGGTAGAACAATTGGCCCATTTTAGATCAAAAGGAGTGTTCAGGCATTCTTCCTATTTGTTCCACCTCATGCTTTTTCAAAACTCTCAAGTCTTTGCCCAACATATGTATCTTAATATGTATGACCTAGATTTTGATATCCAAAGGACCATTCCTATGTCTGCATGGACACACATTTTGTCAAAGACTAGTGACCCATATGAGTTTTGGGAATTATTTGTCACTCCTACTTTTTTCCACCTCAGTCCCGAACCAATTATGAATAGATTATTCCCTAGTGTTTCAAATCTTCTGGCTAGTTGCCCAATTCCTTGTGATTTCTATTTTGGATCTCACCATATCATTATAAGAGTCCATGGTTTTTGTGGGAAACCAATATTGCTACCAAAGATCTTGATTCTTAGGTTAGCATTCCTAGAGGTCACCAGGCAGGTATCCATAATTGACAATGAATTTAGCTTAGGAAAGAGAAAGAGGAAAATGTATAAACTACCATGGATGACAAATGGCATGGTTTTGGAAACCATAGATGTTAAATTTGTATTGCTCAGAAAGCTAGCCTTTCTGGGTTTCCTTCTAATAGATGGCAAATGGGTTTATGACCCAAACAATTTCATAGCCTCCTGGATAAGAACTAACAGAGTCGCAATCAAAATTACACATGAGGGTCACCCTTTTTGGGAAACCAAGAAAAATCTTAGGGAAGACGCTCTTGGATTTTACGTTGAGTTAACAAACTTGCCACTTCCACAGAATAGGCCATGGGAGACATTCTATGTTAAATAGAGAGATTATGATCCTAAAGTTAGAATGACTTCTAGCTTAAGGAGAGCTTTAAAGAATAAAGATTGGGATACTGAGAAGAAAGAGACTTATTGGTAGTATAGGTAGGAAATCTGTCAAACAACCCATTCCTTTAGGAACGTAGACACAGATGAAAGATGGGAAGAATTATGGGATGAGTGCCATCTCTCCCTTGTATCTAGCCTAGAGATAGGTAATTTGCCTACACCAAGTGAAGAACAAGAAGCTAGAGCCAGGTCAAGCTAGGAGTCACAAGCCTCAAAGCAAACTGTAGCTACACCAACCGTATCAGTTTGGCCTCCATCCCTCAGTGCCATAGAAATGCAAAAAAGTATGGTGCCTTCACCATCACAAGCTTCCCCATCAGTCTCAATTATAGATGTTCCTAGTTCCCCACAAGCCTCATTGAAAAGAATAGAAATATAGCCAAAAGAAGAAACACCCAAGAAATGAAAGAGGGTGCAATTTCAATTTACTTCAGAAGAGGAGATGGACACATTACAGCTCTAATTATAGGGTATTGTAATTGTTCCTCAGGTAAGTATTATTCCTCCCTCTCCTTCTCAGTCTATTTCTTCTCTTATCACTTCTACCATCCCCATTTCCCACTTCATCCCATTGGTGTCACCTTAGGCCTTAACATTACCTCATTTCTCCCCTTCTATTCCCAAGAAACCTTTCCCTCAGATTGCCCATAGCCAACAATTGGCTATTCAATATGGTCTTCCAAAAGGATATCCTTTTACAAGTGGGCACATTGCCTCTCCTTCCACCTTCTAGACCCAAGCAGATGCTATTAGGAAGGCAAGGGAAGCCCGAAGAGAGAAAAAGAAGATTAAGGAAAATAAAGCTTTGGCTACACCTCATTTGTGGTTGCAATTCGACCCCATTCAGTAGTAATTGATGGTGACCCATTTGTCACCAAATGTAATAAAGCTAGCTGAGCAAATGCAACCAGAATACTACATGATAAATTTAGTAGCCATTGACATGTCACTCTTTAGGCCATAGGACAAAGTTGAGCTACTAACTGAATCCACTTCTCTAATTACTGAAGACTACTTGAAGATATCAAGAAGACTATAGAAGATGGAAACTGAGCTAGCAAAGGAAAAGGCAAATTGTAATAGTTTGACCTTAGAAATCAATAATAAAAACAATGAAATAGAGAATCTAAATAAATAGTTGCAAAATACTATTTCTCTTCAGACTCACCAGGCAGTTCAGGCCCAAAATGATTCTTTAAAAGCATAGCTCACACAGGTCAAAGATGTAGTGACAACCCTCAGGCATGAAAAGGCAGTGCTACAAGGACAATGCAAGGAACACCTATTGCAAGTTACCTAATTGCAACAAAAAATTTTGGCCAAATAGAATAACACTATGGTCATAATAGCCCAGTTTCACTCAGAGCAATAGAGAGCAGCACAATTGACACTAGAACTAACCAATAGGCCAAAGAGTGTCAGAGTGTTAAGTCTGGTAAAGGAGCTATACGAATCCATATGGAATAGAATCTCTTTGAATATTATTTAGCTTAGGCCATCTCTCACCTTCTTGCTAAATGCATAGAAATTGTGTAAAAAGGTGGAGAGTTTAGTTGTAAATACTCTGGCTACAGTCTCTGAGAGATTAATGGACTCAGAAACATTGCTGCAAAAGCTATATGATGCAATGGATGCAACACTATCAGTAGTAGGAATTAATGACAAAATGGTCACTACCAAGTGAGTAAATGAAGTTCTCAGTTGCAATTCCATAGCTAATAGTTGTAAGGAGCTTCTGGATGTCATGAAGGAAGGAATCAATTAAATGAAATAACATGTTGAAGATCTAGTGTAACTAGGTTTTCCTTCTCTGATTCCTGATGACAACACTGTGCTAATGGTTGAAGAAATTGAACCTTTGCTATTGGCCAAACAGAAAGATCAAATAGTTTTCCAAAATCTAAGGGATGATTCATCAGTCCCTGAAGTAGAAGCTGTCTTGGTTCCTGTTTCCCAGCTCAAATTCAAATTAAAGGCTACAGTTCAAATTTTGCAACATTTTTCACACAAGGATATTATTAACCTTGATTTAGCCTTCAATGAATTATAGAGTAAGCAAGGGTTATCTGATGAAGAGTGGTCTACCTACCAGATAGCATTATTGAAGCTATAATTTTGACTTTTTAATTTAGCAAGAGTTGTGGTTTCTTTTTGAGCAGGCTCAAAGGTCCTTGGGGTTGCCAATAACTATAGAGTTATAAATCACTCTCCATTTCATCTTATTTTTTTAACTGCGTGCTGCCAAATTTTTTCCTTGCATTCATTGGTCTGAGATGGCAAAGCTGTGATATAGAGCATGGGCTCTATTTTCCTTTTGATTCATTTTTGCCTAAGTGTTGAAATCAAGCATAAGTCGACAAGTGTCATTGACCGAGGCATCCTTTCTCAAGAAAAAATGCCAAGTGTCATCATTTAAGGCACCTTTCATACTTTCTATGAGTTAGTTAGAATGTGCCACATGTCTCATAGTGGCTTAGTGGAACATGCCAAGTGTCAGCATCTATGATTACATATCAACACCCGCATTTTATCTCTTTGTAGTGAAAGGTTTCAAAAAGCTAAGTATCAAGATCAGGAAAAAAGTGCCAAGTGGCAATAGCAGAAGGTCTCAATGTTGCTTTTCAAAAAGCAACAGAAGCTGCCATGTATCCCAGCTAAAGAGAGTGGAAGTCACCATGTGTTGGCATCTAAAATATGTTTAATTCAAAGCCTTGGCTCAATTTTGGTTTAAAGCCTTGGCTCAATATTTTTGGTTCAATGCCTCGATTCATGTGTAAATGGCACACAGTGTTGAACCATTGAACCATTTTTTGGTTCAATCGATCAGTTCAATGGCTTAGTTTAATCGGGCATTTTAAAGGAGTGTCCTAAAAACCAAATGGTCAAGTGCCCTTTTGAAAGGTAGTAAGGTGAAACTAAACTATTCAAGCGAAGGCTGCCAAGTGTCATCTACCGAGCCCTTTCTACTCCATTCCTAGAAGCAATGGAAGATGCCACGTATCTTCCCAGAAGTAGCGAAAGATGCCACGTATCTTCCTAAAAGCAGCAGAAGCTGCCATGTGTCACCATTCAAAATATCTTCTTCATATTTCATTGCTGAATAAAGACTGTGGTGGGTCCTAGGTTTATTTTTAAAAGTCTGCAGAAGCTGCCAAGTGTCACCATCTGTAGGAGCCTAACAAGTGTCCTGAATGTTTCCACAGTATAGCTAAAGAGCAATAAATATTGCCACATGTCATAAGTTGAAGCAAGTGGATATTTCCACCTATCCCTATGCCCCTTTTCAAAGTTGCTTGGGTAAGAGATGTAGTGAGTCTTATTTATGTTAAGCTATTGAAGTTTTGAGAAAGCAGATAGCGACAAGTGTCAAAGGCAGAACATGGCTGGGCAAAGACACAAAAGAGTATAATTTATGCGGAAAGCACCATGTGTCTTTGATAGTTGCTACGAAACATGCCAAGTGTCATCCTTCAATGTCTCCTAAGTAGCAGAAATATTTTCAAGGAATTGGCTAAGTATTACTTAGCATTTAAGAGAAGGGAGCATCCTATAATTTGTTATAGCCAATGAACTACTAGAAGATGAAGTATTTTAGAATCTATAAGATATCTTCTATTAGACTTGTTCAATTAGGGATAGATTTCATTTGGGCCATTAGATTGGGAACAAGTAGATAATTTGGAGTGAAACTGAGGCTATAAATAAGGGTGCAGAGATCACAAGAAGAAATCATAATCCTTTATCAGGGAGAAATTTGGAGAGAGAATTATTGTAACAAGTTTAGACTTTCTAGAGTTGTGGCTAAGTAATATCATTTTATTTTGTCTCATTTTCTTGAGTTGAAAGGTTTATATAACTGTACCTATTTTTGTGCCTTTTGTATGACTGGAAGATTCAAATAAGAAGATTGAACCCTATGCCTTTGTTGATATTATCTATGTCATTTGCAAAAGTAGTCTAGACTGTAGATTTTCTAGAGCTGAGATTAGGAATGTCATTTGCTTTTGTCTCATTTTCTTGAGTTGGAAGGTTTACATAACTGTACATGTTTCTGCACCTCTTATGTGATTTGAAAATTCAAATAAGAAGATTGAACCCTATGCCTTTGTTGACATTTTCTTTATCTCAGCAAAATAAGTCTATGTTATGAGCCTCTGTTTCTATTGTTTCAATCCTTTACATTGATCATGCACTTGTTTGCTCGTAAATGTAAATGAATCCTACATATAGTCTCACTGTGCTCAGGATTAAGGTCAAATTACATTCAGGCGCATTGCCATAGATTAGATTTCTTTTCTTTCATTTGTGTTTCTGATTTAAATTCCTATCCCTTTTCCCAGTATATACTAATATAGAGAAGAATTAGCTTCTTTAAAATCTGGAGGTTGTTTCAAGATGCACATCCCATATCTTGAAACTTCCCATTGTTGTTGATTAGAATCAAGCGCAATTTTAAATCATCAACACATACCAAATTTGATAGCTTGTGGAGTGGTCCTTATTTGATCCATGGATGCAAACAACATAATGTTTTTCATTTGGTCCAACTAGATGGAGAGGTATTACCCATCCCAATAAATGGGATTCATCTAAAACCTTTCTATTAGAAGAGTTTGTATCTATTATATATAGTGTATATTTTGTATAGTTTTTCATGTTTTCTCCTAAGTGCCTTGTACACATGTTTTTAGTTGTGTGACTCCTTTCCCTAAGTGCCTTGGCCATAGTTTTTTTTGTTCTTGTTATCATTGTTGCTTCAAGTGAAATTTTTATAAAGGGTCAGCCTTGTATCTAGTTTTGGGTGAACTCAGTTATAGAGGCTAATTACTCCATTCTCAATGGACTAGATAAGGCAAGTGGTATGGGTTCTCAAGCATAGTAGGCATGCTTCCCTAAGAGTTGCCAAATATGTTGGCCATTTTTTGGCCCACGTACCAAGATTTTTCCCAAATAAATAAGCTAAGAATAATTATAAATCTTGAAGGTCAAATAATATTTTCATGAACAAGTCTAGAAGGGCTTACAGACCTTGGAAAATCTAAGTACAAAGCCTTATGGGCTAAGTCTTTACTTTGGAATTCTTTCAGCAATTTCTTTGCTAAGATAGTTTCTTTTAGGACCTTTTTTGGGTAAGTGTTGAATTATTTTGGACAAGTTATCTACAAAAAAGTTTTTGAAGGGATAATTCTTTTAGACAAAATGTCTGAAGTAAAAGAAAAGACTAAATTCTTTCAAGAAAATTATTTCACAACAATTTCCCTGAAGAACAATTTTTTTGAGAGATTTGTTTTGGGTCTTTTCAGCTAAGTATCAAGAATTTTTTTGGACATTTTATCTAAAAAAAAAGGCCCAAAGGATTTTTCTCTTAGAAATTATACCAAGAAAAAGTTTTGAAAGATATCTTTTTCAAAGTGAAGTGGCCAAGACAATTTTCCTATAGGGATTTTCTTGGGAAAATGGTCCGATACAAAAAACTCTGAAGGGCATTTTCAATTATTTCAAAAGGAAATTTCAATAAACCAAGGGACCACTTACATTTTTACAAAAGGCACTTAGTAAGAATTCCAAAGGTACTTTTTTTGAAAAAGTACCCAAGGATAAAAGGCTGAAAGGTATTTTATAAAAGGTCGAAGGAAAAAAGTTTCAAAATAATTCCTTTAGAATGAAGTGCCAAAACAAAAAAATTGAAAGACCATTTCCCAAATTTTGAAGGGCACTTTTATCGGCAAAAAGGGACCTTTTCAAGTTCTGAAGGGCCAAAACACTTTTTATGAAGATTTATTTCCATGCCAAAGTGTATTATGCAGTAATTCCAAAGGGTATCTTTTGAGGAAGTGGACCTTTTCAAAAGTCTGAAGGACTTTTTCTTTAGGGAAAGTGGTCAAATCAGATTTATCTGAAGGGTATTTTCCAAGAAGCTTATGGTTTATTTTAAATAACCAAAGGACATAATCAAAATTTCTAAAGGGTACTTTCCCTATGGAAAGGGTCATTTTCCCAGTGGCCAAAAGATATTTTTCCTTTATAAAGGGCACTTCTCCAAATGACTTTTCAAAATCCAAAGGGTCATTCTCAAAAAGTTTGAAGTTTAATTCCTTAAATAAAAAGGTCCACATAAATTGTTCAATCAAATTGTTTGAAAGAGAAAGTCTTGAAATAAAAAGGCCCATAGGGAAAGTATTTGAAGGAAACATGATGTTCATGCCAGTGTCAAAGTTTGAGATCATAAAATAGTCATTGGCATTCAAAATCCATCAAAGGGGTCTCTAGCCAATCAAAAAAAGACAATAAGGACTTCTCCTTTTAACTTTGATGACATGGTCTACTACCTACATATAAGACATGCAAAGTTAAGATGCATGCCAAGTTTTAAATGTAAAGATCAAATCATTCACACTTGGCAAAGACATGCAGCTACCTTTGACATGGCTCTGTTAGTTCCAAAAAGGGACTTGAAAGTAAAGCAGACCCAAGTTGGACCAAATGCATTAAAAAGAGTAAGTGTTGCCAATTAGGATTCATAGAGGGAAAAATAGGCCTTTTAGACCTAATAAAGATCAAAAGAGATACACAATCTATAGAATTACATAGACATAAATGGATATAAGAAAACTAATGTCCTTATATTGGTTTTCCATCTATAAGAAAGATCTGGCACATGTTTCAAAGTAGGAGCTGGTAGGTGAAATTAATGGAGAGGCTCTCATACTTCAACATGGCCATCATCTTTGACAAGTAGCCACTCAACACAGAAGCAACATGGCTTAGTCCAAATTTAGAGTTATGAATATTTTGTCCTTATATGTGCAAGACAAGTAAAAGATGGTATGGGGATGAAAGGTGAAGTTCAGGTGATTAGAAAAGGTAGCTCAAGCATTAAAGACATTCTTGGAGAATTTCTTGTCTTATATCATGTATGCTAATCAACAAAGAAGCTTGAGGCTATTGCAAAAAACAAAGTTTCACTTGTATAAAGCAATAGTGCCCTAATTGGTCAAAAATATGGTGGAGCATTCATTATAGTAATGTAGCAGCTTAGTTGTCATGCCTCAAATAGGCTCCCCTCTTCCTTTCTCTCCCCATTTTCTCTCATCTCTTTCTACTATATATATAGGCTTTTGAGCCTAAAAAGAGATCCCTTGACAGGGAATAGAGTTACTCTATCAAAATCACCTTGAAAACACTCTCTTAAAGTAATATGATAAACTTTTTTATTCTATTTTATAGTAAAATCTACATTATTAGAGTTTTAACTTGTAGAATGCATGTCTCTTTTCATCATCTGTGAACCTTCCATGCACCTTCATTCAATTCTTTTGTTTCCTTTTAGGTTGTGTGAAGTGTTAGACATTGGTTCCTTCTTGAAGTGTCACAAGTTAATAGTGTCTCACACAAACCTATTTCTTTATGTCCTTCAAATCATAGGGTTTCCCTTCAACCTCCACACAAAATACCTATGCTTGTGGCCTTGAGATAGGATTAGAATAGTCTATGTATTGGTTAGGTTCATTAGTAATTGTTAAGGTTTATAGACTGAAAGTGGATCATTTCATATTTTGGTGTATTACCATCCTTAGCTTAGATTTCCCTTTCATGTTAACTTTCTCTCCCTTTTCCTTAGTTAGCAGTAGATTTTAGTCTGAGAAACAAGCTAAAGTGAAGCATCTAAGGAACTAGCCTCATTAAAAATCTTAGAGTTTCAACCTCATTATAGGATACCCATAGCTTAAGGTTGTTCCAATATTGTATCTAGGAGTGAGAAAGCCTAAAAAACTCTCCTACAAGGGTGCAATTCTAGCCTACAACACTACTCAAAATTAATCGATCATCTAAGGAGATAACAGATTTAGATGCATATACTAAACTAATTTTGCATAAATAAATGAATCATTTCAAGAATAAATTATTATAATTAGTAATAATATGTTGCTCAAAGGTTATTAGAACCTCAAGAGATCATAATCAAAAAATTGCACCAAAAACTAAACCACATGGCTCCAATGCTTGTGATCAGCCTTTTTATTTAATTGCATCAATAGGGAGTGGAGGTGATGATGAGGATAATTATTAGGGAAATTTTCCATAAAGGACTTGTGATAGATATTATTCACTAAGGATCAACTATAATTCAAAACACTTCATGTTCCTCTTAGTCATCTAAGTGATGTTCTTTCTTCCCAACCTCTTGATTCTTCTATTCTAATTGAAAATACAACTCATTAATTTTTTTGGCATTGGATTAAGGTCTGACCCAAGTCTCCCATATTCATTTCCCTCTTAATGTGATTCAACCACCTTCACCTCACATTCTTGATCTACTCAGTGTAAAAAAACCATCTCCACCTCATGTATTTCCACCACCTATTTATCCACGTCCAAATTAACACACTCCTTCTGAATATACCTTTTTTTATTGATACTCAAGTTGTAAGTCCTTCTAGTGACACATCATTATCATTGGATCCATAAGCTCCTACATAATAAAAAAACATTGTTAAAGTTGTTGCTACTAATTCCAATGTTGTGTAAAATATTTTGTAGATTCCACCTCTAAAGAAAGTGAATGACACTTATAGATTGATCTTATAATCTTTTGGGGCTCATATTATAGACATTTTATAGTCATTGGTTGACTATAATTAATAAGAAATAGCTTTTTCAAATTATTGTTTGAACAAAATCCCTCTGGGAGAGCCAATACAAAAAAGTGATATTCACAATTTCAAAGAGTCTATGATAATATTATTGAAAAGTGTAGAGGAGGGTAATTTGAGCCAAGAATAACTTAATGAAAAATTATTCACACCTATTGCATACTTCAAATCTTTCTTAAAACTGAGTGACATTCTTTTGTCATCCCTTCTAAATTTGACCCTCATTAAAGGCATTAATAAAGAGGTCATAACCAATATCAACAAGTAAAACAGTTATGTTAAAGTGATAGAGACTTGGGTAGATTAAATACTCATGAATGAACTAAAATTCATTAATGAAAGTAGAAAATCCTTTGAGCTATTGATATTCGAGCAAGCCAAAGTAATTTAAGAAATAAAAATTATGAAGAAAGAATTAGCAATGTGGAGAGGCTTAATAAGAGATCTAAAATATATGGCCTACGTAGATGAATTTTTTCATTTCAAAGGGTGTATTCATTCAATCTAAACAAAATGCCTCTTGTTTTTTGTCACTAAGCATCGAATGAAAGATTGATGATTTATAATATTCTCTCAAAGATCTGTGTGCTTAATAAAAAATGTGATAACATGGGATCAAATATATGTGCTATCATTTGGTCAATTCACTATGATTTGTTAAAATAAGAATATTTAGATTTATACACAAGCATTGAATTAAAGGATCAGTATCAAAAATCTTGAAAGAAAAATTATTTGGAGCAACACATTCAATGTTGAAGTTATGAATAAGTTAAAATTCATTCACAATGATGTCAATGTTTAGGTTATAATTTTTTTTTGCATACAATATTTAAGGGTAAGTGCATGAAGTTGGAGGACAATTCCATGGACATTTACCATAACACGTACACATTATAGACATAAAACATACACATAATTTCCCTGATGTCTACATGTTATTTCAAATTAGGCTCAAGATTACCAAACCTAAATGCATACATGTTGTAATGCATATGCATTATGTTTGGTAAACATAATGTGTACACATTATAATGTGTATGTGTTACCTTTACATTACATCTGATAGAGTTGGTCTCATAGTTACATGTCTTATGATGTGGGATATAGTTTTTAAAAATTTAATATGGTTAGTACTTAAGCATTTTCAAGATCTCGGTATTGAACCTATAAATTTTAGGGCCTAAATTTTATAATCAATATCCATTTTTGGTAAACATATAGTTATGTTTTAGGTTTTTGTGCCTTCCATATTGTT
This sequence comes from Torreya grandis, assembly GCA_037957365.1. Taxonomy (NCBI): domain Eukaryota; kingdom Viridiplantae; phylum Streptophyta; class Pinopsida; order Cupressales; family Taxaceae; genus Torreya; species Torreya grandis. The sequence goes on from JARHVA010003646.1 coordinate 509,411, forward strand.
TACTAGTATTTCTAGGATTCCTAGGTTTGTCAAAATTGAATTTTACAAACCACTCACCTTGAATTCAAGCCAACTTAGTGTGATTTGTACAACATATGTCACATTAATTACTTGCACATATCAAAAAACCACTTTGTGTTAATTTCACTTGTTCATATTCCTCCCTCATCCCTAATCACTTTATACTCATCCCTAATCACTCCTTCCTTATCCCTCATCATCTCTAATCACTCCCTCATTGACCCTCACCATTTCTCATCATATATAATCACTACCTCATCTCCCCTAATCACTCCCTCACCATCCCTAATCATCCTTAGTCATTGATTCATCATCCCTCATCATCTATAATCACTCCCTCCCCATCCCTAATCACTTCTTCATTGACCCTCACCATTCCCCATCATCTCCAATCACTCCCTCATTGTCCCTAATCACTCCCTCATTGACCTTCACCATCCCTTATCATCCCTAATCATTATTTCATCATCCCTCATCATCCCTCATCATCCCTAATCATTCATCCTCATCTCTCATCATCCCTAATCACTTTATCATCAACCCTCACCATCCCTCATCATCCATAATCACTCCCTCATCCTCTTTAATCACTCCCTCATTGACCCTCACCATCCCTCATCATCCATAATTACTCCCTCATCATCCCTCATTATCTTTAATAACTCCCTCTTTATCCTTCCTCATCCTTAATCACTCCATCCAATACCTTGATGGTGGCTTCAATAGCTTCTTGCTTGTGCCTGATTGGCTTATGTTCCAATTCCAAATTTTAGTCACTCAAATAAGGCACAAATAACTCTTATTTCACTCATCCTCTTTTACTTATATAATTAAATTAGATATATCATTTTATTATCTAGTGGGATTCAAAGATTTATATGTTGATCCATGCCTAGACCATAGCGAGAGTGTGTATATAGATCCCCAGACTAGAATAAATAAGTAGGGAATAAGTAAAAGGGTAGGATGAAATTTTATTACTTAAATATATATATTGTGATTTGGGCATCTAATAATCTCAATCCTATAGTTGATAATTTAAATTTATATCTATATATATATATATAGGGTTGATTGAAGACTAGTTGAGAATTCCAATCCTAACCCCATGGTTGACTTCCCATTTCCTTTATATGTCATTGAGAGTATGTCCATATTAGACTATATTTATAGATAAATATATGGGTGGTTACCAATATAATAGATCGTGTTATAATCTATTAGTGAATAGAGTTTGTTTCCAAACCTAACTTGATCTATACCTAACTTGATATACAAAGGAATGAAGGGAATATGCCTTAATCCAGTGTATCAAGGAGGGGTTACTTAGAGCTTGGGCATGACTTGATGGCCCTAAAGGCCAAACTAGGACCTTGTCGTACTCTAAGAATTCCATAGTCCCAAATATATTATATCAAAGGATAGAGAAAGAATAGGGACCCCACCATAGATATATGGGGGGAACCATTCTGAAGGCCCTACCCAGATATAAAATTTTCTCTACTCATTAATGTAATGGAAAATTTTCTACCTACTTCATCTATCCCAAGGAGTAAGGTAAGGTAAAATTACCTTTTTGATATATATATTTACTTAACCTAATATCATATCAAGGGAATGTTGCCTTTTTGATGGATATCAAGGGATTAAGGCACAACTATCAAGGGAAGTGTTCCTTCTTAGTATCTAGCTTTCCTTTTTTTATAGATTAAGGAATGGATATCAAGAGAAGCTTATATTTTGATAGATACATTTTTTCTTAGCCTATCTAGTTATCTATGCCCTACCCAATAATTCAAGGGAATATTCCTTCCTGATATATAGCTTTTTTATTTTCATACATACTTTCCATTTTTATAATAGATTCTTAGTTATCAAGGGAAACTTTCTTATCAATATATAGCTTGCATATATTATTTCCATACCTACTTAGTTATGCCCTACCTACTTAGCTTATATTATTGGTAAGGGAAGATTGATTCCTAATAGATAGAATGAGAAATGAATTATTTAATCATGTTACATATGTAATAGATTTATACGATTGAGTATTCCCTACCTAATTTACCTACTTGAGTATGTCTTACTCGATTTAATATATGAGCCATATTTTGATCTTGAATATGCCCTATCTAAATACCCAAGCCATATCTTCATCTTGACTATGACCCACCTACCTTATTTTACTTGAGTATGACCTACCTACTTGAGTATTCCCTAACTACCTTCTCTCACTTGAGTATACCTTACCTACCAATCCTTATTTCCATGCTTACATGAGTATTACCTATAAGATAAAATTCCCATGCCATAAATTTATATTGAATACCCATATCTAATCATAACCATATATATCTTACCTAACCATATCTTTGATCCTTGATACCTAATTAGATACCTGATTCAATATCAAAGGCATTTCTTGAAAGGATATGGGGAATATAACCTATTTATAGAAAGGAGTGACTAGGAAGGATTGAGCACAAACAAAAATCCATTGTACCCACCATATAGGTATTAGAGGGAGTGATTAGGGATAAGGATGGATTAGGAAATAGTGATTATGAATTTTTATGGTCAATGAGGGAGTGATTGTGGATGATAATGGATGAGGTAGAGTGGTTAGGGATGATGAGGGATGATAGAGTGATTATGGATGATAATGGATGAGGAGGGAGTGGTTAGGGATGATAGAGTGATTATGAATGATGAGGGTCAATGAGAGAGTGATTAGGGACAATGAGGGTCGATAAGGGAGTGATTAAGGATGATAAGTGATAAATAAAAATTATTGAATTATATATAGGGGTGATATATATTATTTGGGTGACCTTATCTACCCTATGTGTGCAATATTGATTCATTACATTCTTTCCTATTGAATGGGCACTAAAACATATGCTTTAGATGAGGGGGAATTGATCGGTTCATATCTTGAAAGGATAAGGGGCACTCTAACCTATATAGATAATGGAGTGGATAGGAATGATTAGGCACAATAAAAAATACATTATATCCACCATAAAGGTATTGTAAGGAATGATTAGGGATGAGAAAATCTATTAGGTAAAGAAAAGCTAGATATCAAAAAGGCAAGCTTCCCTTTTCTTACTCCTTAGCATTGATGCATTAGGTAGGGAAAGTTTACATTACCTTATATTAGGTAGGGAAATTTTGATATAAATGTAACGCCTTCATAATGGTTTCCCAAATATATCTATGGTGGGGGGGCCATTCCTACGTTATCCTTTGATATATTTTATCAAGGATCAAGGCATACTCAGAATATGATAGGGCACCATTTTGGCCTTTAAGTCCTACTAGGCCATGCTCAAGATCTATGTATCCCCTCCCTAATACACTAGATTAAGGTATATGCCCCTCATTACTTTCATAGATCAATTTGGGTATAGATCAGGTTAGATATAGATCAAGTTGGGTTGGGAAACACATTCTACTAGCTACTAGATTAGAACACACTATCATATTGGTGGTTGCCTATATATCCATTTATAAATATAGTATATTATGGACATAATATTAATGATATATAGAGAAAACAAGCATTCAAATATGGGTTTGGGATCAGACTTCTCAACTAGTCTCCAATCACCTCTATCTATATAGATATAAATTTAGATTCTCAAATTTGGGATTGGGATTCTTATATTCCCAAATCCTAATATATATATATATATATATACATACATATATATATATATATATGTAAGTAATATAATTTAATCCGACCCTTTTCCATACCTACTTCATCTATGTCAATGAGTAAGGTAAGGGAATCTATCCTTCTTGATACCTGTTGGTTGAATATGTTATCGATTAGCGTACTGATAAACAAAATAGGTCTGATCAGCCAAAGTAGGAAGATTGGTCATCCAAATGTGTAGGTTTACCACATCAAAAGGGGACTAATCTCTCCTCTCATCAAGGGGAGGTTCCCTATAGATATGATATATATATATATATAAACATAAAATAATACTCAAGGGTAGCATAAACCATCAATCTCTCTTTCTTCAGAGATGATGCATGCAAATCAAAGGAAAAATCTCAAGGGAACTAATAGAAATCACTCCTCTTCTTTCAAAAATACTATTCAGCAAACCACAAGAATACTCCTGGTAGTAATTGCAAAATGTAACCAAGGACGTAGTAACCAGCAAATTGAGATGTAACACAAAGTCTCCACCTAAATTTCCCAAGAGTGAAATATGAAGGACAATGAGGTCACAAAGTCATCCCAAGGTCCTTTACACAAAAACAAAAAGAAAACACACTAAAGGCAATTTTGGGGCACAAATTCTCTCCATAGTTGGCTTTAGGATGCCTTCCTGACTACTTTCACTAATTCTACTTATTGAATTAAAGGAACAAAAAATATATTAAGGAAAAAGACATAAGAACAGTTTCCTCAACAACAAAGATATCATGGCATAAAGTCTAAAAATTCACTTGCTTTCTTATTCCAATAACAAAATATGATCAACAATCTGAGCTCAATGTCTCAGTAATGCCTTTCAATTTGGGTAGAGTTTTGTTTCTGATTATCAGAGAGATATCCTTTTATAATAATAAGAGAGTCCCTTATATAGCCTCTTCAAGAAGGACTTGGGAATAGTAACACATCATGTTGAATTGAATTTTGTTAAGAAGACATGCTAGAATTTAGGGGCATTTACCAATTTGCTTTTCTCAATGCAGAGAAATGGGTCACGCTATTGAAATTTTGCATCTTTCAATATCCACTTGGTGGTCTACTTCTAGAAACATATCTGATGCACAAATGTTTCTGATCCTTCCTCATCATTCCTCCTTTTTTGGTTAATTAAATTGAGTCCTTGATTCAATTTGATGCTCTGTTCCTTAGTCGCTTCCTACTGGTCTTGGCCTTAAAGCCTTTGAATGCATTCAGGTCTGTGTTTAAACTTCTAAGGATCAATGTCTATTTCATTGTTGTGACTTTGACATCTATGGGCATGTCACTTTCCTTGATAACTCCTTCAGCTTTGTCATTTGGTCTTTCCCAGAGGGGACTTGCCTTTTGGAGCCTTCAAAAATGGTCTGCTTTGGGTTGGGAAGAGCCCTCTACAAGGGTATCTACCCTTCGAGTGGTTTTTAGATGGCCTTCAGGCTTATTTATTCTGATGGGTCACTAAGTTCTTTGGCTCTTCTTTAAGGCTTTTCAAAATTAATGGCTATTTTACAAACCTTGAAATTGGCGTTCGTGCACCCGTCACTACGTTTTGAATTTCCAACAGATAGTTCACTATTCTTGACTTTGATGTCTTCAAACACATCACCCCTTAGACTTTCTTTAACTTTCTCTTGATTCAGCCTTTTCTACTACTTACTTCCTTTGGATTTCTTGTTTTGCATCCTCCCAAAGGGAAGGTGACCCTTCAGCTTTGGGGAAGTGTCCTTTAATTTGGCAACCAAGAGTCCCCTGTAAGGGCACCTGCCCTTCAGATTCCTTCGATAGCATTTTGTCTTTGGAGTCCTTCAGAGCTTTCTCATGGAATTTTTTCATGGACATTTTTTTGTAGATAAAAAGTCTGCAAGAAGTGTTTTGGCTGCTTTGTCTTTGGCTTTCAAAAATTCTTTCGGGCTTTCCTCCCACAACTTCTCTAAATTTCTTCAAACTTTTTGTCTGAAGGAATTCCTTCAGACAAATGTTTGAAATAATTCATTTCTTGCCTTAGTCTTTGTTTTTTTGTCTTTTCTTTCTTTCAAAGGAAAAAGTCTCGAAGAAATTCTTTCAGACAATTTCCCTAAAGGAATTGTCTCTTTGCCTTGTTCATTTTCCTGAAGGAATTCACTTTGTCTATTTTGTCGAGGGAATTTTTTTGAAAGAAATCCCTTTACTCTTTTGGACCTTTGAATTGGTCTATTTTCCCCCTTTTTGCCCTTTATAAGGGTTGTTTGAGCCTTTGGAAATTTTCCTTAGTCAATTTTATGTGAATCTCAAATTGTGACACGTGGCATCATCTACTGCTCTTAAAAACAAAATGAAATGAGGCTCAAAAAATGACACTTAGCAGCATTCATTGAGTTTTGTCAAGTTTTTGCTCACTGCCCTTCACAAGGGTTCTAGGCCTTGGTTCACCACCCTCTGCAAGGGCTGTTTGATCCTTTGGCTTTGGGGAAACCCCTTGAACCTACTGATTGAACTGACCGATTGAACCAACTTTAGTTCAACAGTTCAATGGTTCATTCCCTTACTTTTATTGACCACTTGAACCAAGACTTTTTGAAACAAGCCTCATTGAACCCGTTGAACCTTTAACCTTGAACCCGTTGAACCTTTAAACCAAAGTGGTTCAATGGTTCAACGGTTCAATGGTTCATTTCCTGAAAATGACTAAGTGTCAAAAACTTGTTCTTTTGATTGAACCTGCTTGTAGAAGCTTTTGAACCTGTTGAACCATTAGTCCTTCACATCCTTTTTCTTTCTAAGCTCTTTGATCTTCATCACACTAGTTGAACCTTTGAACCAGTGAACTCATTAAACCTTTAACCAATTGAACCTTTGAACCAAAGTGGTTCAATGGTTGAACGGTTCAATGGTTCAAGCCTTCTTCTCATTGATAAGTGTTTTGAAGTCATTGAACCTTGAAGCGATTGAACTTTGAAGCTTAAAAAATGTGCTTGACTCTTGCTGTTGATGTTGAACCTTGACATTGAACTCTTTTAGTTGAACCTGGTCATTGAACCAACTTTGAAATCACCTAAGTGTTGAGAGCTTGCTTCTTTTCTACAGAGTCTATAGAAATCAACCTGTGAAGTCCATTGAACTTGGCCTGTAGAGTCCGTAGATTTTCTTTCTATAGTCTATATATTTTCTTCCTATAGAGTCCATAGATTTAAGCCTGTAGATTTTGTAGATTCAAGCCTGTAGAGTTCATAGATTCAAGCCTGTAGAGTCCGTAGATTCAAGAGAAGCTTGAAAAATGAGGAATTTGAATGCTTAGAACAAATTTTGAGAAGGGCAGAGATTATTTTGGTTTGAGGAACCCAAAATAGTTCAAATTTTGTCCCAAAAATGAGTGATATTTTTGGGGAACAATAGCTAGCTCTAGTTGGGGAACTTCTATCAATTGTAAAAAAGAATTGAAGGGAGTAGAATCCAGAATCTCCAGTGTCTTCATGTGTACCATTGGGCTATGGAGTCATGTTACATAGAAATGGAAGGCATTAAAAATGAAAACAAATAAAACAAAATAGAATTAAAAACTATACAAATATATATATATGTACAGATGAAATGATTTGATACTTTAAGAGTTGAAGTGTTTCAGATGCTGCTTCTTGAGAGATAGTGAAAATAGTGCTCTATTCTGATAAACTAGCAAGAAGGCATTTTGTCCCCAAAAATGGTGACGGGCGAATGGAACTCTCCACCAAGAAACCAATTTTTTGTGTATTCCTCTTGGTTTTTTCTTCTTCTTGCCCCATGGCAGGATGTGGTCTTCAATTTGAAAGCCATAACTCCTTGCTTTCTTGGCGAATGGTTCCTTTCCCTGATTTTGATTTGCAACAGCATGGTCCATTACCATAATTAGTTGTTCTTCTAGTTCATTCCAGCACATGATTCAATTATCCACATCAAACTCTTGACAAACTATTAGCTTAGCATCTCCTTTGATGTGAAGGAGTTTGATCTCTTCATCTTGAGCAATCTTCAATATAAGCAACAGAGAGTTGCATCCAGCTGTGTTGTTGGTGTTATACAATTGCAAATTTCATGAAAGAATAATATCTCCTTGAGGAGATATCAACACAATATTAACTCCATCATTGGTGGAAGAATTGTTGCCATCAGATTCCAGGATCTAAGCATCATCAGAAGTTGATTTCCTATCAAATTTCTCTTCATTAGAGATGGAAGATCCTTTCGCATTTATACTGCACCCTACCAATTCTCCTAAAGTCTTGTTTGGATGAATTCCTGGATTGTCAACTACAAGACTTTCATCTATAGAAACATGAACATCCTTCTGTGGTTAAGAAATAATTATCCCTGCCTGAAGACTCAAATAGAATTTGTGTTGTAGGGGCTCGACATTTGGATGACCACATATTTTGCCTCTTTTTTAGGGAGTAATCTCTTCATTACACCTTAGACAAGGATCCTTACCTCAAAAAGGTCCATGCTTAGTTCTCCTCCCACATCCTTACAAAAAAATTGTCCAAGTAGGATACCATAAGATGTTGGAACGTCAGCCACCAAAATAGTCATCTTGATTCTCTTGTCTGAAAAAGTTACAAATGCAAATTAGGCATCTTTGATTTGCACTAGCAGTGGTACTTGCTTGTTCTCTATAGAGAAACATCTCTCAAAGGTTTTGGTCAGTTGAGACCCAAAGACTCAACTACTTTATCAGGCATGACATTGTTAGATGCCCCAAAATCAGTGATGCAATTGTTGAGTTGATAACCATTTATCAATAAGGAAACATAGAAAGGTTCTATTTTCCCAAGGGCAATTGGAGGAGTAATGACAAGATTATTTAGAATGGGCATGTTCTTTGGGGAATCAAGAGTTACCTTTTTATCTTCTTGTCCTATAGGAATGGTTTTGTTCTTGACACATTGCACCAACTTATCCAATTGATCAAGATTGGACTGTAAATATTCAAATTCAGACATTTGTATTTTGGTCTTTTTGACATGATCGATTATGTCAAATGGCTAAATTAAGCTAGGTACAGAGGAAGGTATTTCATCCTTTTGAGTTTTAGGAAGGATGGGAGGAGGGCTAGTTTGCAAAATTGAAATAAAAGGTGAAGGTGAAATTGATGTACTTATCTTTTGGGTGATCACCAAATCCTTTGACTAGTAAGGCAGAGTGGTTCCATGCTTAGCAATTGTAATTACTGGTTGAGGTTGCTCCTTTGTCTTTTTTTTATCAAATTTCTAGACTAATTGGTTTTTAGACCTGGTAAACACTACATATGATCCATCAATAGCTTCTCCTTTGCTTTTAGGTTCATCTTAGTAATTCAAAAAACCAATGTGGGAGTCGTTAGTTGATTCTTCTTAATCCTTCATGAAGAGATCAGCATCATTTTCTTGCTCAAACTCAATTTGGAAAGAGAAAGCATGTTATGTTTCCAAATATCCAACTACTGAGTTGGTTGGAAGAGCTTCAAGGGTAATTTTCCCTTGTGAGGGAGGAAGACGATTTGGTTTGCCCTTGATTCCTGGCAGCATTGCCTTGATATGACTGATTTGGAAATGTCCTTCTTGGCATATCTTTATATGAAGAAGCAGAAGACATACCTTGTGCCATTTGTCTTTTCAAGGCTAGCAGTTCATTTGCCATCTTTTGCACCATTGGATCAGTGGTGCCTGTAGATAAATATTCACAAGGTGATGAGGGTCTATTTCTGTTTAGATCTCTTCTTATCTTCCCTGCTAAGATGAGATCATCTTCTACCTCAGTGGCCAAAATTTGAGCTGCAGTAAGATCTATTTGACTAGCACATCTCAAAAGAAAACTCACTTTAGGTAACTGAGAATTAATGAAGAAGCATTTGAGATTCTCAGTTGTAGATCAAGCAATTACAAGAATTCTATTCCTCAGTTTGTCAAATTTGGCTATAAAATCTCTCATTGGTTCATGAGGTTCTTTCTTCATTTGTGTGAGTTGAGCCAGAAGGACATGTGCATCTTTTGTAGGTTTGAATCTAGATTCAAACTTAGCTTTAAGGGTATTCTAATTAGTTACTGACTGAGCCTATAGATGATAAAACCAATCTAAAGTAACACCTTGTAATGTTTCTACAAATAGCCTGACTGCTACATCTTCAAATTCTACTCCAATTAGTCCACAAGCTATGCTAAAGGCTATAATGTGTTCATCAAGATGAATTTTCCCATCATAAAATTTGAGGAAAATTCTTCCTTGAACTACGTAGAAGCTCATGTAGAGGTGGAGTAAAATTGAGAGGACCAAAAGAATTACCCTAGGGGCCTTGAACTGCCATTATATGACTATGAAAAGGAGGAATAAAAAATCTCAGAGAGGTAATTATTGGCAAAGCTTTATCAACAGTAGAAGTGGATAATTTATTTGGCAATGGAGACCTAACTTTAGTAGGAGTAAATCTCTTGGTTCGTTAGAGGTGAGATGGTGAAGGAAACAGATCAAAATCACTTTGTTGTACCAACTCGAATATAGGGTCAATAATACCTTTAGCCATTTGGCTTCATGTATACCTTGAATCTACTAGATTATGAAACAAAAATGGAAAAGAATTGACCTTGACTTTAGTTTGAAGCTTGAGGATTTAAATTGTGCACTCTTTCTTAGCAGCTCTGGTTTTATAGACCAGATAAAATAATAGAGGTGGAGGAAGATGGTAAGGCTATAAATGGATAATGGGTAAGACACGAAATGGAGTCACCAGAGTCTATAATGGATAAGGGTTATAATGATAATGGGTAAGACACAAGTGATGTTTCAATCTGAAACTCGAGGTTCCAAATTTCACATAATTATGTATATCCCCAATGGAGTCACCAAAAATTGTTGGTTGAATATTTTGTCGATCAGCGTACTAATAAATAAAATAGGTCTAATCAGCCAAAGTAAGAAGATTGGTCATCCAAATGTGTAGGTTCACCACATCAAAAGGGGACTAATCTCTCCTCTCATCAAGGGGAGGTTCCCTATATAGATATATATATATATATATATATATATATATATAATAATAATACTCAAGGGTAGGACAAACCATCCATCTCTCTTTCTTCAGAGATGATGCATGCAAATAAAAGGAAAAATCTCAAGGGAACTAAAAAAAAGCACTCCTCTTCTTTTATAAATACTATTCAACAAACCATAATAATACTCCTGGTAGTAATTGCAAAATGTAACCAAGGATGTAGTAATACATCTCAATTTGCTGGTTACTACATCCTTGGTTACATTTTGCAATTACTACAGGAGTATTATTATGGTTTGTTGAATAGTATTTATAAAAGAAGAGGAGTGCTTTTTTTTAGTTCCCTTGAGATTTTTCCTTTTATTTGCATCCATCTCTCTTTCTTCAGAGATGATGCATGCAAATAAAATGAAAAATCTCAAGGGAACTAAAAAAAAGCACTCCTCTTCTTTTATAAATACTATTCAACAAACCATAATAATACTCCTGGTAGTAATTGCAAAATGTAACCAAGAATGTAGTAACCAGCAAATTGAGATGTAGCACAAAGTCTCCACCTGAATTGCCCAAGAGTGAAATACAAAGGACAATGAGGGCATAAAGTCATCCCAAGGTCCTTTACATATAAACAAAAAGAAAACACACTAAAGGTAATTGTGGGGGCACAAAGTCTCTCCACAGTTGGCTTCAGGATGCCTTTCTAACTAATTTCACTAATTCTACTTATTGAATTAAAGGAACAAAAAATATATTAGAGGAAAAAGACATAAGAACAGTTTCCTCAACAATAAAGATATCACAGCACAAAGTCTAAAAATTCACTTGCTTTCTTATTCCAATAACAAAATATGATCAACAATCTGAGCTCAAAGTCTCAGTAATGCCTTTCAATTTGGGTAGAGTTTTGTTTCTGATTATCAAAGAGAGATCCTTTTACAATAACAAGAGAGTCCCTTATATAGCCTCTTCAAAAAGGACTTGGGAATAGTAACACATCATGTTGCATTGAATTTTGTTAAGAAGACATGTTGGAATTTAGGGGCATTTACCCATTTGCTTTTCTCAATGCAGAGAAATGGGTCACGCTATTAAAAGTTTACATCTTTCAATATCCACCTGGCAGTCTACTTCTAGAAACATATCCAATGCATAAATGTTTCTGATCCTTCCTCATCATTCTTCCTTTTTTGGTTAATTAAATTGGGTCCTTAATTCAATTTGATGCTCTGTTCCTTAGTTGCTTCTTGCTAGTCTTGGCCTTAAAGCCTTTGAATGCATTCAGGTCCACGCTTGAACTTCCAAGGATCAATGGCTATTTCATTATTGTGACTTTGACATCTACAGGCATGTCACTTTCCTTGTTAATTCCTTCAGCTTTGTCATTTGGTCTTTCCTAGAGGGGACTTGCCTTTTAGGGCCTTGAGAAATGGTACACTTTGGGTCAAGAAGAGCCCCCCACAAAGGTATCTACCCTTCAAGCAATCTTCAGATGGCCTTCAAGCTTCTTTCTTTTAGCGGGTCACTAAGTTCATTGGCTCTTATTTAAGGATTTTCATAATCAATGGCTATTTTACGAACCTTGAAATTGACGTTCGCACACCCATCACTATGTTTTGAATTTCTAATGGCTAGTTCACTATTCTTGACTTTGACATCTTTAGGCATCTCACCCCTTGGATTTTCTTTAGCTTTCTCTTGATTTGGCCCTTTTTACTACTTGTTTCCTTTATATTTCTTGTTTTGCATCCTCCCAAAGGGAAGGTGACCCTTCAGCTTTGGGGAAGTGTCCTTTAATTTGGCAGCCGAGAGTCCTGTAAGGGTACTTGCCCTTCAGAGTCCTTCGATGGCCTTTTGTCTTCAGAGTCCTTCAGAGCTTTCCTGCAAACTTTTTTTGTAGACATTTTCTCGTGGACAAAAAGTCTGCAAGAATTGTTTCAGCTGCTTTGTCTTTAGCCTTCAAAAATTCTTTTGAGCTTTCCTCCTACAGCTTCTCTAAATTTCTTTAGACTTTTTGTCTGAAGGAATTCCTTCAGACAAAATTTTGAAAGAATTTGTTTCTGGCCTTAGTCTTTATTTTTTAGTCTTTTCTTTCTTTCAGAGGAAAAATTCCTGAAGGAATTCTTTCAGACAATTTCCCCAAAGGAATTATCTCTTTGTCTTGTTCATTTTCTCAAAGGAATTTGCTTTGTCTATTTTACCGAGGGAATTTTTTTGAAGTAAATCCCTTTGCTCTTTTAGACCTTTAAATTGGTCCATTTTCCCCCTTTCTGCCCTATGTAAGGGTTGTTTCAGCCTTTGGAAATTTGCCTTGGTCGATTTTATGTGAATCTCACATTGTGACACATGGCAGCATCTATTGCTCTTAGAAACAAAATGAAATGAGGCTCAGAAAATGACACTTGGTAGCATCCACTGAGTTTTGTCAAGTTTTTGCTTGCTTCCCTCTACAAGGGTTCTATGCCTTGGTTCACCACCCTCTGCAAGGGCTGTTTGATCCTTTAGCTTTGGGACAACCCCTTAAACCTACCGATTGAACTGATCGATTGAACCAACATTGGTTCAATGGTTCAATGGTTCATTCCCTTGCTTCTATTGACCACTTGAACCAAGACTCTTTGAAACAAGCCTCGTTGAACCCATTGAACCTTTAACCTTGAACCCGTTGAACCTTTGAACCAAAGTGGTTCAATGGTTCAACGGTCCAATGGTTCATTCCCTAAAAATGACTAAGTGTCAGAACTTATTCTTTTGATTGAACCTGCCTATAGAAGCTTTTGAACTTGCTGAACCATTAGTCCTTCACTTCCTTGTTCTTTCTAAGCTCTTTGATCTTCATCACACTAGTTGAACCTTTGAACCTGTGAACTCCTTGAACCTTGAACTTTTTGAACCTTTGAACCAAAGTGGTTCAATGGTTCAATGGTTCAAGCCTTCTTCTCTTTGATAAGTGTTTTGAATTCATTGAACCTTGAAGTGATTAAACTTTGAAGCTTGACAAATGCACTTGACTCTTGCTGCTTATGTTGAACCTTGACGTTGAATTCTTTTAGTTGAACCTAGTCATTGAGCCAACTTTGAAATCACCTAAGTGTTGAGAGCTTGCTTCTTTCTTGCAGAGTCTGTAGAAATCAACATGTGAAGTCCGTTAAAATTGGCCTGTAGAGTCCATAGATTTTCTTCCAATAGAGTTCATAGGTTTTCTTCTTATAGATTCCATAGATTTAAGCCTGTAGAGTTTGTAGATTCAAGCCTACAGAGTCCATAGATTCAAGCCTATAGAGTCTGTAGATTCAAGAGAAGCTTGAAAAATGAGGAATTTGAATGCTTAGAATAAATTTTGAGAAGGGCAAAGTATATTTTGGTCTGAGGAACCCAAAATAATTCAAATGTTGTCCCAAAAATGAGTGATATTTTTGGGGAACAACAATAACTAGCTCTGCTTCACCTAATATAGCATATCAAGGGAAGGTTTTCTTCTCAATAGAAAATAAAAGAGTAAGGCATAGATATTAATATAAGTTTGCCTTCCTAATATCTAGCTTTGGATTTATTTTAGAATTATGCATAGCTATCAATGGAATCTTGATTTCTAATATATAGATTTATTCTTACCCTACCAACTTAGTTATGCCCTACCCAATAAAATAAGGGAAGCTTACTTCATAATATATAGCTTCACTATTATCCTACCTACTTTCCATATCATATAATAGATTAATGTCATATTTATACATATTTCATGATGTTGATGTGATACATAATGAAACATAAGTGTGTGTAACATGATGTGATGGTTAATTCCTAACATATTAATACAACAGTCAATTTCAACTACTTGATATCATTGAACGGACTTCACTATGTATGGGTTGCATTAGTGTGGTGGGCCCATTGTTTGAATTTACATTGATCATAATAAAATATGATGTCTAACCCTAAAATGTGATATAAGGTGATCTTATCATTAACCCTAGATTTCATTAAAGGGGTATGTATAAATGAAATGTAATTATCTTGTTCTAATGCTAATGTAGTTATGCATCTCAAACAAGTAGAAAACAAGCTAGAAGGAGATTCTAGATTAGTTGTTAGATTCAAGATCTGACACTTTTGGAGCTATAGATACTAATGTCATCCAAGGATGGTTATATTGATGCTACTATCTATGTTTTGTGAAAGTGTCTTATATGGAATACCTAATATAAAAGGATGTGACCACTTAGATACTTTTGGGTTTTGCCTCACCTTTATTTTGGTAAATATAGATCTAGGTCATGGATTGTCTCTCTTTGTGAAATAGAAAAACCCTAGATTTCCATATTCATTGTGACCTTGGGAGAAAATGGGTTAGTGGGAATATGGTGTAAATTTAACCCAAAATACCCCACTATTAGAGTGGGCTACCTACATATCTAGTACTTTATCAGAGGGCCTCAAACTCATGTAGTTTTCCCTTACATGTTGGCTTGTATGTGAATTATACAATATTTTCAAAGTAAGTATAATAGTGACCTAGCTTATAACTTATAAAATTAGGCTCTTGAGTTGCTCCTTTAGTATTTTAGACATGTATATATGTTGTGCCTATGATTGGTATGTAAATAGGAAAGTTTTTTAAAATTTAATGCTTGATCGAATGCTTTTGATAAGTTACCTTAGTCTCTTTGGTATATTTCTAGGTGAAGAATAAATGAGGGTTGACTTTGTATTTCTATCGAATCCATTTGGAATAATAACTTGCATCAAATCACTTAAGATTACCATTAGGATATGTTTCATTTGAAAAATAAATGACTTTAGGGTACTGGACACTTGTGTCAAGATAAGATACTAATGTCAACGCTAATGTTTGTCATGGATGTTAGTGTCTAGGAAGTAGGAAATTAGGTACATACTATGAACTTGTAAAGTGGAATATAAGTACATTTTAATCATTATGGAAAATATATAATACCTAGGTCATTAACATAAGACTATTCAAACTAAGAGATATAGGCCAAGAGGCACAAGATGGAACATATGTGAGACTTGTGAAAGTAGGAAATATATAGAACTGAGAGGAATAACTAAGGTCTAATTTTTATAAATTTACAATATTGAGGTGTTATATAATCCATAAATATCATATACATTTCCCCCCTTTAATATAGTAATTAAATTTCTAGTTTAAATGAAAGGAATGTGTACCTGGGTATGTATACACACCTTATCTTTCCATGTACCCAACTTGAGTGATTTGATGGTGACTAACCTAAATAAAAGAGAATGTTATAATATAAAATGAGTACATATAATTTTGGATTGAAATTACTTAAAATAGATTGAAATTAAAAGAGAAAGGTTTAATAATACACTTATGTGTCAATGTAACCACCATGTCTATTGGCAATTTGTTTTGAAAAAGATGTATCATTATAAGGCTTTTAAAACTGAGATTAGGACAAATATAGATAAATATTTAAATTACATATATATATATATATATATATATATATATATATATATATATATATATATATATATATATAAAATTGAAGGCCCATGTGCCCAACCTTGGATCAAAAGTGATTTTCCACCTAACAATTGATATTAGCTCAATCATGTAACCCAATGATACTTATAACCTCATGAGGTTGGATGATATAATAAAATTCAACATGAAATATTGGAAATATTGAGTGATTTGATCATATCAACCATACCAAAATGTGAACCAACTACTGTAGTAGATTGACTCAATAATGTCCATTAAATTATATGGGGTATTAGTATGAAAAAGTTCATGATGTGGTAATAGTCCATGAAAGAGTTTCAGAATCTGAAATGATTTAGATTTTATAATATTATGCACATGTTGCATAGTATATGACCTATAGATATGTTTCATACTAAAATTGTATATAAAAATTATACCAATGTATAGAATTATACCACAAATGTGAATCTAAATCATATAACTATATGTTTTGGTCAATTCATAAAACTACGTAAGTGTGGATAATGTGCTTCCAAAACATGCCTCCACTACATATGAAGAAATATAAAAATTTATATAAGTATCATTATAGAGGACATGTTTCCAAAACATGCCCCCACTATAATCTGGAGATGTTGAATACTGAATAGGTGTGGAGAACATGCTTCCAAAGTATTTTCCTAGTAAATCTAGGAACTATGAATTTATAGAATCCATGCCCATATGACATGCCCCTATTGAATCTAAAAAGTGATATAAGTACCATATATTGAATGAGTGTGGATAACATACTTCCAAAGTGTGCCCCCACTATATAATCTATGAATGTAACCATGTAGCATATAAAAAGAACATGTCTAGGTAGGTATAATATTGAAGTGCATATAACTAATGTGATCACATGTAGACCTAAGATGCATGATAAAAATCATGGCAATGTCTGGATAGTAATAGTACAAGATCAACAAGCAAACAAGCATACACACAAGATAACTCAAAATTAAGTCAAAAGGCAATGATCTAGGGAGACCAAAAATAAGGAGAATTTTCAAATTCCATGCAATAAAAGAGACATTATTTAGTCAAATATACATAAATTTAAGGATGACATATTCAAATTTTTATATAACAAACCATGACATATGCAAATTTCAAAAGAACATACATAGGCACAAGGGTCATAAGTAAAGGAGAATATTCAAATGCTCAAACAAGGAATATAATAGCATGTCAAGACACTTAAGAAAGTGTAAAAAAGAAAATCATATGCAAAAAATATAAACATGTCATAGTAGCCCTTGGACCAAATGTGTTATAAAAAAATGTCAAATGTATAGTATATCAAGTACTCTATGTAAGATATAATCATGGATAAATGCATGTGTAAGTACATATGTAAGATCAAACATGATAATTTAGAGTGACCATCGAATCATATAGCATGCATGTATCAATATCAAAGAAGCATATTCCCCCAGTGTCCATGTGACATGAGTATAGGGAAATCCTAACATTCAAAAAAAAGAGTAGATCATGTATCTATGTATGCATGTATCATACTCAAGTATAAGTATGACACATATGTTAATATGATGAGTAACCAAATATTCCATCCATCATCATGAAACTAACACATAGGTGCTAAGGATATAATATAACATGTAGATTCTAAAAGTGTTTTTGGATTTTTTGGATAGTTTTGGTATTTTTGGAATTTTTTTGGTATTTTTGGAATTTTTTTTAGAGAGTAAAGATCATCCTATGATGCCATCCAATGGATGGTCATATATTTCTTCCCACTATGAACCTTTAAACCTTAAGTTGGATGTTTTTCATTGTTTGAATCATGATTGGATAGATTAAAAAGGTATATAGCATATCCCTCCTCACATTTTGCATGTGTAGTAGAAGTAGTGTTATCATTTGGAATATGTATTAATTTTCCTTCATGGAAAAAGGAAATTCCTTGCTGATTTGGAATAATCTTTTATTCCATTTGGTATAGCCAAAGAGTTAATAGGGTAAATTCATATGAAGATGTAGTAGGCATAACCCAAACTCATGTTTGAATTAATTTAGGAGCACAAGCAATTGGTATTGTTATGTTGCCCAAGGAGTCTTTACAACCTCCTTTGATTTGTAAGTTTTTTAGATCAAACCCAATTTTTTATAATCCTCTTATATTTCAAGTAGTTTTTTCTTGTGTAGGATCAATATGGTTATGTCAAAAATAAGCACCACCCATGTATAAGGTGTTAAATATTGTTGGTTTGGATGATTTTTGTGTTATTTAATTTGAGATTTTTGCATAAGATATGGACCCTGGAATAACCCCATGTTAAGTAACATTTGAAAATTGGTCATATAAAGATTAGGGATACCACATTTTTGTTCATAATGCTCCTAAGTAATTTATCTCCTTCCTTTGTGTAAGGGATAAAATTTTGTATTTTGAGGGAGACATGTTTTTGATAAAGTAAGGTGGCAAACCAGGGGCCAAACCCTATACAGTCAAAAAAGATAAGAAGGCAAACAAACAAAAAATGCCTTTAGAGAGATGATGGTACAGCCGAGAAAAATAGACAAAAACAAAACACAAGCCATGGGAAGACCAGAGTCAGAGAGGTCTCCCATTACATAACTATTGATTTGATAAGATCATTGAGTTGCTCATTCTCTGCATTGTCAGCATACCCAGTATTACCCACTACTTCCAGCATAGACATGTTCAGTAGAATTATATTACAAAGCCCTTTGGTGAAGACTTTATCTAGCTTCTAAATGTGGTCCTTCAGTGCCCCAATTTCAATTTTCTAATTAGTCTCATTCTCAATGCCCTCACCAGCTTCCTTGACATACATTTTCCCCTTATTGTCAGCAGTTCCCATAGTGTCAGCACCCTGCTCCTCAGTAACCTTTATGAAATGACTTGTAGTGATGACATTGTCTACTCCCATGCTTGAAAATAATTTCCCCTTAATTTTTATGATGAGACCTGAGCATCTCAACCTCATGATATAATGAATTATTAACGATTACCAAGATAGTAATAAGGTTATCAAGTTTTGAGATCTCTGATGGCCCTCTCCACATGGACCACCTCCAAAAGCTATCCTTGTCATCAATGCACCTCATTCCTAACAAGTCATCTCCATTTGAATGATCTTCCTAATTTTTAAGGAAATATGAACACCTTGTCGCCACACCCTCCAACCTAAAAATTGTTGCCCAAGGTTGGCACAAGCATCAGTGACCCTGTTGCCTTCTCTGTAGGTATGGGAAATCTCAACTTTGAAAAACTTTTATAAAAAAATTTGGATATCAGTAATGATGTCTTTTAGCTTGATTCCCACATTTGAAGCTCTATTAACGGCATCTATGACCATCTTAGAGTCTCCTTGTATATTCAAGTTTCTTATTCCTAGGGATATAGCTAACTTTAATCCCCATAGTAAAGCAATTGCTTCAGCATAGTTTTTGCTCTAGCATCCAATTCCACCAGCATAGACAATAGACATCCATCATTTATCATTCCTTATAATTCCTCCTCTACTAGCTTTACCATCCAACTTGGATGCCCCATCAAAGTTGAGTTTCATCCATTTAGTATTAAGTCTCTATAGTATTTTGGAGTTATTATACCTAGGGATCTAGTTTAAAACCTTCCATTTGGATACAATTTAGATTTCAATTTGAGATATCAATTTTTGCACAACACAAATATGAGGTATTGTAACACTTTCTATAATGGTCTTAGCAAAGGAGTTAAACAGCTAAGAAGCATTTCTAGCAGTGTCCCTAAAAATTTTGTGATTGCGCTCTTTCCATAAAGTCCAACTCAAACATAACATAGCTTGCTTCCATAATTCCATAAGCTAGGGATGTGTGAAGGTTGGGTTCTAGCTGAGAATTAATTCTTTAAGGTCAGAATTGTAGACCCATTCAATACCAAAGTTGTTAAGTATTGTGCCCCACAATTCTCGGGCAAACTCACAGTGGATAAAGAGTTTTGAAACTGATTCCTCTTTTGAACCACACAAAAAAAATATGTTAACCAAAGTAAACCCTCTCTTTTGAAGGTTATCCTGAGTAAGGATTTTCTTATGAGCAGCAGCCCACCAAAACATGTTAATTTTTTTAATAAGTTTAAGTTCCTTTGAATGAGTAATTATGAAGGAAACATATATATTAACATCATTATATAAATGGGTAAATGACTCATATTTTTTATGTAGTACGCTTTCCTTTAATAGGGAAATAAGGCATCCACTATTTAGATGAATTGAAATTCCAAATATAAGAGTTTAAATAGTAGCTCATGTGATGTACTTTTGAATCGAATAGTATAATCTTAAAAGGATTCATCATCACATTGTTTAAAATTATGAAAATGTTCTAATGTAAGTTTTGGCACCTTATGGATATTGAAATACATGAAGAATGAATCTTTCAAGTGTAAAAAATTAGTTAAGGAACCTTTTATTAAACTATAGAACCAATTTTGAGCCTCATCATAAATATTCATATGGAAAACCTTTAGCAATAGTTTTTCATCTTGTGCTCCATTGAAAAATAGATGTACATAGTTAATCATGTGTTCGAATGGGTCATTGTGTCTGAAAAAGAGAGATAAATATGGTAAGGATATTCAAGTATGCATGTCATAAGAGGTTGATTATTGAATGAGGTTACATGTGCATTATCATTATGGAAATCCATTTGCATTTAAAGTATGTAAACTTACTTTTGAAAATCCCAAATCATGGTCATCATAGACATTAGATATTCTATGGGAATAATGTTTTTTTTCATGGGTGTTATCATTTGTTCCAACCTACCACCTTTTTTGAAACTATGCATATGAGTGTCATCATCCTCATGTATAACAAGCACAAGTTCATGATCACTGAATTTAGGACATCTTGGTAATGGTATGGTATCTTTGTACATTTAGTATATCAATTAAATAGCTTGTACCATTTAAATAATTTATTTAATTTTCCTTTGGTAAGGGTATAATAATTTTAGCTTGGGAAAATTTTGGTAAGGACTCCCCTTTTTATATAGAATTTTTTTTAAATGAAGGTAGGAAAAAACCATCACCCTTAAATAAAGGGATATTATTTGGCAATGTAGGAATGTTTGGGGATTTAATCAATTTTCTTGAAGACATGCCCCCCTTATTAGTTGTTTAAAAATTGGCCATAATATAATTATGTAGTTGTCTAAATTATTGATGATCAAATGAAGGAATCTCTTGGTCATATGTACCCTTTTTTTTTGATAAAATGTACATGTTTAGTTTACTTGAAAGGTTGGTAACTCAAGGATGTCTTTTTTAACCCCAACCATTTCATGTTTATATTATTATGTTTAAGAGATGTAGTGTGGGGTATACCTTGCTCATGATTCCTCAATCTTTGCCCTTGGTATCCATACTTTTCTAATTATTAAATGCCAAATTAAAATTATGGAGGTGTAAGAATTATGGGTAAAGTATTTTTATCTTCCTTAAGATGGATCAACTCATCTCTTAAAGTGGTGAAAGCATGGACCTGATTATAGGGATAATAGTTACCACCATTCAAGGATTTTATATTACATGCTTTAGCACTTGGAATAATGCAAGAAGAATCAATTTTAATTCATTAATTGAGGTAGAGTTTGATAGTTTCATAATCATAGTCATCAAAGCAATCAATATCATCCATGATAAGATAACTAAAATCATAAAGATTATGACAAAGTGGAGAATAAGCAAAATGGCATTTAAAGATCAAGTTCACCAAATATTTAACCATAAAATATGATATAATGTGATCTTATTTATAACCCTAAATTTTATTAAAGAAGTATATATAAATGAAATGGCACAAGGGTGATAATCAGATCTATAGTAGGCCAACTAGATTTTAAACTCATATATAAGAATATATTGAATTTCTTATGCTGAGATAGTCTAAATATGGAAAGTAAAACTATGATAGACATGGAAATGATAAATAAATACTTTATTTTGATTTTTATAATGTTAATTAAATTCAAGATTTGGAATAGGTTGAAAGTATGCTAGAAGGATATTCTTGAACAATCATCAGATTCTAAATCTGACACTTATAGAGCTCTAGATACTAATCTTAGCCTAGGATGGTTGTATGGATGTTATTATCTAGGTTCGATGCAAGTGTCTTATATTAAATACTTATTATAAAAGGATGTGACCACCTAGATGCTTTTAAGTTTTGTTTTTCCTTCACTCTAGTGCATTAATATCTAGGTCATGAGTTGTCACTCCTTATGAAATGGTAGAACCCTAGTTCTCCATATTAATCATGACATTGGGGGAAAATGGATTAGTGGGCACATGGTGTCTATAATCTCAAATACCACATTATCATAGGGTTTTTCATACATATCTAATACTCTAGAAGAGGGCCTCAAATTCATGTAGTTCTCCCCTATGTTTTGGCTTGTGTGTGAATCATACAATATGTTCAAAATAAGTACAATAATGACCTAGCTTGTAACTTATCAAATCAAGTCTTGGGCTACTTATTTAGTACTTCAAACTTGTATATATTATGTACCTATGATTGGTATGAAAATAAGGAATTTTTTTTCAATTTAATGCTTAATAGAATGCTTTTGATAAATTGCCTTGGTCTCTTTGGTTTTTTCCTAGGTGAGGAATGAATGAGGGTTAATTTTGTATTTATATAAAATACCATTGGATTAATGAATCACATAAAATAAATTAAGTTGACCATTAGGATACATTTCATTTGAAAAATATATGACTTTAGGTAACTAGGCACTTATGTCAAGACAAGACACTAACATTAATGTTAGTGTCTATTTTGAACATTAGTGTTTAGGGAGCAAAAAAGTATATACGAGCTCTAAATTTACAAATATTGAATATAATTACATTTTAAGTATTTTTGGAAAGATATAAGACTTTGGTCATCAACATAAGACTATTTAGACTAAGAGATATAGGCCAAAGGGCACAAGATATAGCAGATGTGAGACTTGCAAAAATAGGAAAGGTATAAAACTAAGAGGAAGAACCAAAGTCTAAGTTTTCCAAGTGTACAATACTAAGGTGTTATATAATCCATAAATATCATCTATAAAAATTATGTGATGTTTAATTCCAACCCTATTAATATAATATTCAATTTCAATTACTTGACATCATTAAATGGACTTTACTATGTGTGGGTTGCATTAATGTGGTGGTCCATTGTTTACATTTACCTTTATCATAATTGGATATGGTGTTTTTGTGTCACCTTTGGCTTATAAATGACCTAATAAAGATCATAATTGGAATGAATAGGTGTCTTATATGCCCAAATCCTAATCTACATATGTAAGTAATACAATTTCATCCCACCCTTTACTCACTTGCCTACCTATTTATTTTGGCCCAAGGCTCTAGATACACTCTCTCTCTACATGGTTTGGGCATGGATAACCATATATATCTTTGAATACCACCAAATAATTAGACAATATCTTTGAGTTCCTTAATTGAGTGAAATAGGATTAATGAAAGAAGAGTTTACTTGGGCCTTATTTTAGTAAGTAAAATTTGGAATTATAACATAAGCTAATTGAGCACAAGTGGGAAACCACTACACCCACCATCAAGGTTTTGGAGGGAGTGATTAGGGATGAGGAGGGATAATGAGGGAGTGAGTAGGGATGATGAGGGATGATGATGTAATCATTAGGGATGATGATGTAACCATTAGGGATGATTATTAATGATAAGGATCAATGAGGGAGTGATTAGGGATGGTGCAGGTCAATGAGGATGAGGAGAGAGTGATTATGGATTATGAGGGATGAGTGTGAGTGATTAAGGATGATAATGGATGATATATGAGTGATTAGGGATTATGAGATATGGTTAAAGTCAATGAGGGAATGATTAGGGATAATGAGGGAGTGATTAGGGATGATAAGGGATGGTGAGGGTCAATAAGAGAGTGATTAGGGATGAGGAGGGATGAGGAGGGAGTGATCAAGGATTATTAATAATGAAGAGGGTATTAATTATAAGTGATGGAGTAATTATGGATAATGAGGGATGGTGAGGGTTAATGAGGGAGTGATTAGAGATGATTAGGAATGGTGAGGATCAATGAGAGAGTAATTAGGGATAATGAGTAAGGAGAGAATGATTAAGGGTAATTAAGGGTGATAAGGGATGAAGGTAGTGATTTGACATGATAAAGGGATGATGATTAAGTGAATTAAATACAAAGTGGTTATTTGATGTTCTCAAGTCATCAATGTGACCTATTTTTTCTAAATCACACCACTTTGGCTTGAATTTAAAGTGATTGTTATGTAAACTTTAATTTAAACAAACTTAGGACTCTTATAAATGTTAGAAAGCAATCTACAATTCATAAAAACCTAAAAAAATGATTATATGTTTATGTTTTTGTCTATGGAGGATGATGAGGGTTAATGAGGATGAGTAGAAAGTGTTAGTTATTATGAAAGACAATCAGGGAGTGATTAGGGATGATAAGAGATTATGAATGAGTGATTAGGGATGATGAGTAATGGTGAGGGTCAATTAGGGAGTGATTAAATATGATGAGTGAGTGATTAGGGATTGTGAGGTTTAATTAAGGAGTGATTATAGATGTGAGAGATGAGGAGGGGTGATTATGGATTATTAGGAATAAAGAGGGAGTAATTAGGGATAATGAGGGAATGATTAGAGATGATGAGGGAGTTATTAGAGATGATGAAGGATGGTGAGGTTCAATTGGGGAGGGATAATTGATAATTATAAATGATTAGGGGTGATGGATGATGAGAAAAAATTCATTATTAATGAGGGAGGGACAATGATCAAGTTAAATTAACATAAAATGGTCATTTTAAATGTGCAAGTCATCAATGTGATCTATGCTACCTCAATCACATCAATTTGGCTTGAATTAAAAGTGATTAGTTTTTAAAATTCAATTTTGACAAATATAAGACTATTAAAAATGCTAGTAAATAATTTGGAATGCATAAATACCTAAAAAGTGACTATTGTTTACATTACTATTTATTAAGGATGGTGAGGGTCAATGAAGATGAGCATGGAATTATTATGGATTATGAGGGATGAAGGGGATTGATTAGAGATGATAAGGGACAATGAAAGAGTGATTAAGGATGATGAAGGACGTTGAGGGTCAATGAGGGAGAGATTAGGAATGATTAAGGAGTGATTAGGGATGATGAGGGATGGTGAGGGTCAATGAATGAGTGATTAGGAATAATGAGGGATGAGGATGAAGTTATTATGGATTATTTAGGATGAGGAGAGAGTGATTAAGGATGATGAGATATGATGAATCAATGATTAAGGATGGTGAGGGATGGTGAGGGTAAATGAGGGAGTGATTAAGGAGGATAGAGTGATTAGGGATGATAAAGGAGTGATTAGAGATGATGAGGGACACTAAAGGTCAATGAGGGAGTGATTAGGGATGATGAAGGATAAAATAGTGATTAGGGATGATAATAGATGAAGAAAAAGTGATTAGGTATGAGGGAGGGATGATGAGTAGGGGAAATTAACACAAAGTGGTTTTTTGATGTGTACAAGTCATCAATGTGTCCTATGTTATCCAAATCACACTACTCTGACTTAAATTCAAAGTGATTAATTTTAAAACTTCAATTTTAAAAAATCTATTACTCCTAAAAATGCTAGCAAATAATTTAGAAGGCACAAAAACCTTTAAAATGACTATATGTTTACCAAAAATAGATATCAATTGTAAAATTTATGCTTTGAAATCCCTAGGTTCAATACCGAGAGCCTAAAAATGCCTAAGTACTGACCAAATCAGATTTTAAAAAACTATCTCCCACATCATAAGGAATGTGGCTATGATACCAACTCTATCTGATGTAGAGTGACCCTAATTTATTATATTTACTAAAATAAATTTAAAGTGTAAAGAATTTATATGTAACAATATATCACATTAGATGAAGAAAATTAGACAACCCTTCTAATAGATATTTTCTAATTTTTAGTGAAATGTGAAAGGAATGCATACACACTATAATTTGTATGCATTATATTTTGTTTTACTTCAAAAACCAAACCTTTTGACTCAGAAATGGCTTGGATTCCCAATCCAAAGGCTTGGACTATTAACACAACTGAATGTAATAATTTTGATAAAAAATAATAAAATTCAACTTCCATCACCAAATAAACTATCAATTTTAATGAGAAAAAATTATAAAATTAATACCAAAATGATGAGCATGCTCTTCTCTTTCCAAATATATGATTTTTAAAAATTTTGAACTATTTTAAGGTTTCAATTTATGTTAATTTCTAACTATAGATTTTTCATACTACTGCATGTCTCAAATATACATGTTTATATATGCTTATGTATCTATTTTTCATTGATCCAAATGGAAAAAAAAAAAAGTTTACAAATTAGGCCTAATTCTACACACATTAAAAAATCTAGTTTTTACTTTTTTGAGGTAGTTAGGGGGGCACACAGCCGGCTATATATTTTTTACCAATTTTTCAAGATTTATTTACTTGTAAAATTAATTTACAAAACTATTCATCAAAAAATTATAAAAAATATAGGTTACAAACTATATGATTTTATCTAATGTTTCACCAAATGGTTTTAAATAATATTAAATGATGTTCACAAAATGAGGGGTCGCATGGCTGATTATCTACTCTATTTTCTTAAAAAAATAGGATTTCCCATTCAAATTTTATATGTTTAACCTATTTATTCTTAACCATTTTTTTTTAAAAATAGTGTTTTGGAAACTATTGACCATTTTTTGCCTAACAAGCCAAAAATTGGTCCCCTTTTGTCCCTGCTATTCTAGGCCATTTTATTTTTTTAATTTTGCATGAATCTATTCATTTATATGGACTCTACAGAATTTTTATGGACTATGCAGGACTCTGTAGGTTAGTCCTTTGGCACATGAAGGATCAATTCAGAGAGTGCTAGGTTTTACAAGGCTTCTTTGGGCTCTTGTCTAAAGAAAATCATGAAGAAAGTTGGCATCATTGAACCATTAAACCCGGTTCAATGCCTTAGTTCAATGTCTAGTTCAATCACTTGGTTATATCAGCCTTGATTTAATGCCTAGTTCAATCGATAGTTCAATCGCTCCATTTCAAGCCTGGTTCATCGCTTCAAGTCCATCGCTTCATTTTCCAGGCTTGGTTCAATGCCTTTGGTTCAGTGGTTGAAGTTCAACACATTTTGGTTCATCAGTGCATAGCTTTGAACCATTGAACCAGTTCAATGGATTGGTTCAATCATTTGGTTTAACACTTCAGTTCAATAATCGGTTCAAAGGCTTGGTTCAACGGGCTCAGCGCACAGTGGTTGAACCGTTGAACCAATTGAACTGTTGAACCAATTTTGGTTCAACGGCTTGGTTCAAGGGTGTGCCCTACAGCTAGAGGGCAGTTCGAGATCCAAATGCCCTTGTGGAGGGAAAGAAGACCAAAAATTCAAAGGACACAACCAAAGGTCCAAAATCCCTTGTAGAGGGCAGTTCAAGGTTCAAAAGCCCTTGCGAAGGGTAGAAAGAGCTTAAAAGAGCCTGAAAGACAAAGATAAAGACCACGACAATTCTTGCAGAAAGCCTAAAACAAAAGACCCATGGGAAAAAAGCTACAGAAAACCCTGATGACTTTTATCGAGGATGATGACGTCCTGAAAGCCATCAAATTTAAGTAGACAAACTAGTCATTAGGTGACAGCCACCTGAACGTCAAATTTAACACAATGAAATACCCATTTGTTTTGAACTATTTGAGCACCAAGCATGAAAGGAGCCCAAGGAATGCAATGACCCACCAGAAGATCACCCTCGAGGGCTGAGGGAATAGGAAGATGACAAGGAGTAGAAAAGACAAAGCATTCAAGTGGTGAAGGGAAGGTGAGTTATTATCAGACCCAGTGGCGTAGCCTATTTTTTGTAGTTGGCATTAATGAGGGGACAAACTACAGTCTGTTTGTAGAAAAGAGGCACAGCCATGCTCTTACATTAATGTTTGAATGCCAAAGTCAATTTTGGCAATTATACATCATGGTTCCAGTAGGCCTTTTTTGAAGAATGACATCAGTAACAATGGTTTGCTCTTCCCAAGGTTCAGAACCCACATGGGCCACTTGCAGAAAAGAGTGCCAAAGTCTTTCCCAGGAAGCACCAAGTTTCTCTTCCTCTTCTATATATTGAAAAATTCTCTTTTGAGAAAAAAAATCTGCTCTCAGCCTTAAGGCAAAACTCTGCCCAGAAATCTCTTGGGTTTGTAAGGTAGAGCTCTACCAAAATTTTACCTTGAATCAGAACTTAGCATTTTTACCTCCATTCTGAGTTTTACATCTTTAGTATGTGTCTATGCATTTGATTCTGTGTTAAGTCATTTTCTTAATGCTTTTGTAGATGATTTCAGCATGTCTGGTGCATTTTTGTGAGTTTCCTTTTACAAGTCTGTCAGAAGTGTCCCTAGAGGAGTATAGGTGAAGTGGCTAGGCTATTGTAGTGTGTCTCAGAATGCCTCTAGTGGTTATTTTCCTCCCTGTATCTCCATGGACCCCTGACCCACTGATGCAGAAGGTTCTCTCATGTCAGATGAAGTGTATAGGTGCTTCTTTTTGATGAAAAGCATATGTTCAGGCTGGGTGGGTCATATTTTTTGGTGTATCACCTTTTACTTTTTAGGCGTAGGCTTTATTTTTAGCTTCTCTCTCTCCCTTTTCATCCCCTCCTTTTTTACATTTTTTTAGTAGTAGGAGAAACTAGGGCCTAAAAAATACATCAGAGGGAGTTATCCCTCATTTAGAGACTCTCCCCTCCAGCTTCACTGATCCCACAAGTGAGAGGGGAGTTTCCATTGTTGCACGAAGAAGGCAGGAGCTTAGCCTCCTACTAAGGGTGCAATTTTCTACGTCAACAGTTTTTGGCACACCTGGTGGGACCAACTAGGACAAGTTGTGTCCAAAGAGTTAAAGAATTTTTGGTGTGTTCTTTAACTGACCAGCCTTTGGAGGCTTTTGCATCAATACCAATGGTGACTCCGAGTTGAATCAGCTGGTTAAGTAGCCTGGTGCCATTAAGAAATCATTTTTGTATGTATAATTCCTTTACATAAAATCATGGGTATTATTTTCCTTCATGTGACTATGATCAGACTCAAGATTTTCAGAGAATCGCCTCAAGCAGCCCTCCTAATTACCCCACAACAATAAGGGAAATGGTCCTATAATTTGAGAAGTAGACGATGGAGATTGACAGACTGGAGGAGCAGTACAGATATTAGTAGGAGTTGATGTATAAAGAGGAGTGTTTTTTTAGGCAAGCACAGGCCTTGCAATCCATAGAGGATGAGGTAGCAAAATGGAGAAATCCATTTATTCAAGGTAGTCAACCTTATGTGCCCCCTCCTATTCTGAAGAAAGCCCCCTCTTTTGCACCAAATCCTTTCTATCAGATAGCACTTGCTCACTCTAGTTCATCAAATGCATCTGCTCTCAATCCCGTGCACCTAGCTTTCCAACACCAGAGGGCATCAAAACAACCTCCCATGGAGATGAACCTTCTAAACTCCTTAGATCATGAATCTTCCATTGGGGGGAATACCACTAGCCAGCACGTCCCTCTTCTAGAGACTCTTCTAGTGCATCAATAGTCCCTTCCTTGCATTCCTCAACCTCCCCAAGTCTTTCAATGTGATGTGCAGATTCTAAGTTAGAGGAAGGAATGCCAAAAACCAGCCTAGAGCCTTGAATAGGATGATGCTAGTGACCTCTAGGAAAGACTCTTTCAGGATAATCTAGCCAAGCAAATTAAAGATTTAGAGGCTAGGATGAGACTGCTTCTTGAAAGAGAGATAGAACTTCTAGACCTTGCGGAGGAGCCCCAGGACCTTGGACAAAACAAAGTTGTTGCCTGTTCATAGGAGCAAAATTCCAATTTTGAGATCCTAAACTAGGGAAAATAGTAGAATCATGGGGCAGGAAGGAAGAGAAGTAGGGTTTTTCTCAAAACCTTGAAGAAGATGAGGCTGCTCTTGCTCATGATGATGTTGGTGACCTCCAAGAAAGGTTCTTCCAAGAAGATCTAGCTAGGAGAATTACAGAGTTAGAATCTAAAGAGAGATTCCTCAGCCAGTATGTGATGGATGGTTTAGACCCAATGGCACATTCTATGTCTGAACACACCCCACCTACACATTTCTAAGAGAGATATCAGACCACACCTAATATTGATGAAGTGCTGACCAAATGGAAGGAAGAGAATCATTCGATTCTAGTTCAAGGACTACCTCCTCTTCTACATGGTTTTCCCACTTCACCCTTTCTCAAGGAGGAACCTATTCTGTAGCAGGCAAGAGAGGAGTAGAAGATCCAAGCTACACTTTTCCAAGAGGCTATCATGAGCATTAACAAAGAAGGAATCATCATTGATGCTTCTTGTGAAGACACCATTGGCAATGGAGAAGATGCAGGTCTTGCATATATGCAGATGTTTCAGCAACACGAGGAGGAACAAAAGCATGGTGAGCTCTCTCCCCCCTTGTTTGATGAACTTCCTTGTTGCTTCGATGAGGAGGATGACTATGCTGAGGAGCCTGAGTTGGAGGAAGATCAGAAGGATATCTTTGAAAATCTAGAGATCTTGATCTTTAAGGAGGAAAAGGAGAGGTCTATCTTCCTTGAGGAAGGCCTTGAAGAAGAAAGCTTTGAACAGAAAGGTGATGTTCTATGGGATGAACAATCAGTTTGTGATTCCATTTCAGACATCACCAAAGTCACCCTTCTTCAAGAAGGCCAATAGGGAGCAAAGGATGAGTCTAATAGATCCTACAATTAAGTAGAAGGAAACGGGTTGGACCATGATGCACTATAAGGGAGCTATACATGTCAAAGGGCTAACGGTGATAAGCTAGTAGCCACTATTTTATTGGTGAAGAGCACCAGTATGAAGGACTAGAATTCAACAAGCTTCCAAGAGCAAATAGGATACACATATGTTGGAAGCATGTTTGAATTTGATCCACTTAGATACCAGCCAACTCAGGTGACAGGCAAGAGGAGTAGGTCACCGAATCTCCTTTTCATTCAACTACTTGCTTGGCACCATAAGTCTTCTTACTAAGAAGGGGACTTAAGAAATTTTCCCTTTGATCTAGGAAGGAGGTAATTATTCCTAGTTAGCTGTATATAGTAGTTTGCTTTCAATTTCTTTCCCTATTTTCCCTAAGTGCAGTTTGCACTGGTAGTGTCTTTTTAGCCTTATGTGTTTCCCTTTGCATGTGGGATAAGAAGCTTCATGTTTTGATTCTCAAATCTTTTGGGGTTGTCGCTAACTTTCTTCAAAGTTGCATTTGACTCCATGCCCAATGGATTACAAGGAAACTGGTCTTTATGCATAGCAGGCATGCTTCCCCTGGGAGTCACCAATTTGTTGACCATTTTTTTGCCCAACAGGGCAAAAATTGGTCCCCTTTTATCCATACTATTCTAGGCCATTTCATTTTTTTATTTTGCATGAATATGTTCATTTCTATGGACTCTACAGAATTTCTATGGACTCTACAGGCCTAAATTTACAGACTCTATAGGTTAGTCCTTTGGCGCATGAAGGATTAGTTTAGAGAGTGTTGGGTTTTACAAGGCTTCTTCAGGCTCTTGTCTAAAGAAAATCATGAATAAGGTTGGCATCATTAAACCATTAAACCCAGTTCAATGCCTTGGTTCAGTGCCTCATTTAATTGCTTGGTTAAATCAGCCTTGGTCCAATGTCTGGTTCAATCGATAGTTCAATCACTCCATTTCAAGCCTGGTTCATCGCTTCAAGTCCATCACTTCATTTTTTAGGCTTGGTTCAACGCCTTTGGTTCAGTGGTTGAATTTCAATGTATTTTGGTTCATTAGTGCATAGCTTTGAACCATTAAACTAATTCAACAGATTGGTTCAATCATTTGGTTCAACACTTTAGTTCAATAATCGGTTTAAAGGCTTGGTTCAATGGGCTCAGCACACAGTGGTTGAACCATTAAACCAATTGAACCATTGAACCAATTTTGGTTCAATGACTTGGTTCAACGGCTTGGTTCAAGGGTGTACCCTATAGCCAGAGGGCAGTTTGAGATCCAAATGCCATTGTAGAGGGAAAGAAGACCAAAAAGCTGAAGGACACAATCGAAGGTCCAGAAGCCCTTGCAAAGGGTAGTTCAAGGTCCAAAAGCCCTTGTGGAGGGTAGAAAGAGCTTCAAAGAGCCTGAAAGATAAAGACAAAGACCAAGATAATTGTTGCAGAAAGCCTGAAACAAAAAACCCATGGGAAAAAAGCTGTAGAAAAGCCTAATGACTTTTGCTAAGGATGGTGACGTCCCAAAAGCTGTCAAATTTAAGCAGATGAAATAGCCATTGGGTGACGACCACTTGAACATCAAATTTAACACAGTGAAATACCCATTTGTTTTGAACTATTTGAGCGCCAAGCATGAAAGGAGCCCAAGGAATGCAGCAACCCATTAGAAGATCACCCTCGAGGGCTGAAGGAATAGGAAGATGATAAGGAGTAGAAAATATAAAGCATTCAAGTGGTGAAGGGAAGGTGAGTTATTGTCAGACCCAGTGGTGCAGCCTATTTTCTATAGTTGGAATTGATGAGGAGACAAACTACAATCTGTTTGTAGAAAAGAGGCATGGCCATGCTCCTACATTAATGTTTGAATGCCAAAGTCAATTTTGGTTATTGTACAGCATGGTTCCAGTAGGCCTTTTATGAAGAATGACATCAATAACAGTGGTTTCCTCTTCCCAAGGTTTAGAATGCACATGGGCCACTTGTAGAAAAGAGCACCAAAGTCTTTCCCAGGAAGTGCCAAGTTTATCTTCCTCTTTCTATTTATTGAAAACTTCCATTTTGAGAAAAAAACATCTGCTCTCAGCCTTAAGGCAAAACTCTGCCCAAAAATCTCTCGAGTTTGTAAGGTAGAGCTCTACTAGAATTTTACCTTGAATCAGAACTTAGCATTTTTACCTCCATTCTAAGTTTTACATCTTTAGTATCTGTCTATGTATTTGATTCTGTGTTAATTCATTTTCTTAATGCTTTTGCAGAATGATTTCAGCATGTCTGGTGCATTTTTGTGAGTTTCCTTTTACAAGTCTGTCAGAAGTATCCCTAGAGGAGTATAGGTAAAGTGGATAGGCTGCTACAGTGTGTCTTAGAATGCCTCTAGTGGTTATTTTTCTCCCTGTATCTCCACGGACCCCTGACCCACTGATGCAGAAGATTCTCTCATGTCAGATGAAGTGTATAGGTGCTTCCTTTCGGTGAAAAGTGTATGTTTAGGCTGGGTGGGTCATATTTTTTGGTGTATCACCTTTTACTTTTTAGGCATAGGCTTTGTTTTTAGCATCTCTCTCTCCCTTTTCATCCCCCCCCCTTTTTACATTTTTTTGTTAGCAGTAGGAGAAACCAGGGCCTAAAAGATACATTAGAGGGAGCTAGCCCTCATCTAGAGACTCTCCCCTCCAGCTTCGCTAGTCCCATAGACGAGAGGGGAGTTTCCATTGTTGTGTGAAGAAGGCAGGAGCTTGGCCTCCTATAAAGGGTGCAATCTTCTGCATCAACAGAAACTAGACTCAAAATTTTATAATTAATGTTCTTACACCATCCTCTAATTTTGAGTGTATTTATATCAAATTATCTATGTAAGTTTAAACTTCTCAATTTTTTAGGAAAAACATGTCCATGGGTAGGATTATTTTTGTCCCCCAGCTTTGTGCACTTTCCCTTAATAATATTTTATACAAATCAAACTTAAACTACCTAAAACTTTAAACTATTCATGACACAACTTACTCATACAACAACCAAAGTCACTAACATTATTAACATGCCTTAATAATAAATAACATCAAAATATAAAGTACTCTAAAGGGAGTGTTTAACACATGAAATGCATGTCCTAAACTACCCACTAAAATACTAATAACATTTGAATCACAAGACCCCAAAAATCCCCTCTTGATCTAAAGGGGACCAACAGATGATATAGAGTAAATAACTATAAAGCTATCTAACAACACCTACTATAGCCTACAACCAGGGCCTCTATACATTTAGCACAAATCATCCTTTGATGACATGTCTACCTCAAGTGTAGCTTAGTTTTCATGTCTCTTATGCCTTATGACACTACATGAAACGAAGATGAGTATCACACTAGGACTATCCATCCCTATGATCATATGTACTTGTAGTATGAGCATCATAATGAGAATACTCAACCATATCAATCCTTGTCTTGATAATAATTGTGTATCACATGTATTCCACATCTTCCTTGATTTCCACTAACTTTTACCACTTTTCAAACACTAATAGTGATTAAAACCCTTGTTAGCATTTACAATCACCCAAAGAATAATCAAAACTAAAAAAGTATCTTCCCCCTATCACATGAAGATAGGGGGAAGATACTATTTTCGTTTATGTAGAAAAAAATTTGCCAAATTACTAGTTTATTGCTTATCACAAAAGGTTAAAAATAAATTAAGAAAAATACTAAGAATAAAAAGCTACCAAAACCAAATTTTAACTACGTCACTTTCCCTATCATCTACCTAGGAAAAAACTCAATATAGGTGGGTTGTTGCCCCAATCAGCCAAGGCAATCCTGAAGGACCTATAACCTCCGAAATGTAACTTATTTTTCCATGGTTACCTCATAAACTTATCATGTTTTAAATTTCATTTAAATATTAGTGTGTTGGATACAACCAAAAACACCCTCGTTCTAGATTTTGCACTCATTACTTATTCATTTTGACATATTTTTCCTAACAAAAACAAAGGGAAAACTACCAAATCAAAAGAAGAAAATCAATGGACTCAAAATGTTCCAAAACCTATAAATTAAGTGGTCATATATATAAATTTATAAAAGATGAAAAATGACTAAAAATACCATAAGCATAGGCTAAATCACTTTAAATGACAATATTTAGAAAAACAACTTTACACTTAATGTGATTTGCTCACTTGACTCTAGTAGAGAAATAACTTATTATTTGACTCCTACCACTTCTTCTATACAACCACATGACATATAAGAGAAGGAATTGGTAAATAACTCACATTTTTAATCTTATATTTGTATTTCATGTAAGATAGCATAACCGAGATATAGGTGGGCCTTAAACTCTAGATTTTTTGTTTTTAATAAATTTGTTGTTAGAAGAAACTAGATGATGGTTAATTCAGCCATAATAATTAATAGTTAATAGTTAATATAATTAATTATGAGTCAATAAAACTTACATAACATAAAGTGTTGGTGTTTATTATTGATTAGTTTGTTAGTTTTTGTTAGTATATTATAACTCATGTGAGTTATTTGGAAGTTATTTGTTGTAATCCTATTTCATAAGGATATTGTATTTTTGTATAAATTTCAAAGATTTGTTAGCTAAATAACATATCATTTTTATTCTTTATTGAGATTTGGTATGAAAGTAAATTTATTTTGAGAGTAAGTTTTTGTTATAATATTCTAGTGTCAGTCAATTTTCACTTATAGGATAAGGTCATACCAGGCCATACAGTTATTTGTCTAGGCATTTATTGACCTAGATCACATTATATTGTATTTGAGTTAGATATTTGGGTTGCATCACTTTGCATTAGATTTGTATTGATGAGCCTCAACTAATTTTTTATGCATTGGATATAACACTATTAGATCCACTCTTTGCATTGGATTGAGATATGCCACCACTGACATCGATTCAGATTAACCCTGACTCAGTTGCATCAAGTTTGAGATCTACATAGGCTTGATCAATTTGCATTAAATGGAGCTTTGTTTTTTTAAACTCAATTTCCAAATTGCATACTAAAATGTAATATATTGATTGGCTCATCTCAGTGATGGATGCATCCTCTTTGTATCAAATAGATAATGTTCAAATATGGATCACCCAATGTTTCATCAACATTATCACTTCACATTGCCACTACCTCCACAACACACAGCTTGCCTGTGTATTTCTCAAAATAAAGTGTGGTTTTTTTATTAATATAAAACACCTTATTTAAGATTAATCCATTAGTTAGTGCATCCTTATACATGAATATGCATGTATCTCAAGTGGCTACATATATATTTTTTTTTAACTATAATCAACAAGGTAGTCAAAGGGTCAAATCACCTCAAATGATGATGTTAAAATTTTAATGGTGAAAACAAATCTAGTTGAGGTATTTTATAAAAACAAAGTGGTGATAAAATATTTACAAAGTTAGGCATTTTTTTGAAATAGAAAGGGAAAAGGGATATTTTTATCTCTCTTGTAACGGAATTTTATTTTCTACAAGCTATAATTTACAAAAGTCCATTTTAAAATTTATATTTCTTGAAAAATTAATATGTATTGAAATAAGTAAAAATATAAAATAAGATTATTAAATTTTAAGTGTAGTATTTGATATTAGTGATGCCTATAAATTGCATTTATAGGTTATGTTGTCATGTTTGATCTACTACATCCATAACC
This sequence comes from Torreya grandis, assembly GCA_037957365.1. Taxonomy (NCBI): domain Eukaryota; kingdom Viridiplantae; phylum Streptophyta; class Pinopsida; order Cupressales; family Taxaceae; genus Torreya; species Torreya grandis. The sequence goes on from JARHVA010003646.1 coordinate 546,209, forward strand.
CCATATAGTTACAAAAATGACGTCTAGACATCATACCTATAAATCATCAGGGGGTAATAAAGTTCAAAAAAAATTATTAAATCATTCATGTATTACCCATTCATCACAATCATTTGGTGTAAACCCTAATATTTGGATTGTCTAATTATAGAGGGAAGTTGCACCCATATAAGTAAATCCACTACGAAGGTGTCACTAATTAGATGAATCTTTTTCATGTACTATCTTGGTACACCATATCACTCTGCTCTCATGTACCACCAAGTATATCAAAAGGACAAGCTTATTCCACATACCAACATGCATATAGGAAAAGTGTTTATATCAATAGGTATGGTATATCAAACTAGCGATATATAAAAAATGGGACCTATTTGGACTAATAAGGAACCTAACCATATCCCTCTCTTAGCATGTTCACAATAGACAAAAATAGATTGATATTTGTTATGTCAAACACTCAGCTTCTTCATGGTGAAAACTATGAAAAATGGAAAACTAAATTTAAAAACCATCTTGAATTTGAAAACTATGACCATTTGTTAATGGCACATTGACCCGATATGCCTTTGACATTGATTAACAACAAAAATTTGATAAATCCAAAATCAATAAATCCAATCAAAAATCAAATTTGATAACCATGTTCAAAGTCTCATATGAGGTACAACCTCATTTCCATAATGCCACTACATCCAAGGACATCTAGAATAAGCTACAAATAGTCTACAAGATGAAGAATTAGAATTACATTTTGCATCTACAAAACTAACTACATTGTCTCAAACTGAAACTAGAGGGAAAAGTGGAAGCTTTCCTACATCATGTTACAACTTTATGGGCTTCACTTCTAGCATTAGGTGATATAATGACTATGCATCTTTAGCTCCAATTGTACTAAGAGCATTGCTACTTGCATACAATTTTTTATTATTACACTAAATGCCACATAAAAAATTAGCATTTACAACATTGGCTAACATGTTGCAATAGGAAGAAGCCATGAAAATGCAGAGGAAAAAGATGAGGAACATGTTTTTGTATCATATTGTAAGGGGAAGAAGCCTATGAAGGGTTAAAAACCATCTCTTAAGTAGCATATTCAGAAGAACTAACATGAGAACAAACACCATCCACAAAAAAATTGTCAAAATTGTGGTAGATAAAGTCATGAATTAAAAGATTATTGATATAATGCATATACATAGGGTTCCTCCAACAAAATACTTCATATAATTCATCATAGGTAGAGAGGAAAAAGTATTTTTTAACATGTTAATGGAAAAATAAACCTTCCAAACCACAACATCATGGGAAAGTCGCTGAAAAAATGATTCTTTAGATGAAGATCATCTATTTTCCACTCAGAAACATGAGGAAACATCTCTTCACAATTTAGTTTAGTACTTGGATTTTGGTGCCACAAGGCACATGACCAAAAGCAAGGATTGTTTCTACATCCTAAACCAAACAATGTCATAGGTAAATGTCTCTCTCAACTATAATACATTTTACAATGTTTAGGTTATGGTGATATCTCTTTAAATCTTGGAAACAGTACTTACACAATCATAGATGATATGTGTTCTAAGACTCACTAAGAACTTATTGTCTATAAACCAATTGCTCGATCAATAATTTTATATGATTAAAAAAAAATCTAGAGACTCAAAAATTGTGGCTTGAGTTGCTGGAATCAAAAAAATGTTTCAACTTGATGTGGTACATAATGACCATCCAGTCATTGTTTCAAACGCTATATACATAGTAAATTTATGACAATACAAATATGATCACTTGATTTATAGGTATCTACTAGAATTGAGACAACTGTCAGAGGCCTTCCCACACCCAAACACAAATCTAATATTTTAGCTATAAAAAAACAAATATCTCTATCTAGAAAAAGTGGATATATGGATCCTAATCCATTAGATATTATGCACACCAATTTATGCGAGCACAAGACTCCTAGCCTCAGATGATAAAAATGATTTCATCTCTTTGTTGATGACTACTCATATTAAATGTTCTTAGATGCATTAAAAACCAAATATTAGGCCTTTCAAACCTTCAAAGAATTCAAATCCACTATTTAAAATGAAATTGGTCACAAAATTAAGGCCCTTTACTTAAATCATGGGAGAGAATACACTAGTAAAATTTCATTACACACCTCAAAAAACATGGAATATATCTATTTAGATCATATATATGGATTATATAGCATCTCAGTCTTATACACTTGGCAAACTCAGACCTTTTTTATTCCTCTTAGTTATAGACCTTTCTCACATCTGCAAGTCCTACATCTACTCTATCTTATTCCCCTTGGCCTATACTCTTAGTCTGATCAATATTATGTTGATGACTAAGGTATTCTATCTTGCCCAAAATTCTTAAAACATATTTGTCTTCCATCTCTACAGGTTCAAAACTTGTATCTATTTTCTTGTTCCATGAACACTAACATCTAGGACAAACACTAGTATCGACATTAATGCCCTAACCCAGTGTAGATGTCCAAAGCCCTAAAATCATCTAATTTTCAAATTAAATGTATCCTAATGGTTAGTTTAAGTGCTTTAATATGATTTAATACTCTAAAGGGATTGATATAAATACAAGATCAACCCTCATTCATTCTTCACCTAGCATAAACCTAGTAAAAGACTAAAGAGACCAAGGCAACTTATCAAAATTATTCTATCAAGAATTAAATTAAACAAATATTCCCTATTTTTATACCATTCATAGGTAAAACACATATACATGTATTAAGTACTAAAATAATAGCCCAAAATCTTGATTTGTCAATTTACAAGCTAGTCACTATTGTACTTGCTTTCCACATATTGCATGATTCACATACAAGCCAACACATAGGGGAGAAATACATGAGTTTGAGGCCCTCGTCTGGAGTATTGGATATGTAGACATCACCCTCTAAAAATTAGTTATTTAGGGTCATCTCAACACCATGTTCCCACTAATCTATTTATCTCCAAGGTCACCATGATGATGAAGAACTAGGGTTTTACAAATTCATGAAGAGCGACAGTTCATGACCCAGATTTGAATACACCAAAGTAAAGGTGAAGTCAAACGTAGAAGAATCTAGGTGGTCACATATATTTTCATCAAGTATTCCATACATGGAACTTACATCAAACCTAAAAAGTAGCATTGATGTAATAGTCCCAGGCTAACGTTGGTGTCCAAAGTGCCAGAAATATCAAAGCTAGAATTCAATGACTATTTCTAAACCATCTTTCAATATGTTTCCTACATGTTCTAGATCTATCAATATGTTAGCATCAAAATTAGTTAAGTATATTACTTGTTTATCATTTTCATGCATAGCTTAGTTTTACTTACTATATCTAGTCTATACTCAACATAGTAAATTTAGTATCTGCTTATATTTGAGTTTAGCACTCAATTGGCCTATTGTAAATCTGATTATCACCCTTGTGTGTTCTCATTTTTATATTCTTAACCCTTACACAATAAAAGGATAGGATAATCCCTCTTATCCTAATTAGGGGTAAACCTTTGGTAAACCCAATCTTTGAACATCATTTTTTCCCAAGCATACCCTATAGGATGTTTATTACCTACTTTGTCCTACTCTTTATTTACTTCATATCTTTTATCATGGATGATATTGATTTTTTTGATGACTATGATTATGAAACTCTCCAGATTTTTATTAAAGAGAGGGTGAATTTTGATTACTCTTGTATCCTTCCAATTGCTAAAGCTTTTAACCTCAAAGCCTTGAATGGTGGTAGTTATCACCCCTTTAAACAAGTCAATGCTCCCACCATTTGAAGATATGTGTTGAGATATATTAACAAAGATAAATATCATTTAACCATACTTCCTACACAACCATTATATGATTTTGGTCTTTGATAGTAGAAAATTTATGGATACAAAGGCCAAGGATTGGGAAAATATGAACAAGGTATAGTTCAGCCTATTATTCTTTAAAATAATATATCTGAGAAAGGATTAGGATTTTTAGAAAATTCTATGAGGCCCCACCAACATAAGACATCTATACATGTCCTTAATGCACATTTTTACACACAAGTAGGTACATATGACCAAGAGGATCATTCATTTGATCACCAAAAAATTAGGCAAATACATCAATAGATTATGAATGATCTATAATAAATTATAAGGGGGACATGCCTTCAAGAAAATTCATTCACACCCCCATAATTCCTTCATTTGAAAACACTATTCCCCTTAGAAAAAATGATGGTTCCCTCATAAATTTATTAGAAATAAATTCTTACCAAGAGAGGGACCTCAACTAAAGTTTGTTCAAGCTCAAATTGTCATACCAAAAGTACCAAAATTCAAATATTCCATACCACTACCGAAATATCCTAAATTTAATGATCATGAACTTGTACGTGTTATAAATTAAGGATGATGATACTCATATGCCTAGATTCAAAAAAGGTGGAGGGTTACAACCAATGATAATACCTATGAAAAACACATATATTGCCATGAAATAGCGTATGTCTATGATGACCACTATTGGGGACCTTTATAAGTAGGTTTCTATACTTCAAATGAAAATGGTTCTCCATAATAATAATGCACATATAATCTCATTCACTAATCAACCTCTTGGAAATTTTATACTTGAATATCATTAGCCACAAGATTTTTAATTACCAAATCTACCTCTCTTTTTGAGACACAAGGACCCATTCGACCACATGATTAACTATGTACATTCTTTTGGTTATTGGGAACAAGATGAGAAACTATTACTCAAGGTTTTCTATATGAATTTTGTCGATGAGGCTCAAAATTGGTTCTATATTTTACCAAAGAGTTCCTTAAATACTTTCTTACAATTGGAAGATGCATTCTTTATGGCTCTCAATATCTACAAGGTGCCAAAACTTACATTAGAATATTTGCACAATTTCAAAAAAAATTATAATGAATCCCTTTAAGAATATATTATTTAATTAAAAATTACATCCTATGAGCTAGCATTTAGACCCTTAGAATTAGAATTTTAAATTATCTTTAGTCGAGGCCTTATTTTCTCATTAAAATAAAGAGCATTGCATAAACAATATGACTCATTTACCTATTTATATAATGATTTTCTTAGATAGTCTTCCTTCATAATTAATCATTAAATGGAACTTAACCTATTTCCCTCCAAATACAAAGGTTTTATCCCTCACACAAAGCATGGAGATAACTTACTTAAGGAACAATTCAAAAACAATGTGGTATTCCCAATCTTTTTATGACCAGTTTGTAAATGCTACTTAACATGGGGCCATTCCAAGGTCTACATATTATGCAAGAATATCAAAGTTAACATCATAAAAATCATCCATGCCAACAAGATTTAGCAGTTAAATTATACATGGGTGGTGCTTATTTTTGCCATAACCATATTGATCCTACACAAGCAAAAACTACTTGCAATATAAGATGCTTAAAATAATTTGGCTTCAATCTAACAAACTTACAAAACAAATGAGGTTGGAAAGACACCTTGGGAAACATATTAATACCAATTTCTTGTCATCCTAAAATAATTCAAACATGATTTTGAGCTATGCTTACCACATCTCCATATATGCTTACATAGTAACTCTTTGGCTATACCAAATGGAACCAAAAATTGATCCAAATCAGCAAGGTATTTATTTTACTCATGAAGGCAAATTAATACATAATCCAAATGATAACATCACTTCTTTTACTACACATGAAAAATATAAGGAAAAACATGTTACGTACCTTTTCAACCTATCCAATCATAATTCAAACAATGTAAAAGATCCAAATTAAGATTATCAAGCACTAAGTGGGGGAGATACCTTTGACCATATATTAGATGAGATCATAGAGTATACTCTTCAAATATTCCAAAAATACTCAAAAAATTAAAAATATTCAAAAATCCAAAAACACTTTTAGCACTTACATGTTCTACTAGCTCCTTGGCATCTATGTGTTAGTTTCATGTTGATGTATGGTATTCTCAATCACTCGTACATACACACGTGTGCCACACTTATACTTGAGTTTGATAAAGGCATGCACAGGTGCATGATCTATTCCTACTTTAGATTTTGGGCTTTCCTTCTACTCATGTTATACAAACATTGAGGGTATCTATTTCTTTGATCTTGATACACACATGTTATATCGTTCAATGATCACTCTACATTATCAAGTTTTAGTTTACATATCTACTTACACATGATTTTATCCATGATTATATCTTACACATGTTAATTTATATGCTATACACTTGACATTTTTTCCTACCACACTTGATTCGTGGGCTACTATGACATGTCTATGTTGCTTGCTTATGCTTTACCTTATGCACTTCCTTGAGTGTCTTGTCTTACTATTATATTCCTTGTTCAAGCATTTGAATATGCTCTTTTTATTTTGTCCCATGTACCTATGTATGTTTTTATTGACATTTACATATGTCATTATTTATTTTATGGACATTTGAATATGTCATCCTTACTTGTTTAGACATTTCACCAAATAATGTTCCATCAATTGTGTGGCATTTGAACATGCCCCTTGTTTGCAATCTCCTTAGACTTGCTTTTGAGTGTTCATGTGTGTGTGTTTGTTTGCTTGTTGATCTTATATTATTACTATATAGAAGTTTCCATGATCCTTATCATGCATCTTAGGCCTTCATGTGATCAAATTGATTCTATGTGCTTCAATGTTATGTCTACCTAGACATATTCATTTTATATGCTACATGGTTGCTTTCACATATTTTACATTTATCTTATCCTTTTGAGGTAAGGTAACTACTAGTTCTTATCTTTCTCTTACCTCAAGGGGGCATGTCATAGAGGCACATTTTCTACACTTGGTATCATTTCTAGATTTAATGGGGGTATGTTTTGGAAGCATATTCTCCACACTCATTCAATATATGGTACTTATATCAATTTTTAGATTTAGTGAGTGTATGTCATATAGGTATGGCTTGCACACATTCTTAATTCTCAAATTTAGTGCGGGATGTGTTTTGAAAACATGTCCTCCACATTAGTACTTGTATTAGTTTTTAGATTTATTCATATATAGTGGGGGCATACTTTGGAAGCATGTTCTCCACACTTATATAATTTTTTAAATTGGCCAAAGTACATAATTATATGATTCAAATTCATAGTTGTGGTAGAACTATATACATTGATACCATTGTTATACATAGTTTTAGCATGAGATATATCTAAGGTGCATATGCTATGCAATATGCATATAATATTATAAAATCCAAATCAGTTTCAAATTTTAAAACTCTTTTATGGACTATTACCACATCATAGACTATTTCATACTGATACCCCATAAACTTTTATAAAATTTTATTGATCCAAATCTACTACAGTATTTGGTTCACTTTTTGGTATGATTGAGGTGATCAAATCACTCTATCTTACCAGGTTTTTGGGCAAGACTTTATTGTATTATCTAGCATCACTAGGTTATAAGTATCATTAGGTTGCACAATTGAGCTAATCTCAACTACCAAGTGGCAACTCACTTTTGATTTAAAGTGGGGGGCATGTACCTACCTACTCTCTCTCTCTCTCTCTCTCTCTCTCTCTCTCTCTCTCTCTCTCTCTCTCTCTCTCTCTACCTTACAATGATACATATTTTTCAAATCAGCTTATCAATAGTCACAATAGTTACATTAACACACAATTTTACTCTTAAACCTTACTCTTTCAATTTAAATTTATTTCAAGTACTTTCAACCTAGATTATATGTAATAATTATATGTTGTAGCATGCTCTTGGTTTTAATTCAGTCACCAACAAAGCACTCAATTTGGGCACACACAAAGACAAGGTGTGTTATACACATCCAAGTACACATTCCTTTCCTTTAACTATCAATTTTATTACTAAATTAAAGGGGTGGCTAATGTAGATGATATTTATGGATTATATATCACCTTGGTCTTATACACTTGGAAAACTCAGGCTTTGGTTCTTCTTCTCAGTTCAAAAACCTTTTATGCTTCCACAAGTATTGCATATGCTCTATATTGTACCCCTTAGCCTATATCTCTTAGTCTGACCAATCTTATGTTGATGATCTAAGTCTTTTATCTATCCCAAAAATTCTTAAAATTTACTTATCTTTCATCTTTACAAGTTATAAACTTATACCTACTTTTCTACTCCCTAGACACTCACATTTGGGAAAGACACTAGCATCAACATTAGTGTCTTGACCTGACACAAGTATCCAATGCCTTAAAGTCATTTAATTTAAAAATGAAATGTATCTTAATGATTGGCCTAAGTGCTTAAATGTGATTTATTAATCCAAAGAGGCTGATATAAATACAAGATCAACCCTCATTCATTCCTCACCTAGCACAAACCTAGCAAAAAAATAAAGAGACCAAGACAACTTATAAAAATCACTCTATCAAGCATTCAATTAAACAAAGCTTTCATATTTCCATACCAATCATAGGTAAGAAACATTTGTAGGTATAAAGTACTAAATGAGCAACCTAAGATCCTGATTTGTCAATTTATAAGATAAGTCATTGTTTTACTTGTTTTCAACATATTGCATGATTCACACACAAGCCAATGTGTAAGGGAGAACTACATGAGTCTGAGACCTCTCCTAGAGTATGGCTATTGATGAGGCTACCAATTTCTCTATTTTATAGCATCATACATACCTATTATATATATTTTTTTATATAAATCTCCATAACCATCCATGACTTGTACAAATGAATGAATGAATTTATGATTTTGTATGTGCATTGATATGTGTGTGTGTTATGTTATGAATTAATAATGTTTTTCTTTGATTAGATTATATTTTTGTAACTTTATTTTAGAAATATTTTAAGGGTAACATAAGGTTGCAGGAATCTTATTTGGGCACAACACTTACATGCTACCTACAGTAACTGTAGGATTCCACCTATAGATTGCCCATACCCACTAATGGTTTCCACCTGTAGGGTGCCTACAACAACTATTGGCTCCACCTATAGGTTGATCATAACTACTATTAGCTTCCACCTATAGGGTTCCCACAACAATTGTAGGCTTCCATCTATAGGTTTCCCATAGCCACTACAGCAACAGTAGGCTTTCACCTACAAATTGTTCATAGCCGCTACACAGAATAGAACTATTATTGTAATTAGATCTTGAAGGGCACGTCTAGTTACCTTAAAAACTAATTAAATGATTGAAAAGGACCATAGATGTTGTATGGACTCCCCACATGTAAGGAATCTTAGATGTGCTACCAAAGAAGAGAAAGAGAAGGAGAATGAGAAGGAGAAGGAGATAAAAAGAAGTAAAACAACAAAATAGTATACATTATCCTTAATCCAGTCAGGTATAAAAAAATTAACTTAATTACTAACCACCTGAAGGTTGACTAGGGTAGTTCTTAAAATATTTGTACTTTTCCTAGTTTAATATTTTTGGTTAAAAGCTGATAAATTGTCTTTTATATTTAATGGTAGAACCTAGATCAAATTAGGAGTTGGATAGATGATAAAAAAATAATAGAATTATAGAATTCATTGCCTTCTAAATATTTCAATATTTTGTAGCAATCTTTAATTATTATAGATCTGAGTAATGAGAAGGTCGATTCTATAAGAAGCTTTTACAAGTCTTTCAAAGAAGGATTGGAACTCAATTCTGAACGAGGAAGGGCCCCCTCAAAAGGAGTTTTAGTGAAGATCATGACCCTCCTTATTTTAAGTATGTTGTAAGTTGATTTTATTATTAGTTTGATTATATAAAATGTGATACATGTGTGATTCATAAGTGTGAAGTATTTGTGTATTTCTATTATAATATTTTCATAGTACAACTATCTAGTGAATTCAATATAAGTTCATTATACTACAATTAGTAAAGCAAGTTAATCTATTAATCAATAATGCATATATAATGTTGACATCCTTAAAAATCATATATATCTTGGATTGACAATTAGTGTTAATCAAACTCAATAATTTTGTGTTAATTGGGTAATAAATTTGCACAACATTTTTGGTGTTATTATCGAGGAGGGTATCAATTATTGATTTTTAGAATCAATTATTGTTTTTCAAGATCTATTAATGCAGTATCCTACTCAATTGGGAAAGTCAAGTGAGGATGTTGTGGTATCTTGTACCAGATGTCTAAGTTTTTGGATGTTGATGGTGCACAATATTTTTAATGTACTGTCATACCCAATCAAACAAGTCGAGTAAGGGCACTATGGTGTCTTATCCCAGATGTCTAAGTTTTTAGATGTTGATGGTGCACAACCTTGAATGCTTCTTTAAAATCTTGTAATTTACTTAGTTCATGATTTTTTAGAATTTACTTTCCTATAAGAGTGATTTACTTTTCGTAAAGTATGCCTTTAATTTTCCTACTTTTTAGGGTAATTTTCTTGCTATCATTTTCTACTTTCTAGAGTAATTTTCCTACTTTTAGTAGATAAATTTATTCCTTTATAGAAGTAAAATTTCAATTAAAGTTATTTTGATTTCCGTACTCCTTTATTTTACTTTTTGTTTATTCTGAAATAACCCCCTAAAACACATGAAAAATAAAAAGACATTAACCCTATGCAGGAAAGAATGGGACATCTGAAAGGTGTGGCACAACATTTATGCAGATAGAAAGAGATTATTGAGGGAAATTCTTGCCAAACAAGCCACAAGTTGCTACCAAAGAAAAACTACAAATACCTACATAACCAAGAATCCTATTGAAAAATATACCATAAGTCAGAGGGCTCTTGAAGAAGGAAACACTACAAACCAAAGGAAGTAGTTTGTAGAAGAAGTATTATTAGCTTTGAAAAAGAAAATAAAAGAATAGAAAGAATTAGTTAAGTTAGTAAAGATAAATGAAGGAGAATAACTTAAAAAACCAAACACTCTAGAGAATAACATCAAAATAGCATTCTAACAAGGCTTTTTTGAACAAATCAAAGAAAGCTCAAGTGAATATTTAGATTTCTCATCTGGTAGAAAAATTGTAGATCAACAAATAAATAGTTACTATCTTGTTGAAGAAGGGACTAATAAAAAATATAAAGATATGATCCTAAGTACCTTTGGTATCCATATCACAAGAAAATCCATCATGAATGGAGAAGGAGACTTTATGGATGACAATAAGACTCCAAACATAGTTACTTTTGAATTTCCTATTCTAGATGCAACAGGTGTAACACAAATAAAAAATATCTCACCCTTAACCTTGCCCAATTTTAAAGGTACATTATCAAAAGACTCAGATATATTTTTGTTTAAATTTCATATCCTCTATAGAAGTTATGACTACAAATAGAATGCATAGAAATCAAAACTTTTTTCAACCACCCTCAAAGACTCAACACTTCATTGGTTCATGGGACTGGGTAGTAATTTAGTCCACACTTGAAAGGACATGAAAAATAAACTTACAACTAAGTATCAAGAATATATATGAGAAATAAATTATATAATAAATGACATCTTCAGGATGAGTCAAGAAGGGGACAAATCTTTGGAAGACTATGTTGAATGGTTCATGTTCAGTGTACAAAAATTCAAGCAAAGTGTACTAGGAGAAGAGTCTCTAAAACTCATCTTTCTAAAAGGAGTTCAAGAAAATTATCCATAAGACTTGGACCTAATGAGTGGGGGAGATATCTTTCATCTACCATTTGCAGACATCAAGGAGTTGAGCAAGAATTATTCTAGGTGTATCATAAACAAAGTCAGGGGTAGCAAGCTTCCACTAGCAGTTACAAGTAGCCTATCAAAATCTAAATTTAATAACCTATTACAAGACATTAAATAAGATATAATCAGTCACTTGGCTACCCAAATGGATAGCCTACACTCAAGTTAAATGCAAGCATCCTTGGATCAAGATTTAACCATCTATTATCTAGATTGTAAGAAGAAAAAAATAGATTGTAGGTGTCACGAGGTTCAGGCTAAAGTAGCTAACATCACAACTAAAGAACTAGAAATAATAGAGCTATATGTTGTAGGAGGAGATGCAGACCAATTTTTCTATGTTACACAAATAAATCTATGGGTTCAATGACCATTTTATCTAGGTATGGGATAAAATCCACCTTTTACAAATTCTACCTATTTTAATTTATAATTTACAAATACTACTTCTAATTGGACTAGTCCATGGATGAATGTCCCACATCCTAATTCTAGCTAGCAGACACCTCAGACAAGCTACCCCACCACCTCCTAGTAGCTTCCACAAAATGTATCCCCACCTTGGATAAAAGCTTGACAACCACCCCAAGGCTCACCCTTCACAAACTAGTGGTAACATTCCTAGAGACCCAATCAGCCCTGGGGAAACCATCAAGGAGGATTCCCTCTACAACAATAACCACCTTCTGATTTTATGCCCAATACACAAGTTGCACCCAAGCTTAATCATCTCCCTACCCAACCCATGCAGAGTCTTGAAAATAAGCTAGTATAACCAACATTTAGTACTGAACCTATCTAGTACCCAGCATATATGGTAAACATCAATGAGGTTCACCTAAATTTATGGAAAGTTCTACCACCCTTAGCCCCACCCATAATAATAAAGCCAGGTCAAAAAAATTTAGAAGATCATGCTAACCCACCTTCACCACCACAAGAACTCTTTGAAATAGTAAATAAAGTTATTGATGAATTATCCCTACCATTTTTGAAATGTCTTAGCCTTTAGTGCCATGCAATTGAACTTGAATTTGATTTCATAGGACAACTCAAGAATCTCTGTGTTAAAATTTATATCTTTTAAGCCATCAAGAATGTGCCCACATATTCCAAAGTTGTTAAAGACTTATGTCTACATAAACCTAGAAGGAAGAAGGATCTAAATATAGTGCATGTGATTGGCTAGCTGGTAGACATTATACTGAGAAACACCCTATCAAAAAAATATTCAAATCTAATATGCCCAGTAGTAACAGCCCAGATCCATGACTAACAATTTTCCAATACATTGATAGACCTAGGGGCTACAATAAATGTAATGATAATTGAAACCATAAACAAACTATAGTATAATGATATTCATCATATATCTATAATACTGTAAATGATTGACAGGTCTATTGTCTGACTAAAAGGAGCTATTGAAGATCTTATCATTACTGTAGATTCTTGGGAGTATCTTAAAATTTTCATTATGCTGCAGCCAAAGTCTAATTTGGGTGGATATATTCTTATCTTAAGATGACTTTGGCTTGCCATAGTTGATGCATTCATCAACTACAAATCAGATGACATGTTGATTTTTAATGGCAACCACACTAATAAGTTAGTCCTCTATCCCCCAGTGTAGCTAACCTTGGCACTAGAGAAAATATTATGAGCTAAAGAAGATGAGGTAGACCAGCCTCCCTAGATTTATGTATTCACCATAGACCATGCACGCACCTTGGTTGATCAGGACGAAGATACAATTATCTCCAATGTTCTCTAGAATAATTACCAAACTCATTCTACAAATCTTAACCACCTATAATGTGTTGAGTGTGTATTTTCCAGCCTTTAGAAAGAAGATAATTTTAATGCATCTATACAAAAAATATTTTACTAGTCGCTGCCTCATAACTAAAGTCAAACCAGATCCATTAGCAATATGTAAATGATGAAATCACTCTCACGATAAATTAAAATCTCTCTAGGAAAAACATTACTTATTAATAGCAAGTTAGAGTCAAATGAGGAAAAGCGTCTCGTCAACATGTTGCATACAAACCAATGCACTTTTGTATGGTATTATGAGAATATGCAAGGAATCAATCTAGAAACATGTACACACCATATCTATATCAAAGAAGAGTGTCAACCAATCAGACAGCCACAACATAAGATGAATCTAGCTCTTAGAGAAATAGTCAAAGTGGAATTATAGAAACTTTTGACCACTAGATTTATATATCCCATCTCAGATAGTGAATAAATTTCACCATTGGTAATTGCACCCAAAATATGGAGAATGGTGTGTATGCATAGATTACATAGAACTTAATACAGTAACTAAAAAGGATCACTTTTCTCTACCCTTTATTGATCAGGTGTTGGACACACTAGCAAGTAAGAAATATTTTGCCTTTTTAAATGGCTTCAGTGGTTACAACCAGATTAAGATTGCTCCTAAGGCCCAGGAGAAGACCACCTTCACTTGTCCCTAGGGTACTTATGATTATGCTATATTACTTTTTGGGTTGTGTAATTCTCTTACAACATTTCATAGGGTTGTCTTCAGTATCTTTATAGATATGGCCAATGAATGTATAGAAATTTATATAGACGACTTCACTATTTATGAAGAAATATTTGATGAGTGCCTGAAGAACCTGGGGAAAGTGTTGTAACATTTTTAAGAGCACCATTTGTCTTTAAGTCATAATAAATGCTACATGCTTATGATAGAAGGCATTGTCTAGGTCATCATGTATCTACTGAAAGAATTAATGTTGACCCTATAAAAATTAGCATCATAAAAAAATTGCCTATTCCATAAAAATAGAAAGATGTCATGAGTTTTTTAGGACATGTTGGTTATTATAGGAGATTTATCAACAATTTTATAAAAATATCAATACCATTATTCACTCTTTTGACTAAAGATGTTGAATTCATATGGACTCTAGTCTGTGATACAGCCTTCAAACAACTGAATTAATTATTGACCCCCACCCCTGTTCTACGTGGTCTTGATTGGAAAATTTTCTTCCATATTCTTATAGATGTTTCAGATATTGCCCTAAGAGATATGTTATGCCAAAAACAAGAAGAACTCAATTATTTCATATATTTTATAAGTAAGAACCTATAGGTAGTAAAATCAAATTACATGATCACTGAAAAAGAGTTCTTAGCAGTAGTCTATGCTATCAACAAGTTTCATCACTACATAATAGGGTATCAAGTCTTTGTTCATATAGACCATGCAGCGATTTGGTACCTTATTATCTATCCCAAGTAGAGTGATAATATGGCTGCTCTTATTATAAAAATTTGATCTAACCATTGTAGATAATCCTAGTAAGAATAATGTCATGGCTGACTTTTTATCATGCCTATAATTCTCTCAAAAAGATACCAAGTGGATGACTCATTTCCAGATGAGCACCTGTTCGCTCTAACCCTTACCACACCTTGGTATGTTGATATTGTTAACTACCTTATCACAAATTTACTTCCATAGCCCTTCCTCCCTAAACAAAAAAGATCTTTGATTCAAAAAAGTAGCAGATATTCATGGCTATCTAGATTTTTTTCTATACTAGACTTGACTCCATCAGAAGATGTCTCAGAGAAGATGAAGTTACAGATATCCTTAAACCCTATCATGATGAATCATGTGGAGGGCACTTTGTATCTAAGTGTACAATAGTAAAAATCTTGAATACAAGATATTATTGGCCCTCACTCCATACATATGCAATAAGGTATATTGCTCATTGTGACAGATGTTAGTGTATGGGGAGACTCACACATTCAGATGAGATGCCTTTGTAGCCTCAAATGGTGCTTGAACCATTTAAAAAATGGGGCCTAGACTTTATATAAATTTTTTATCCAAAATATAATAACAAAGTGTACATCCTTATATGTACTGACTATGTCACTAAATGGGTGGAAGTAAAAGCTCTTACACATGCTAGAAATAAGAAAGTGGCATCTTTCCTCTATGAAGAAATATTTACAAGATATGGTGTGCCACGATAAATAGTCACTGATCAAGGACCCTAATTCACTGCTATTTTAATTACTACTTTGGTCCAACAATATGAGATTAGGCATAAAAAATCAACTCCATATCATTCACAATCTAATAGATAGGCAGAAGTCACCAACAGGGAGTTAGAAAATATTTTAACCAAGACTGTTAGTATGTTCTGTAAGGATTAGGAGGCTAGACTTTTTAAAATAGTTTGGGCTTATAAAATCATGTTGAATACTACTATAAGATTCACCCCATATGAGTTGGTATATAGGAAGAAACCTATTTTGCCAATTGAATTTGAGCACAAGACCTTACGAATAGCACTATAACTTGGGATGGATATATCTAAAGCATAGAAAGAAAGGCTTATGCAATTGAATACCTTAGATGAATATAGATAGTAGGCATTGTAGAACACAAAACTTGTATATCACCAGTAGATTGGATGGCATGATAAGTACATTAAGACCATGCAATTTAATGCAAGAGATTGGGCCCTTCTTTTTGATCCAAAAAACAAGGATCACAAGGGTAAACTCTAGACCAGATGGTTTGGTCTATTTGAGATTGAGCATGTTTATGACAATGAAATAGTACAACTCCAAACATTGATCTGGTAAGATTTCATCTACTAGTCAATGGTCATCAACTAAAGTTGTACAAAAAGCCACTTACTCAAGAGGAGTTTATCAAGCACATACACACGTAATTATAAAATAGATACAATGATGTACTACATCATCATGATGTCTCACCAAGCAAAAGGAGAACCAACCAACACACATATGAAGAAGCAAATGAGGACATCCTAGTCCTCCTTTGGCATGAAGACTGAGACCTTCACTTGGTCCTTAACCAATTACCCTCACAATTGGCTTGGAAAAGGTCTAGAATAATCATTCTACTGTAAGTAGCAGTTAGAGTCAAAAACAAAAAAAATTAACAATGAAAACATTTTTTAAGCGTTGTTGGAAATTTTTGGTTAGAAAACTACCTTATTGGATGCTCAAAATTTTAAAATGGACCTAAATAGAAAACCAACTTGATGGTTATTTAAGGGTAAAAACCAAAAATAAAAATAAACAATCATTCTAAGCAAAATTGTTCATATTTCTCCAGTTGCCATGGGCTATTTTGTAGCTATTAAAGGCACCTCCCTCACCATTTCTACAAGCACCTTTGTCAATGAAGGTATTCCTTCAGTTGCTATGGGATCTTTTATAGCTGTTGCAAGCACCTTCCCCATAGTTGGACATAACTTTGTAGTTTCTATGAGCACCACCTTTGGTTACTGTAGGTACACCCTAACACCTCTCTAAACATATGCAGGATAATTCTATACAAACTCTAAACTATAGCCTTGGTTATAAGCTTTTGAGAAATACATGGAAGACACCAGATAAGCTAGAGGAGAAGTGAAGGAGGATTAGATCAAAAAATTCAAAACATTGCTCAGGCCTACCCCTAAATAATAAGGTAAGAGCCACAACAAAAGCATACACTTCCAATCTCCATTTAGATTGTTGTAGACCAAAATTTATGGTTGCACGGGCACAAATGAAATACTTTCATCTTTTTATCATTTCATGGAGATTATTTCACTCTCTCACACAATGAGATCTAAAATATTTGAAGCACAAGTTCCAAGTTTAAAAACCATGTTGATTGCTAAAGAAAATTTTTTCACTAGGCACAAAATCCACAGGGAGTAAGACAACATAAAGACAAATCATCAGCAGGCTCATGCAAAGGAAGATCATAAAGCAACACCATCCTTAGATACCCTCTTCCATGTTCATACAACACCTAACTAAGATAACACAGATCTGCAGTAACCACCTTATGGTAGGAGGGCAATAATCTCTCATACAACTACAAGACCCCTATTTTAGTTCCATGCAGGTTGTCATGATTACACGTAGGACAGTTGAGGGCACCATGGAAGGCTAACATCCTATGATCTCATAATTACTTAAATGGGTCCACTTTAGTCCAGTTATAACTACCAGCAAAATCATTGCATTCTGTCAACCACTCACATGCAAATCCTTGACGTAACCCTGGGTAAATTGTTAAAAAGGTGTGTCATATATTTTGATCATAGAAAAGTATTTATTATTTTAATATAGCATGTATTATATTAAAAATCATATAAAATCATTAAAACATCATTCATTAATACCTCTCAACTCACACTTAAACCTTCATGATGACATCTCAACCCAAATTTATATCTATAATCATGACCCCATTGTATCTCTTTTGTCCTACTCATTCCACATCATTTCGGGACAAGTGACAGCTCATGTGGGAAGGGGAGAATGATACAGGAGATAATACCATGCACTAAAAGATCCATATGTGTGGGATTAGATGCCATAATGAAGCCATAATAACTTATAATAAAAACAATCACTTTCATTATTTTTCCTTACAATTACAACTATTCACATAAAGCTAAAGCATGTCATAACCTACAACCACAAACTGCCATTATTGAACAATCCCTAATTTGATATAGGTAGAACTTTAGAATCCAAACAGAGTGTGTTCCCAATTACTGGTTGAAAGGATTGATAGAAAGTTAAACCTAGCAGAATGGGAGGGTCAGTTGTGAGAAAGGAACCCACAAATCATAGGCAACTTCAAGGAGACCTAGCTAGCTGGGTTGTCTTCAACAGAGTGAGACAGATCACTTATTTTGATAAATTATAGTATTTCTCAAAACCCCTTGCTAATGAATTTGTACGATCATTTATATGATAACAAGCTACTATACATGGCATCACATTTTCAATCACTGAAGAACTGGTAAGCTAGGCAACTAGGTTGCCAAGTATAGGAGAGAATTGACAAGATAGATCCAATGGTTAAGAACCCAGATAACAATTCTATCATAGAAATGAAAGGTTAGTACTAAATAAATGTGGTGTGAAGAGACTTAGCTTATCTACAGTCTGAAAGGAAATAGCCTCATACATCATCAGATATATGTCTTGTGAAGGAAGGTACTCTCTAATTTATACTCTATAGTTTAAATTTTTGAATCACTTAAGACATGATAGGACCATTAATGTTCTAAATCACCTATGGAACATTCTAAAAAGGATGTCCAAAGAGTACCATAAGGGGATTGAGAAAGCCCTGTCTCATCATTATCTAATATGGTTGATAACTGAACATAGAATAAACACTGTTAGGCCTAACCTCAACTGTGAATAATTTCTAACTTTAGGGAATGGTGAACCTCAGTAAGAGGAGGGAAATAATGAGGAGGAATCTCCTGAATATCAGGCCCAATAGATTACATAAGAAGATACTATGGGTACTAGTGCTTCTAGAAAACCCGTAGCTACTAAGGGTTCATTTGAAATTGTTATAGGCAGAAAAAAGAGAAGAAAACTAGTCCTACCTCTTGATGACATAGAGGAGGAAATTCCACCCATACAAATTGAGAATAATACCCCTTCTCCCACTATTCCAACTATTTCCTCACTAAATATTGATTCTTCCACCATGACTCCTTCAATGCAAGAGGAAGTTCTTCCATCAACTGTTGCACAAAAGGAACAAGTTTCGACAGCCATCCCTCCTAAAAAGAAGAAGAAAATTATTGAAAAGAAACCCTCTATATCAAGAAGAATGAGACCTCCTAGGAGATCTCATAGAATTAAGAAACAAAAGACAACTACAACCTCCTCATCCATAGACATCAGTGAGGATGAAAAAGGAAAGAAAGAGCCTAGGATTTGAAAGACCCCTAATGGGTTCGAGATTGTAGAATGGTCTACTGAAGAGGAATCTACCAAGGAAGAAGTACAATCACCTAAGCCACCCAGATTCATTGAGAAAGACATGGATCCCCTAAAAAACATTGGGTACATAGAAAAAGAGCTGAGAATGATAGATCAGTGTATAGAAGAAGAGGAATTGATTGAAGAAAAGAGTATAGAAGAAGAAGCATAATAAGAGATAGTTCCTTATGACCAGGAGTTCCAAACCTTGGAACAATATATGAAAGAACTATTTAGGTTGAGGAATGAGATAAAAAAAATTGAAAGGTAAGAGAGGCCTAGAAACACTTTTGGGGGTAGCAAATTTTGTAGAACCATCTATGGAAAATGAAAGGTTATTGGAAGAACCTGCAATAACTTCCTTAGAGGAACCTGCAGCAACTTCATCTATCTTGCCCATAGATAGCATTAGTGTACCCTCAGAAGCACCTGTAGAAGATTATGCTCTAGCTTTGGTACCTTTCTACAATAGATTTCTTCTTCCATTATCCACTGTAAAAACACCTACAGTAGAAGCTATTGATGTGGATCTTTTAGCTACCATGCCTATAAAAACTAAAGACCTAAAATTTTTTTAATGCAAAATTTAGTGATGATGAAAATTACTACAAGGAGTTGGTACAAATATTTAAGGTATATGTTTAAAAAAGAGAGTAGCAAGATGACTTAAAAAAACTAGAATTAGTTGAAATTGGGATCAAGTATCTGAAGGAAAAGATTAATAAAATACATGAAACCACTAAAATGTTAATGGAGTGCAGATCACCTTCTACGGTGTATGTTTTCTACTTAGAATAGAGATGGCTTAAATTCAAATATGACAAGATCTATAATGATCAGTCTTACATGGTTTGTGACCCTAAATCTTTCTTTGAATTTTATAGATATGTTGACCCTGATCTCCAAGCACAGTTAAGTGAGTTTTACATACACCAGTATATTGTACCCAGTGATATAGATTGAAATCCAAATGGATGTCCAATTGAATGCATTTTTTTCATATGTCCTTAATGAAATAGGAAGAAGGAAACAAGTGGAGGGGTATCAAGAAAAAGAAAAAGAAGCTATCCTAATGATTAGGGGTGAAACAGGTAATTCAGATGTTGTAATAGAAGAATAGACCTCCTTCATGAACTCAGATACTCCACAAGCATGGGTCATAAGGAAACAAATAGAAGTTTAGAATCATCATTTAAGTCTTATGGAAGAAGATGGAAAGCAAATTTTTGTTTCTTGTTCTCACAAATGGGTAAAACTCTCTAATGCTTTAAAAAAAAAGGAACTTTATTCCCCTCAAAACTTTAGGGAGGCCATACATAGAGTATACATGTATATTGAACTTGTCAGGAGGAGAAGGGTAAAATGGTTGGGATTAATGTTTTAACCTCCTATGTTTTGGTTCTCAATTACTAACTGGGAGGGAAAGGTCCCAGTTGATAGAGAGGCAGAGAAAAAAAGATGGAAGAATATTGATGATGTTAAAGGATTATATCTCTTTGAAGGGTTAGGCTGAACTGAGCCCCTAGATTTTTAAAAAATGTGGTTTTAAAATGCAACCAAGGCTTGCTCGAGGTCGAGCAAGAGGTTAAGTAGAGGGGTGTGATGAGGCCACCAATTGCTCTATTTTATAGCCTCATCCATACCTAGTATATATCTTTTTATATGTAAATCCCCATAACCATCCATGACTCATATAAATGAATGAATGAATTTATCATTGTGTGTGTGTGTGTGTTATGAATTAATGATGCTTTGTCTTTGATTAGATTATACTTATGTAACTTTATTTAACAAACATTTGAAGGGTAACATAAGGCTGCAAAAATCTTGTTTGGGCATAACACTTACAGGCTAACCACAGCAACTGTAGACTTCCACCTATAGGTTGTCCATAGCCACTGCTAGCTTCTACCTATAAGGTGCTCATAGCAACTGTTGACTCCACTTACAAGTTTCTCATATCTACTATTGGCTTCCACTTGTAGGGTGCCCATAACAACTGTAGGCTTCCATCTATAGGTTTCCCATAGCCACTATTGGTTTTCACCAATAGGTTGTTTATAGCCACTACAGATTGCCTGCTGCAACAATAGGCTTTCACCCACAGGTTACCTACAGTTACTATGCAAAATAGAACTATTATTGTGATCAGATCTTAAGGGCACATCCAACTATCTTGAGAATCGATTGAATGATTGAAGAGGACCATAGTTGTTGTATGGATTATCCACATGCAATAAATCTTAGATGTGCTGTCAAAGATGAGAAAGACAAGGACAATGGGAAGGAGATAAAAAGAAGTAAAACAGAAAAATATTATACATTTTCCTTAACCCAGTCAGGCCTAAAATAAGTAACTTTAGTTACTAACCACCTGAAGGTTGATTGGAGCAGTTCCTAAAGTATTTATACTTTCCCTAGTTTAATGTTTTTGGTTAAAAGCTAATAAACTACCTTTTATATTTAATGGCAGAACCTAGATCAAATTAGGATTTGGATAGATGATAATAGAATAGTAGAATTATAGAATTCATTGCATTCTGAATATTGTAATCTTCTGTAGCAATCTTTAATTGCTACAAATCTGAGTAATGAGAAGGTTGATTATATAAGAAACTTTTGCAAGTCTTTCAGAGAAGGATTGGAATTCAATTCTAAATGAAGAAGGGGCCCCTTAGAAGGATTTGCAGTGAAGATCATGACCCTCCTTAATTTAAGTGTGTTGTAAGTTGTTTTCATTATTAGTTTGATTATATAAAGTGTGATGCATGTGTGATTCATAAGTGTGAAGTATTTCTGTATTTTTGTTATAATAGTCTCATAGTACAACTATCTAGTGAATTTAGAATAAATTCATTATACTGCAACTAGTTAAGCAAGTTAATCTATGAATCAATAATACATATATAGTGCTGACATCTTTGAAAATTATACATACCCTGGGTTGACAATTAATGTTAATCAGACTCAATAATTTGATATTAACTAGGTAATAAGTCTACACAATAGCTATGTAGGTAGTGATATCTGATAGTGGGGTCTTTTGGGTCATCTCAACACTATGTGCCCACTAATCTATTTTCCCTAAGGTCACCATGATGATGAAGAACTAGGGTTTTTCAAATTCATGAGGAGAAATAATTCATGACCCAGATCTGAGTGCACCAAAGCGAAGGTGAAGTCAAATCCAGAAGCATCCAAATGGTCACATCTCTTTTCAGTAATTATTATGTACAGAACACTTGTGTTGAACCCAGACAATTGCATTGACTAACCATCCCAGGTTGACATTAGTGTCCAGAGCACCAGAAATGTCAGATCCAGAATCTGACGACTGTTCCAAAATTGTCTTCCAACGTATTTTCTAACTATTCTAGATCCAACATTGTGTTAGCATTAGAATTAGCTAGTTATATTATTTATTTATCATTTCCATGCATAACTTAGTTGTACATTCTATCTTTAATCTATACTCAATATAATAAATTTAGTGTATACTTATACCTAAATTTAGCACTCAATTGGCTTGTTGTAGATCTGATTATCACATTTTTGCATTATCATTTTTATATTCTTAACCCTTGCACTACAAAAGGATAGGATAAATCCCTCTTATCCAATTTAGGAGTAAACAACCAATAATTCATTCCTCCTTATACACCACAACAAAATGGTGTTGTAAAATAGTGTAATCATGTCATTGTATTGATGTTTTACGATATGGTTGAAGATTCACAATTGCCTCATTCATATTGGGTATAAGCATGTCACACAATGGTATACTTGTTGAATAGGTCACCCCCCAAAGCCCTTTATGGTATAACATCGTAGGAAGCTTGGATTGGGAAGAAACTAAAAGTTTCTCATCTTTGAGTTTTTTTGTTACAAAGCATACATGCATGTCCCAAAAAATAAAAGAAATAAATTAGATAAGAAAACCAAGGAACGTATTTTTATGGGATAAATTATAGAGTTGAATGCATATCGGCTCCTTGATCTAGAGACTAAGAAAGTATTTATTAGTAGGGATATAGTGTTTGATGAGAAAGGTGAGATCAATCCACCTTCCACACAAGCACCTGATACAAGCATCAGACCTATAAATTTATCATATCGCAATAGAGGTAATGTCAATGATGATAATCAACCAAGACATCTAGCACCAGCACCCACTACTTAATGTATGCCCAAGTGGTATAATAGCACTATACGAGAGGAAATTTTAGATGGATTCCTAGACACATCCACTATAGGATTGAGAAATCGTAATATGGCTCACGCATGGGTAAATTTGACCCTAATGAGCATAGTTGCGGAAACATTTGAGCTCTCAATAGTCCATGAATCCTAAGAGTCCAAACTTTGAAAGAAGTCATGGATGCAAAAAATCAGTCTCTCATGAATAGTAACACATGTTAGCTTGTTAATCTCCCATCAAGGAAGAAACCTATCAGATGCAAATGGGTCTTTAAAACAAAATATAAAGCAGATGGAAGTATAGGCAAGCACAAGGCAAAACTTGTAACAAAAGGCTACGCTAAGAAAGAAGGCATAGATTATGAGGAGACTTTTGCTCCCATAGCCAAGATAAAGACAATCATAATGATCTTTGTTATGGCTACATAGTTTGGGTCGAATGTTCATCAAATAGATGTAAAAATTGCCTTCTTAAATGGAGATCTATAGGAAGAGGTATACATGACCCAACCATGTCACAGTCAAGAATAGATAGTTCACAGACTTATAAAGTCATTGTATGGTCTCAAACATGTTCCCATAGCCTAGTACATAAAAATAGATGAGCATCTCATTCAATGTGCATTCTAGAGGATTCCATATGATCTAAACATTTACATCAAAGAGTAAGTGGGGGAGGTTATAATAGTTGTTTTAAGTCAATGATCTATTCATCACTGGGAGTTTAGTGAAGATGATAGATGCAACAAAGAATGATCTCAAAT
The DNA here is from genome assembly GCA_037957365.1 of Torreya grandis. Classification (NCBI taxonomy): domain Eukaryota; kingdom Viridiplantae; phylum Streptophyta; class Pinopsida; order Cupressales; family Taxaceae; genus Torreya; species Torreya grandis. The sequence continues at coordinate 570,768 of JARHVA010003646.1, forward strand.
GGTCATTTGACATGACATATCTCGAGCTACTGCACTATTCCGTTGGTATCGAAGTATGGCAAAAGCGGCACCACATATTTGTGTCTCAAATTAAGTATATCAAGACAATGCTCAAGAAGTTTTCGATGATGGATTGCAAACCAATGGCAATACCTATGGAGACAACACTTCAATTGTCTTTTACATATCCATCACCGCTAGTAGATACCACTCTATATCGATAATTGATTGGGAGTCTCATCTACCTAACCTACACTAGGCTAGATATCAATTATGTTGTCGGTTATCTTTCATGCTTCATGAAGGAACTTAACGTAAGCCACTAGAAAGCAGCTAAAAGAATATTGTGATATATTTAAGGAATAATGGAATATGGCCTAGAATACAAAAAGAATGAAAAACTCTTCTTGGCATGCTATACGGACTCAGATCATTCAAGTTGCATTGATGATAGGAAATCCACTTCAATTTTGTATTCTTTCTTAGATTTGGTCCAATATCATGGGGGAATGAGAAACAGAACTTTGTTTTTGGTTCTTATACTGAGAAAATATTGTGTTACAGGAGGAGATTCCTACAAAGTGGTATGGCTACGTCACATCCTTGCAAGTCTAGGATTAGCTCAAACTCAGCGCACAATTTTATACTACAACAATCATGGTGTTATTAAACTTGTTTGCATTCCAATGTTTCATGAGCACATGAAGTACATTGAAGTTCAAGTTCATTTCATACGCGAGCATGTTCAACAATACAACATCTAGCTTCAGTATTGCCCCACTAAGATCAGTGTGCAAATGTATTCACAAAGTCAGTGGCATGTGATAAGTTTGAGGCATTCAGAATTACTCTCTCTTGTACTCTCCAAACTATGATTAATTAAGGCGGGAATGTTAGAATAAATGAAATAGTAGTTAAGTCAACATAGTAGTTAGTAGAAATAATTGTGAGTGATTTAATAAAACTTGTGTAGGTTGTTAGTGTTTATTATTGGTTTGTTTTTTAGTTATTGTTAGTAAATTGTAACTCCCGTGATTTATTTGGAAGGTATTTGTTGTAATCCTATTTCATAGGGATCTTTGGTTATTGCTCTCCCTATTATATAGGGCCTATTACAAGCATTGTATTTTGTATAAAGTCCACTTTGTAATAGTGGATTTCTTAGCTGAACAATATATCATTATTATTCTTTGCTCATATTTTCACCTCAACTCCTTGCCACTTAACTATAGTCATATTTGAAGCACATTTCAATATTTTTTACATAACCACAAATTTATCAATAGCCTTCAATTATATAGACATAGGTAGTGAAGTTTTTGCAGTGGCAAACAAAAGTTTTTACTAGGCAATGGCATTATTATTTTCTTTGGTCGACTCAATATTCCAACTTTTTTTTATAACTACACCAATGGATAGTGGTGCTTCTACTTCAACCTATTAAATCACCCTCCAACAAATGGTGCCCATGTCAATCAAATAACACAATCTTTAGCAAATGGCACTCTTTTCCAACTAAGTATCATGCTCCAAGTAGCAATTTATTACATTTCAAGAAAGAAAACAAAAGTATCATGACATCAAGCAGACTTAATAATGCCTCCAACTAGTGTATTCATGCGCAAAAAGTATATTCATGCCACACACAGCTCACAGACACACCCTTTAGGAAAATGATAGATTTTTCAATGGATTTTCAACAAGATTTACTCAAGCATTTTTTCACTTCCTCTCATGCCCAAGGAAATAAAAAAAACTAATTTTGCTAGGTTTTCAATGCTTGAACATCGATTTGCAATGCTTCAATTTAAATTCCATGCTCCCAAGCAAATAAACTCTTCCATCCAATGTATGAAGTGAAGCAAGATATATTGGGACAACCATTTAACAAAATGAATCTAACAAAAGAAAGTGCTTCTTTAGTAAATTTTAACTCATTCCAACATGTCTTCCATCCAATGCATTTTCAGGGAAGCAATATTTATTGGGACAATCAATTGACAAAAAGAATTTAAAATATAGCAAAACAAAGTGCTTATTTAGTAAATTTTATCTCATTCCAACATGTATTTTGTTGGAACACCCTCCATACTTTTTTCTTTATATTCAAACCTTTCCAAGCACAAATAATAAAAATTACAATTTGTATGCTCACAAATAATCACGCCCTTATCATACTTTCAACACACAAAACAACAAATGATCCCGCTTTTGGGAAGCGCCAATCTGAGAATATAATTGTGCCCACACATTGCTTCTTCATTCAAAGCTTTTATCTCATCAAAAATGCCCACAAATCAATTTACCATGCTTCCATTTAAAAATCATGCCTCTCCTTTATTTCCAACACCTCAAAAAAAAATCAAAACTTATGGAAAACAATAACAATAAAAAAAAGAAATTCTCACAATAAAAAAAAACTCAAGGATGCTTCTAAGCATCTCTCTTTCCTTGTTCTTCATGGCTTCCTCGCAAGGTTGGATTCATGGAAGCCCAAATACCATTGTTCTAAATTTATACATGTAAATAAATGGAAAACTACATTTTATTAATAAATAAATAAAACTTACATAATATGAATATTTACACAGGGAAATAAATAGAAAACTACATTTATTAATCAAAAGAAAACTTACATAAATGTGAATTTTTGGGTTACACTCTTCTTTTCCTCACAAGCTTTATTAGGCATGTCTACATACCAAACTCAAACTACCTAACGTGTCCAACTACCCATGACTCAACTTATCCATACAACTGCGAAACTCAATAACATTATTAACACAATAATGAATAATATCTAAATATAAAGTACTCTAAAAGGGATGTCTCACACATGAGATGCATGCTTCAACTAACCACTAACAAACTAATAACATTTGGATCACAAGACCAAACAAGGCTAGGAAGCTTAAATTTGTAAGATACGGAACATTCCCTATCTTGGAGAAGATGGGAGAGAATACTTTCAAGCTAGACTTGCCTCCATTCACCAATATGTACTTAGTAGTAAATTGTATAAACTTACACCTATATAAGCCATTCATGTTGGATGAAGAAGGCGCAAAATTGTTGTACTCTATTGAAGAGTTTATCTTGGATGCACAAAGAAACTCAAAGGAGGATGCAGGGCTACAAAGAAATGAAAGAAAAACTAGAAAAGGAACACAACTCTTGGTGCATTGACGTGAAGGGAAAGACACCAAGGCAAACAAGATGGTAGCTCGAGAAAAGAGTGGGAGAACTTTTCCCATGTCTCCAAAACCACTAAGCTTTGATAGACCAAAAGCCTCCTAAAAGGGGAGGTAGAAATAAGGATTGAGAAAATAATCTTCTTCATCAACCAACCATGAAACTCAACCAAACGAACTTTTACGTTAAAGTATTTTTTGTACAACAGTGAAACTATGAGTTCATATAGGTGGTGTTGTGCATTTGTAAGTTGCAGTTGCAAAAGTGACAATGGCAATTATGCGTGGGGCACTACACCAAGCATCAATTGTAGAAGTGACAGAATAATTGCACATGTGAAACTGTACAAAATAATAATTTTCCCCTATTGCAAGTGGTCGCTCTACACGAAGAAGGTTGAACAATCAAAGCAACGAAGGTAAAAGGTGTCTCTTTGTGATTGGGAGTTATTTCAAGTGCAAAAATACACTCCCAACGTTTTTTATATGAGAGGAATGAATCCTATTTTAAAATAATAGAAGTGTAGAGAGTAGTTTGAATGAGTATAGAAATGGGATAAATGTTGTAACATGCTCTATCTGAGCTATTTGTAACTATTTTGGCAAAAAGGAGAGGATGTTGACCCATCGCCTCTCCTTATTGATTTTCCCCAGTGGAGTATCTAGGTTAAATTCTTTTTAAATCAAGTTTACTGTGGTTGCTTCTTTGTTAATTTTTTGTTTTTGTTTTTTCACATTTTTTTCAACTTCACGGACTGCCATGTTTCCAACAACTTCAAGGCAATTAATTATAGTACAAAATTTCGTTCCAATTTTGTAGTTCGAAAAAAAAATTAAATAGAACATTTTAGTTTTGTAATTTAAAAAAAAATAGTTAAACTTTAAATATTACAAATCAGTCTTGGCTAGGAGGCTACAACCATTGGTGAAGGCATATAAATCTTTAATTGGTATGCAGACATAAGAATAAAAATGTGTCATACTTTTTAGAATTTTGAAGCCTTAAAAATAGTCTTTAAACAATATAACTTCAATTTAGTTGTTTGAAATTAATAAAATGTGTTTTAGCTTATATGTACAAATACACAATGCATATGTGGTTTTTTTTTTTTTTTAAAGAAGTTTATTAAGTATTTTTGGGTATTTGTTTTTTAAAATATTTGTTGGCTCCACAAGGGAATGTGGTCAGGACATCTTCAACCTCCATTTCTTCTATGAGTGTAACATGGAGCATATGCCCCTAAGTCTAACCCCCTACCACGTGGGCAAAGGTCCCCTTTGCACCCTTCCTCCTAGGTATTAAAATATTGACGAGATAACCAATTTGTCTTACACGTGGTCTTTTTTGTTGAATCTCCTCGACCCCTTTTTTGTGTTAAGGACCTAATAGATAATACGGTCACCAAGGTAGGATGCTTCTTGACCTAGCAAAATTCAACATCAATCATATTGATTTGAAATATATATAAATATATTAGTTAATCAACACTAAGCAACACCCCGATTCCCCCTCCCCAAGCAACAATGTAATTATTTGCTATTGTTTGTTAGTCTACTAATAGTCAAAAAATTAAAGAATCATTTGTGCTCACCTATATAATTGTGCGACAAATTTTGATTTCACAAAATACTCTACTTCATTACCTTGCCATATACTTATGGAAGATGCAAACATTTTGGCCAAGCAGTAGCATAACATGAAGATGATGGCCCAATCGATATTCATAAGCTTCACGATCATTCGACCACTCATGAAGGTTTGAACATGAGCCACTTTTGGTGTTTAAACATCCATAAACTTGTGGGGGTTTGGGCTTCAATTAGAATTTAATTAATAATAACTGGTTAGAAATAGCTAGTTTGTAAAGTTTGGTGATAATGTTTTTTCTTGTTTAACTATCCCCTCGGCCTCACAATCTTGCAACAAGTAGTCTATATAAACAGCTCCAAATTTAATCACCCTGATGATGGGTCGCACAATGTGACCTGAATTATTGATCTAACATCGTCTGCAATTGTTTCAAGAATTTGGTTCAATTAATATGGGCTTTAAAGTTTGCATCCTCTAACATAAATAAACATCACAATCTCTAAGTCGCTAGAACACACATCTATGACAACAAAGAGAAGCAAACTGTTTCAACACCCTATGGCAAGAAGCAAACAAATCATTGGAAGACAATTCAATGGTAGCAAAGAGAAACAATTGCTCTCATACCTATTTTATCATAAAAATTTCTAGATGGATGTTACCAAATATCCATCGTACTCCAAGGCACATAGGCAAGGAGAATGTAACCCGTCTATATTACAAAAGGTTAAAAAAGTGTTTTAAATGTTAAATATGCAATTTTTAAACAAAATGAATGCAAACAAAAATGATGCGATTCATAATAAAATAGTGTAGAATCCCATGTAATTTCACCCAGATTGTGGTTTAACAACATAACCAAGTAAACAAATGCTCTAGTTTATAATTAAATAGGGTAGAATCTCACTTTAGTTTCAGCCAGATTACGGTTGATAATATACCTAAGGTAAACAATAGCTGTCGCTTCAAACAAAATTCAATACAACAACAATGTATATACATTCTAAAGTCAAAACATTTCAAAATGTTAAAACAAGGTATTTTATTATAGAAATATATGTTTTACTATTTACCAAAATTGTGTTGATAAAAAGTTAGTACATCAATGCACAACTTCAATAAACATTACAGTATAACAGAGCATTTTGTTGAGCCTTTCAAACATTAAATATATTTACACTTATCTGATGCCATTGCAGCCAAAATCAAAAGGTCTAAAGTAATTTTTTCTTTTAAACAAAAATATTTTAATATTTTGTTTGTTAGAGAATGTGACAGTAGATGTTTTCCACAATAAAAATCCTAATTGATTAGCTTTGACTGAATTAAAGGATGCCATTGCTCTCCACTTTGTTTGAGAACCTTGTGCTCACATTATGGTTATTTTAAATAATAGCATTATTTGCCTTGTTTATTGTAATAACCACCACCTATTATCCCTCTCCGTAAGCTAACTATTGTTTGTTTAAATTGTCAACAAAACATTGACCCAAGTCCAAGTCTCCAAGACATGCCCTCCGAACTTGTTGCCCACAAACCCAGCATAAATTTTGTTGACCCTCAATTTTGAATACAAAAGGCAACCCAAATTAACATTAAGTATGAAAGTGTGCGTGTGACACACACTTCTTCTTACTGAGCAATTTTGCGAAGTCTTGGAAGGGATGATGTGCAAGATAATTATGACCCACAAAAATGATGACACACAATGTGCACTTCAAAGAAAGCAGAGTTTCAAAAATACATTGCCAGGCTGGAAAGATACACAAAATAGATCACAAAGAAACACATATCCAATAGGTGTCAAGCACCAAGGAAATGACCATGTGGATGGGTCGAGATCGATTGTACATAAAAACGTATTTTGCGAACATACACAAACAATTGGCAAGATGGACAAGTGGAAGCTCAATCAGCATTAGTTGGCCAGGGTCAATGGGGTCTAAGAAACCTATAAATAGGCCCTTTGACCTCTCATTCAAGAGACCACATCTTGAGAAGTCAAAAGTTTTGTATATCATGGGCAAAGTAAAGAACAAAATTAGGGTTAGCAAAAGTATTTAGTAATAGAAGGCTTTTGTAATCATTGTAAATATTTTGTAGCTTGAATGTATAAGAGCATCATGTTAATGGAAAGCTTTATACTTGTTTGTAATTTGTATGTGAATGTTAAAAGTTTAATGAGAAGATGAGTTAATGTGAGACGATGTATTATTTCCTTTGTGTTGCTAGGGTTTGTATGATCGTGCATGCTTATTATGTTCATCTCTCTTTGTTCTCGATGTTCTCTTGTTGTGCCTCAGGTAAGTGCTCAAATCTTCTATGTTCACTGATATGTTGGCATTGCAAGTGTGAATGTCTTAATTGTTGCACATGATATAGCATATGCAAGGCTAGGAGAGATCAAGAAAAAGCACAAGTTTCAAGGACCTTTGCCACCAAAGATTGTCCACTACAATAGACAAGACTAGGTGCTGCAATCGGACGATTTTGACATAATACGTACTCCTTTTTTACAGTATTTGAGCCAAGGGCGAATGCTCAATTTTTTAAAAAGGGCTTATGTAAAAAAAAAATCAAACTTTGTGGTCAAACGAAACATTTGTAGTTGCTTTACAGATTTATAGTCCACAAGCTTTCATATTCTTTTAATGATCTGAGTTATGAATGATTCAAAATAATGCAATAGTCACCTCTAATAGACTTCTAGCAATTTATATTCTAAAAAACTATACAAAAAATCAGTGGTAATACAAGCCTGGTCCATAATTAGGAAACTGTACTAAACATGGAAACCATTTTGCAATAGGAAATCACAATGTATATTCCAAAGAACTTTCCCTGTGCGTATGTTCAAGTATTAGATGCATCATGTCTTTCATATGCTATTTTTATTTTGCACAAACTTACTATATGTATACAACAATTGCAGACCCTTCTTAAGTTGATTCATCTGTCTTCTCGAACCATTATTCTCAAATAGCTTGTTTTTTCCGTAGTCTATAGGATAAATCGTGTGCCATTAAACATTTTCTATAATAACTTATTTCATTAGCTTCAGCTAGTCTAACAGGAGTCAATGATCTTGATTTTGAAAGATATATTACATCTTTAATAGCCCCTCACACTGAATAAAGACAGACACCGTCAAATCTTTAGAAAGAACACACTCAATTTGCACCTATTCTGCACATCTTTGTAGCTTGCCACACTGTTCACTCGAGGGAACCCTCTATGTCATCCTCCGTAATTCTTACATAAATAGTTAAATATTATTAAAATTTTGAAAAAAAAAATCTTAAAACTGTGGTTGGTCCTTGCAACAATAACAAAAAATTGTACGAAAAATATAGCAATTGTCCATCTCAGAAAAGCCACCAGACAAAGATCTCCAAGAATTTTCCAATAAAGCAGCACTTACGTAAAATGTTAATGATTGACCTGAAGCTAATGGGAACCATGCAGCTGATGCTTACAAAAATAACAGCACAAAGGTCAGTGTTTTGGTTAAAAAACTTGGGCAATTGGTTTGCCCACAATCACATTGTCTGAAGAACTGATCCAACATGGTCAGGGAATGCCTCAGAATAATGCTTAGATCTTTATAAATTACAAAAAATGTTTTTTCAGCATAAAGAGTTCTCCCCATACTCTAGCCACACCATTAGTCAGATCAAACAGCATACATCTTGTGTTATTCTGGCTAAGATAGAGCCCATTCTTGCCCACAGTAATATCTTAAGTTTCGACATACTAAACAGACTCCTCCATAAACCCAAAGGGAATTCCAAAACCCGGGGTGCAGAGCACCGTGAACTGAACCTAAATGGTTCCAACTTCAATCAATTCAATGCCTTGCGAAGTGATTTCTAAAATAATGAGCCCTAATCATCAAATACTACCATTTCATACAACATAATCACACAAAATATTGATAAGATGGCTTTTTCTTCAGCAAAACTTACAAAGTCTGTCTATCTGAACACGTAAAGCATTAAATTCCGACTAAGGATGTACCAAGTAGTGTCTTGGAGTGGAGAACTTCTTACAAAGCCATTTTGCTTTGTGCAGTTATATCCAACTGAAACTAATGTTGGAAAAGATGTAATGCAAACTGACTTGAACCAAAAGAATTACTGCAGACCGCTTAACAAGAGATGCTCGCTAGGATTAGCAAAAAAAGATTAGAAACTAAACAGACGACATTAAAAAATGGCACGGACTACTTGAGCATTCTTCTGTTTATGCTTGCTCCCCATACAAATCGATACTCATACCCTTGACCCATTTTTTCTCTGCTTGCAAATTGAACATACATGCTGTAAAAACAAGAAAAATCATAAGAAAAGCCCGTATTTTACGGAATAAAGGAAGGTTTTGCATATTAAATGATACCCTATACTAAACCATAAAATTCATATCCATGGTTCCATAAAGCTACAATATTTAGACAAGAATATATTTCATAATAAATGGATTCTGAATTTCTTATCATAACTAGCAGGTATTAGTAACCTCTGATTATCATGACTAGGCATCTCACATTTCATTATTTTGAAATCTCAAACAGGAAAAGGAGAAACAATACGAGATCATACCTAAATATCTTGAATCGATCATATACTCTTTGACAATAGATATACACCACGGAATAATGTTCAACAATGTTACACGTACAAAGGTTCAGCATGTCGTCAAGCCTAGAATTTGCATAACATCCAGTCAGTTGTTGCAACAGAGGCACAACCAAAAAATTTAGTGTTTTACTCAAACGGTAATATATGAGCTATTGACCTTCATAATAACAAGCACTAAAAGATAATTAGGGTTCCACTATATAATTTGTCCATACAATGAGCGCCCTCGAGAAATTAAAAATATGATTATATCCATGTCAACACACCAGCACACAAACGTGTCCTAATCTTTAGGGTAAATGGTGTCTTTCAATAATTTTTTAAGACTGAAAGCATACGTGCTATTATTATAAGCACTACTCTTCTCACACAGCAAATTGTTTAGCATGTAAGACAAAGAAGATTTAAAGTTCTTCACTTGGTGGAGGTCTACAATCTCTATCAAGTAAGATGGATCATATTTTCCACATTCAAGATAAATTTTATTTTTGATGTTTGATAAAATTCCAAAATAGCTTGTCGCTGCAAATAAGGTCAGTAAAATTTGTCATAATGTTTGCCATAGATGGATTTCTTGCACATTTTTGCTTGAATGTATTGGATTTCTTCACCCACAAAAAATTCCGATTACCAGTCAGTTCTCCTACGCAGTGGTCTTTTCCTTCAATTTCAGTCAATTAACTCCCCCTGAATCATTTCATTCTCCCACAGTTCTCTCCACGTTGGTCTTCCCTTTTTAAAATTTTAAAATAGTCAATAGTTGACTTACATGGGTAAAGAAGATAGATAAACATAGTGAACTTAACCGTCCACCCCTTGCTTTTTTCCTATTCTCAAATGAATTCAAAAAAAATCAGGAAATTTGATGGCACATAAGTCGATGAAAAACAGAACGACACATTGCACATTATGTATCCTTATCTATATAACATTTGACTTATAAACTAGTAGCTTTGATTTATAAAACAAATCTGTCAATATGTCTTTCGTAGAGGTTATCCACCTTCAAGAAACCACAGCATGGTCGAAATGCATTTCCTCGGCCAATCACAAGAATGTATACAAGTGTTGAAAACCCAGAAGAATTGGGTAATTTTTATATTTCCGGGTAATGCTTGAAGTTATAGCAATCTTTGGCTATTCTATGGATGCATTTTATTGAGTGACCAGTTGCCACTGGAATGATATGCAATTGTCACAAGAAGTAATAGCATCAATATGAACAATAACATGCAACCGTCCTGTGAACTAGTGAAGAGCCAGATGTATATCGAGTTAATGTTTTATCATTGCAGCCAGAAATTAAAAATTACAAATTACAAAAAGAAAGAATCTACTGACAACACTAAAAATTCAACCACAGTAAACAAAAATTGCTCTGGATGAATTGATCTAATTTATTACACCATTGATGCATGATGTGTATTTTTTTATTTGTGAAATAACTGTCGTCTATTACACATTGAATACATCTATGTTACCAGAAGCATGGCTACATTCATGTGTGGCCACAACAGAGCCCCCAATTTTGAAACCAGAGGTTTGGCCCTGTTTTGACCAAAATAGATTGTGTCCGTGTACAGGTTCTAAAAGTGAGCCCAACATCGGAGAGAAATAGCAGTCATGCAGTGTTTCCAGAAACAGTTGATGATAAATATGCTTGCCGTAGAAACCTAAGACATTTAATCGTATCCCACCATGGAAGGCTTTCAGTCACTGAAATATGGCCCTTTGAGAGCTCGAGGATAAAATTGGCCAAGAGAAAATCTGATCTCAAGCTCTGCAGAGACTACAAGGTCACCCCAACATTTGCAAAAAGATAAATTATTATTTAAATTTCAGATGGAATAATAGCAGTTTTGTGCAGGTAAGTGTGGCCTTGGTTAGTTGAGGAGACCCAAAGGACCAAAGAAGGCATTGATTATCACTCACAAATATTTCTGAAGCCGCATTTAAATCTAGCGTCCTCCCTTCATGAAGATATTTAGTAGAAGATTAGTGTGCTTTCGGCCATCAAAGCAGAAAAGGCCCACCAGAACTGCAAGGAAAGGCACATCCAGAATTTTTAAATAAACCCACCATGCACAACAAGATGAAGATGTTAAGGGAAGGAAGCACAGTGCAACAGGCCACTCTTTTGTCACAAACATGGATGATTGCTTAGACAGCAACGAAAAAATAACAATACATCTGTGGGTGACAAGGTGGTATTGTGTGCCGTATGCCTCGTGTCAATAAAATCTTTTGATTGTATCGATAGCACAAACAATAATAACATTGAGTGAACACAACTTACAGAGTAATTAAGGATAAGAACTTTAAACTGATCAAGGTTTCAAACCACACGTTATGGTTCATTGTTGGGATGTATTTTAAAAAACAGATGAGGGGTCCTCCTACTGATAATCCCAAGTTACAAAACAATGTAGAGCTAGCCAATAATTAATGTCCACACACAATATTAAACGAATAACAAAGGCATTAATTATTCAACATAAAATAATTAAAAGGATCAGTCATGAGATTAGAGAAGGTGAATAGTGGGTCTCCATATGTCACTAAGTTCTAATCCATCATCATGTTTGAGGTTGTTAAGAGTGTTTTCAAATCTCAATGGCTTCTTTGATCTTCTTCTTCATATAGAGTTTCTTCCTAACCAAAAAAATTGCTTTATCCATGCAAATATCATGCGAGGACTTATGAGTGTGTTATGTTAGTGCTGAGCTCTCAGAACAATTCTCCTTGAAACTTTGTTAAAATGATCATCATGTCTCTCCTATATAATGGCAGCTACACATGCACGAACTCACAAACTTACTATATTGCACAAGCAGATTCACCCAGTAAATTGCAATTCAACAATTGACATGAACAGTTTAACTACTGTCACTTCCAAAAAAAAAAAGAATATAGCAAATCCATACGATATAAGTGAAATGAAGAGCAGAATACTGAAACATATGCCTAAGCCACTTTGATGGGGCAACCTCCACGATCCTTATAATAAAAAAAAATTATAGTATAATGATCTAATACTAAAACACTACCTCCTATAAATACCATAATTAGGGTATGGGGAATCCATTATCCAATTAAGCCAACTACTCAAACTAATTATGATATATAAAAACTATCATATGACAAATTCAAAGGTTATGTGTGACATGAGTCAGCCACACTTATCCCAAGACAATGAATAGGCTAAGTGGTAAGATCCACACATAATAATTCAAATATGCCGAATATAATATAGATCAACACAACACGAGATATTGTTGGGCCAAGATGCCCAAATATACAATATATTCATAAATAGAATAATATCCTTAAGGTATGGCAACACCATACAATACTCCTTAAGGAATAACTCTAGTATTCCACTTCGAGGGGGATACCTCCAATATCCTTCTAACAACTAAAAGACTCTAAAACTTATTTCATATCTTTTACAATGATATTCATCTCCTTCATATAGACCTCTATTGCTAATAATGAATGTGTAAAAACCTAATCCCAATTTAGGCCGACTCACTACCCAATGTAACTAATTCCACGAGTTACTCATTTGACCAAAAATATTTGACCATACAACTAAGGGGGGTGTGTGCCATATGTCAACATCTTCAACAACACATACAATATAATATCATATCCCTAGGTACATAACATGCCATCCCTCCTTGACATGTTTTGTCCCCAAAACATGAGAAGAAACCAAGTAACGAGTGTTCTTCAAATCATTACACACTTGCCTCTATGCCCGATCATCCAACCACTTGTAAATGCTCTTTGTAGGTGATAGCTCGCCAACCCTACTTCCAAACTCCAGTATGCTACTCTGATTTCATTCATGATCATCGTTGTACCTCTTTCGTGTCCATGCATAATAATTACTCCTTTAATTCCATGTTCCATATTTCATTGTGCTTTTCCGATTCCACACATGACCATAGTAGTTTTACTTTGGCTTCCATGCATAGCCATAGGGATTTCTCCATTGATTCCCTATGCCATAATCCACTGCACTACTATGATTCCATGCATAGCCATAGTTTTTGCTCCATTGATTCCATGTGTGGCCATAGTGATTGTTCCTTTGATTCCTTGTACAGTAAAAGTGATTGTTGCTATGACGCTCCCTGATATGCCCCCATGATTGTTCCTTCTCATGATGATGTGGGTGTCTATATGCCCCAAACTTAGTATCATTTTCTAATACTTTGACTCGATCAACCTTTTCTTCTACCTCTCCCAACTTTTCATCTAGCAGTGCCTTTGTCTCTTGAGTAGATGAAGTGTTCTTTGCCTATAATATTTCTTCATTTTTTTCTTTATTTCAATCTTCCTTATGCTCTTCTTCACCAACTTCAACTTCATACTTATGCTTGACCTTGACCTTTATTTGTTCTTCATTAAGTGTGATATCCTGCAAAGTGACCTCCTTTCTCTTGTACCAAAGCTTTATGAAATTCTTCTACACATTAATATTGATTGTTCCCAAAGTCTCTAATCAAGGATATCCAAAAACAATATCAAAACCATGCATATCCAAAGAATAAAAAACTAAATGCAAAACATGTTTATCCATTGTGAGCTTCAAATTTTCAAACACTTGAATCTTGTTACCATCTAATTGAGCCTCCTTGATATGATTTGCTTGAATATGTAGATAATGGGCCACATCCATATTGATGAAGTTATACTTGTTGCTAGGGTTTATGGACACAATGACCTTGTTCCTTTGAATACATCCATGAAATTGAAATATTGAAGTATCTTTCTTTGGAGCTAAACTATTTGAACCCTTGTCATCAATTTTTGCTTCTTCCTCATCATAATCATCTACCTTTCTTTCTACACATTTATAGCCTCATCCTCGTCATCATTTTCTTCCTTTTCCATTTCATTTTCATTTCTCATTTGCTTTCCTCCTCATCTTTGTTCTATTGTGTCCCATTTGTCTAAGAAGCATTGTTTCATTTCTTCCCAAGAACGATCATGTTTGTCTAGACTCAACTGATCTCGCCAATTTTTTGCTTGACTAGTAAGATGCCTCGCAAGCCTAGACCTGCATCTCATAATCCGAGAATATTTCCTCTTAAATTGAAGTCATCATTCTATAGCCTTATCATCATCCTCTCCAAAGTAAAATTTTAACTCCATTATCTACAAAAACTAGGGTTTCAAGAACACTAATATTCAATAGATCTCAAATTTGTATCCCAAATCTAAGAATAAAACCTTGTAGATGAGTAGATTTGAATATCTCCTTTCACTGAACTTCGACCAAACACTTTTGGACTAAGGTCAACCTCAAAACCAAAAATTCAAAAAACATACCCCTGCTAGATTTTTTAGAGCTTTCCAAAAATGTAAAGAAACTAAAAAAAAAAGCAAAATTACAGCTTGTAGAGCAAGATTATGAAAAAACATAAATTCTAAATAACTTAACTAATCACAAAATCCCAATTTTTTTACTCTCGCTTCCTTGAATGATTGTACAACTCCAATACAAAAATTATAGAATAATTCTTGAAATTTCGACTGATAAAGTGAATTTAGTAAAAACCCTGAAATATCAATAACTCGCTCCAAACTTACATAGAACCCCAAATTTTTTAGCATAGCTTCCTTGAATGATACTCCAACTCCAATAAAAAATTGTAGAAAAATTTGCAATGGTTTGCGAGATATATTTGATTCTTCAAAATTAGGATTCTCAACTGCACTTTTGCCCAAATCGAAGCTCTGATACCACTTGGTAAGATCCATACATATAATAATTCAAATATGCCGAACATAATATCGATAAACCCAACATGAGATATAGGTGAGCCAAGATGCCGAAATATGCAATATATTCAAAAAGAAAATAATATCCTTATGGTAGGATAACACCATACAATACTCCTTAAGGATGGAATAACTCCACTATTCCACTTCGAGGGGGATACCTCCAATATCTTTCTAATAACTAGAAGACTCAACATTTACTTTATATCCTTTATAATCTCCTTTATATAGACCTCTATTACTGATAATGAATGGGTAAACACCTAATCCCAATTGTACGATGACTTACTACCCAATGTAACTAATTCCACAAGTTACTCATTTGACCCGATATATTTGACTCATACAACTAAGGGAGATATGTGCCACATGTCAACATCTCCATTAACCTATATACAATATAATATCATATCCCTAAGTACATAACATTAAGGGCATAGCACAATGAATGCAATAAATACCACAAGCCAAATTTTGTCCAATAGGTCTTTCGTGGACTTGATGAAGCTTCCAAATTTATTTTTTGGAATGAATATTGAAAACAAAAACAATAATAAAGACATACAAGATGCAAACAATTAATCAAGGCATGGGAGCAAACAAGGTGGATAATATTTTGAACTTGAAGCTTGATGTACCCAAAAAAAGTCTTCTTGCCAAGGGATTCGGTGACATCTCATTGAAGAACATTGTAGGCAAGATCAAGGTGCTTATCATGAACATTCTAAAATATACCTTTTTAGGATTTTGCAATATTTTGATTTTATTTTTTTGAATATGATTATTGAAAATCTAGATAAATACCCAATGCAAATTTACACAAAACGGGAAAAGCCCAACTAAAGATTTTTATTTAAAACTACTGATTACTATTGACTAAATCAAACCCTAACTGAAAATTCACAAATAACAATGAATTCAACAAATAAATACCACACATGGTCCACCAAAATGAAGTACAACAGTGATGGATGGCTTGATGGAAATGAACACTGACAACCCAACAACACTGAATAGGATGACACCCAAGTACAATCATGAATAGTGATGTGAATAGTGACGTTGTTGGTTATACTTAGGTACCACTGTAATCCCTCTTCAAACCCCATGCCCTAGTTGAAAATTGGCTCTGATTCCATTGAAATAACCCTTTTTGAATAAATATGAACAATTCTAAATTTGTCATGAAACCCTTGTTTTGTTATTCAATTCAAATCTGGAATTTCACCCAATAATAGATAATAACACAAAGTAAATTGATAACTGGAAACCCAATTGAATCTATATTGAATACTGGAAAAGTACAGTAGCATAATAAAGTCATATACTAATTATTTATGAATTTTTTATCAAACCTAACCTAACATGCCCTGAAAATGCATAAAGGTGAAATATTTTATTGAAACCCTTGCCGAATAAACCTCGAAACAGTATGACAATCCGATGTGTTGCGATGCTACCCAGTTCGACAGAAAACGACCATGGTACGGATCCGTATGGATCTACACTTTTTTTTGTGTTTCCCGAAATGTGATGCCCCTGCTGAATAGGGCTCTAAAATTGATCTTTCTTGAAACGGGTAACACAAACATGATTCCCGAGTGGAATCCTCAACTAAGTATGAGGGGTTTCATCCTCCTACCTACAAATCCAAGGGTTTTAATCCTTGGATGTAGAGCTAAAACTGCAAGTTTTTCCTCTAGAAAAAGGGTGTTGATTTTTTGATCGGGTGTTTGAATAATGATTTCTTTTTCACCCAATTTTTTTATTATTCACTTTTCCATTCTAACCCTAAAAGAAATTGATATTTCTTTTAATTGAATATTAATTATTTTTTTGCCATGTATCCCATATTCACTTTTGGCCCATTCAATAATAATAAATTGTTTTATTCCAAAGTTATAACTTAAAGTACCTTTTTGGACAACTTAAATTATTATTAGATTATTTCCCTTTTAAATCCCCTCTTTAGCCTACGGGAAATAAAGATAGGCTACGGGTCCTTTGATTTCATTAATTCGAGAAAAGGGGCATTACACCTTCCAATAAAAGATGCAAACGCGATTGCACTCATATTTTGAAAAAAGCCTATCAAGAATCTCGAGTGGAGAAACCAGCCCTACAAAAGCTATGGTAGAACAAGGATATGATGACCCTCAAGGTTGACAAACACAATGCAACGGTCCTAATGAAAATGAGAAGATGTACTAGGATCTTATCACAAGTGGAATATATAAGAAAATAAAAACTCAAAAACTAGAAGGTGACAAAGGGAAAAAAATCGAGTATGCCCATTATACTGAGGATATATGGATCTCCAAAGATCCATAAGGAGAGGTTCCCTTTGAGGCCTATAATTAATACAAGATACTTTATTACACAACATGGCTGCCTATTTGGCCAAGAAATTGAACCACCTAGTGGGTAAAACGAGATCCTATGTTAAAGATTTGGCAAATATTGTTAACAATGTTCAGAATAAAAAATTGGAGGGTGAGAAGCTTTGGTGTGGTGCAATTTGTCACAGGGATTCTAATTTAGGTGGCCATGAAATTTATTGGCAACATCAGAAACTAGGAGAGCACAACATTAGGGATTTTGATTTAGGGGGCCATGAAATTTATTAGCAATGTCATAGACTGCGGGAGCACAAGATTAGTAAAACATTTCCTGAAGTATGCCTTTTCATTTTCAAGAGGAAATTGTTTGAGCAAACTTAGAGAATTTTCTTCGACTCGCAAATCTTTACAAGGAGAAATTTGATGAGAAGGTAGGGTAAGTCACCCTTCGATACATACAAAACACCATAGACAAATTGGATATAATCAAGCAAGGAAGAAGTATAAAGACCGCCTTTACACCACCAAACACTCCTAGAGGCATGTTGAGCCTAAAGTTTGTCAGAATCTGTAATTATATGGGGAGGTCTCCCTGATCTCGTACTCTCATGGGAAAAATATATTTTTGAAACGATGAGGTCAATGCGAGCCACAATACAAGAACAGTGTATGAATATCACTTATGACCAAGTGGAGACATTGCCATTGGTTGAAGATTTCCACAATTTCAAATGTCATATTGCATTGAACCTTCTAAGGTCGGCCATTTTAAAGAATGCATGATCCATAAGGCTCTTGAAATTGAAAATAAGCTTGGAAATTTTTTATTGATTTGGTGGGTTGGAATTGAATGAGGCTTGAAGACCATTGATACAATAGTGTGAGTAACATAAGACATGAAAGGAGTGAAAATTATTACTTGTCGGAATATTCTTCATGAGATGAAGCTTGTCAAAACATGAAATTTCCATTTCTAAAATTTTTGATATATTTTATACATTTTTTACTTCTGCATTTTTGGGGCACTTCAAAGCATTTTTGGAAAAACTAGACGTCACCAAGCAAAGAGGATTGACTTAGAGAAAATCCTAAGATTTCCAACACATCTTAAAGTTTCATATTTTGAGCACCTATAAAGAAACTCCAACCCCCAAAAAGGTGAGAGTTAAGGGGAGGTGCCCATCTTAAGGGAAGGTGACCCAACGTCCACCTAGATGAAGGATATTTACTACTCAGTAACAATCTCCATGACTTACAATTTTGAATTCTAGATTTTTAAGACCCTTCAAAGCAACTTTTGGAGAACCTAACATCATGCAGCAACGAGGATTGACCTAGAGAAAATCCTAAGTTTTCTAACACATCTTAAAATTTTGGATTCCAAGCAATGGAAAAGAATCTATGACCCTAGCCAGGTGACATTCTTAAGGTGAGGTTCCACGAGCTTCCACTAGATTAAGGATATTCTACAACTACTCAAGGACAATCTACATATGGCTTTAAACTAGGATGAAGTGACAAGCCAATCAATAGAGGAATGTGAGTTTACATTAATAGATAGTATATTGTTATTGTAATCATACAAACTAACTTCTTTCAAAATATATAGTACCAAAAAGCTATCTCAATAAGTTTATGGATCCTATATTTTTAGTTTGAAAATAGTCAAAATTATATTAAAAAAGTGTGAACTTTACAAAAAACAAGTCCTTGATAAAACGGATGGTGCGGCGAGCTTCAAAGATTTCCCATAGGAATGCCTTTTGCCCTTATGCTTGCTATTTGCTTTTTTGCAAGACCTACTCGATATGCCTATCAACACAATCATGGATATTGGGTTCTCTTTGTTTTGAAATTCATTCTATCTTCTTTGAATAACTTTCATTTTTGATCCCTGGGAATTCTTCTTGGTTTTTGGCCATGAAGGTTGGGTGTTTCCCTTTCTCAAAAACATTTGAGGGTGGATTGTTTTCCTAGAGTCTAAGGAACTCCTCATCTGATTTTGGGTCTCTTTTCTTGAGCCATCTATGGTGCACTTTCACTTTGCACAAGTTGGGGTTTCTTGGGCTTGAGAAAGCAGTCTGGGGATATTACCCTATTCCAGCCTCCTCTTTTTGCACTCACAACTATTGTTTGTGACTCCTCTCTAGCAGGCATATTTTGGGTCTATGTTTGCATGACTCGGTTGCCCTTCCTTTTGGCACCTAGAAACTAATTAAAAAAGGTGTTTGTCATGAAAAAAGGTGCCAAAAGGAAAGGCAATTGAATCATGTAAAAAAATAGAAACTAAGAAAAAATGAAAGAACAATTAAAACAACAGAAAATCAATAAAATATATAAAAATAATATAAATACCTTAAAAATAAAAAATGAAGGCCAAAATAAAAAATTAAATATTAAAATTAAATAGAGTAAAATTAAATAAAATAAATTAAGATGACAAAATCAATTATCGACTAATAACAACTTAGATTAATAAATAAATAAAGTAAAAAACAATAAATAAACAAATAAAATCAATAGAAAGAAAAAACAAGAAAATCGCAAAAGAATAGTGGAGAAAAACTAGGGCCAAAACGGGGCAGGCTTGTGGATCAAGGGCTTCCAAGACTTGCTCAATTTGAAACCATCACCTTTGTTTCAATTTGACCCTGTAGCTACCATTGTTCTTCAAATGGTCTCTCATTTTATCAAGGTATAAGTCTATGTCCATAATTATTGTTGTGTTCACCTAATCAGTTTTTAAGATGATGTATTTAATTATCGAAAAGCTGCCTAGCTTCAAATTGAGCCAGTCCTGGATGCCCTTGATCCACAAGCTCGACCCGTCCTAGGTCTAGTTGTTGTCCATTGTTCCTTTTCATTTTTTTTGTTTTCCTTTCTGTTGATTTTATTTTATTTTTTATCGATTGATTTATTCAATTTTTATTTTTTTTAATTTTATCATGGATAAGAAGTGGGTTTAGGAAAGGGCTCAAACCATTTTACATCAGAGAACCAAGGATAAGACAGACAAACCAGACAAGAGACCAGAAACATAACAAAATACCAAGATAGCATTAGATTAGCAAGATTTGTCTATGGGTGAAGAGACACCATTTAGAATAGTAGCAACTTCCCACTGATCATTCAAGTAATGTAGATGGCCTTCTATAAAGTCATCCTTTGGGTCCACATCCGTCTAAGCTTCAGTCATTTTTTGGCTCCTTGTTCTTGTTGATGCGGGTTTTATGCACAACACGGATAACGAGGTAACCTCTAACATTTTAGGATCTCAATGGAGAAGAACTCCACTCCAGGGCACGAGTTGCACATATCCGATCTGAACATCTTATTGATGGAATAGCTATCAGGGTATGCAAGTTGTTGACAAGGGTTTTGGACAAAGGGATGGTCTCTACAGGGTAGTGAATTCCTACGTGAGTTGGATGGACGGTTGGAGCCCGAAAGTCCTTCCAAGGCATTAAAGATGCAATATCACAGGGTCCAGTATTAATTAGTCTGGATTTCACAAAAGATTTCTCCCTGTATTCATTTGCTTCAGAACATACAATTGTTGTCATTACGCAAAAGAGGAACGATACTGAGCATCCAATCGCGTTCATGAGCACAAATCTGAAAGATGCAGAGCTCAGATACTCTATGATCAACGAACAGATTTTGGCCCTTGTCAAAGCAGTGAATAAATTTCGGCATTACATCTAGGGGAATAAAATCATTGTCATCGTGCCTGATCCCGTTATCAATCTCACCCTATCGCAAAATTAATTAGCGGAACGTCAAGGCAAATGGATGGCAAAGCTGCAAGAATTCAATATAGAAATCAAGCCTGCAAAAATCATTCGAGACCAAGGCATCTTTCAGCTCATGACTAAATTAGATCCACGTGTCACATTGAAGAAGTATGTGAAGCTCAAGTATTGAAAGGGGAACGGTATACGAATATAGTTCAATACTTGCTTATAGGTATTTGTGCCCCAGGTCTTAACAAAGAACGAAGAAAAGCTTTGAGACTCAAAGCCGCTCACTACATGATCAAGAAGGGAGTCCTCTACAGTAGAAACTATGAAGGCATTTATCTTAGGTGTGTATCTACAGAGAAGCTAAGGAAATATTAGAAAACTTGCATCAGAAGATTGGCAGTGGTCATCCTTCTGGGAATACCACAGTGCACAAAATCTTAAGAATGGACTACCACTGGCCAACAGTTTTCAAAGATGCTCATGCTCATGTTAGAACATGCCATGAATGCCAATCTCTAGCCAAAAGAGAAGTACGCGCAACAATGCCCTTACAGCTAGTTGTTTAAGGAAGGCCATTTGCCCAGTGGGGTTTAAACTTCATTGGTATCATCAACCCATATTCCTCGACAGGCCATAAGTTTGTACTTACTACTACAAACTACTGCACTAGATGAATTGAAGCCATAGCCACGAAGAATTGCAAAGCACGAGATGTGATTTGCTTCTTGGAAGAATACATAACAGCGCGATTTAGTACCCCCATTTCCTTGGTTTGTGATAATGGACCAACTTTCATATCAACCGAATTTACTGAATGGGCACATGACAATCAAATCACTATCAGATCACCCTCTAACCATTACCCTCAGGGAAATGGACTGACAGAATCAACGAACAAGACCCTGATAGATGCAATTATGAAATCGACAAGCGACAAGCCCAAGGACTGGCACAATCTATTGAAGTACGCCCTTTGGGCAGATTGAACAAGGTATAAGCCCTTAAAGCCTCACTCTACCTGTTGGTATATGGACGCAGGCCAATTTTCCCTATCATGTTGAAGCTACCTACTTATCAGTTCATGCAAGATTACATGGAACCAAGTGACAAGGCGGAATCAAGATTGCTAGACATAATAGAAATGGAAGATTCAAGGACTAAAGCCTTACAAACCTTCAGCAAACACCAGGGTGTGGTCAAGAGGAGATTTTAGATTTGGTGCTACTTTGGGATAAAGCCCATGAGAAGAAATGACAACATGATAAGTTTCCTTTGTTGTGGATTGGACCATACCAGATTTCAGAGATCATGGGCAATAATGTGTTTTGTCCGAAGGACTTGCAGGGCAATGAACTCACCTATATAGTCAACGGGCAATTTTTGAAACATTATTTCAAGGTTGTACCGTATGAGGGTACCCCAGACTGACAAAGAACAGTGGTAAATGTAGATGTAGGATTAGAATAGATTTCTTGCTTTATTAGATTAGAGTTCAGTGCTTTCGAGATTAGTTGCTTTGTTGCTTTCTGTGACAATCTACTTTGTGGTTGCTCCGGCATAACTAAATCCAAACCAATTGAGCTTATGCTTGAATAGACTTGCAAGAAAGAGGAAGGTTGAAAAAGAATAGCAATTTGGGACCTGTTCACAAATTGGGTGTATTTTTGTATTTTCAAGTCTTTAGGACAAAGGTAAGTAATCATGAACCATTCTGGACTGTGTCACGATTGAATACATTTACCAGGTATGTGGAAATTGCTCTCAAAGTACTTCATACAAATTTAGAAAGTTTTCTTGTTTTATTGGATCAAGCACACTTATTATATTAAATACTTGTTGAAAGTGACAATTCTTGGTATAGATGTGGTTGTCAAGGACGTTCTAGTAATGATTTGTTTATAACATACCAACTCATTGGGGTTCCATCTCCTCTTTTTCATTCAAGAATAAAAGAAAAACAAAAGAACCAATGAGTTCAAAAGAACAAAAAAAAAAAAAAAATGCTTACATGATGAAATAAGCTCACTGTACCACGCATCCTGATTAACAGAAGACAATGGAAAGGGAAGACAAGGAGCCGAAGGTATCTCTGTCGGGGCTATGGACGCCTGCCTGGCAGCAGAGCAATCCCTGAGCCTCCCTCGTTTTCAAGTTTTAATAGACACTGGAACGAAACCTACAGCGTCATCAAGCCTTCGAAACACTCATCAAAGCAAGGGTTAAATGACCTACACGTTTGACACACAGATCCAAAAGAAGGGAAAGAAAGTATGTTGTGTGAATCAACTTAAGAATTTCTTTCATGTTTCTGATTTAATCATTCTTCTATGACACACTTCATTATTGATTTGAGGATTACTAACCGAAATTCTGGGTTCTTGAATACTCAAGACTATTCCCCCTGTAAGTCGCCATTTGTTGTACCCAACATCCCACTTTTCCCACGAGAAAATGGAGACCCACCTTGTTTTTTAGATTATGGCCTTGTTTTTTAATCTCTCTATTATATGTTTATGCAATTAGCCTTCGTACTTAGGGAAATTTGGCGCAGTATTCATATAATAATTTTATGGACTAACTACACTAATGCATTTTGGGAGTTCTTGACTATGCAGATTCGTTCGGGACTTATGTAATTCAGAGGAATTTATTCAGGGTTCATTCTTATTAGGTTTTTGTTCGAGCATTTCATTCGGACATTTTGTCCGGCAGGTTTGTTTTTCAGGTTTATGTATCGGGCATTTTGTCCAATAACTTTTCGGTGTTAGTTTGTTTTCGGCATTTCATTTATTCGGACTTCGGGTCTTTGGGACTTTTGTTCCACAAGAATTTTTTTTTTCGAAAGTTTTGTCCGAACAATTTCCCGAAGCAATTCATTTTTATCGGATTTATTTATTTTTTAAGTTTTGCCGTAGACATTTTGTCCGACAGAAATTAGGTCTTTGGACTTTTTGTCACGGACATTTTCTCCAATAAACTAAGAGCTTTATAGACATATTATAGGCTTTTTTTCGACGGACACTTTGTTTGAGGAAAATTAGGTTTTCAGACTTTTTGTTGCGAGTCTTTTGTAAAGATCGATCCCCAACACAAAATCCGAATACCCTATTCCCTAGTGCAAAAGTGTTTGCTTTACTCAGTCGAATAAAGTTAAAATACTTCCTATCAATTTGCTATAACACCCCGCCAACTCGAACTAACAAAGTTTGAATTATACAGGAAAAAGGAAGTTAACGTTGTGCATTCATATCACACGAACTGGTATTCATTGCAAAAATCTTATATATGCGATACGCAACCATTTGAAGCCTTCATTGCTCTCCAATAAACTTGCCCTCGAAGTCTCTTTCTATCCTACTCTACGAAGAGCAAATTTGATCATACAACATATGTAGCACGTCGGAGACTACAAACAACACAAGACGTGCATACAATAATGGCGTCTTCATCCAAGGCATTCCGAGGAGCAAATCCACCATCCCCTTATTCAATTAAAGATTCTACAGAGTTCACGGATACAATGTTCGACGATACTGTATTCGAGAATAGATACACTAATTATTTAGACTTATGGGACATAGTGGATTCTGTGGATTCATTTTCATTAGAAGATGAGATAACACTCATCGATCCATTGTTCGTCAAAGACTTGTTGACCTTCAAACGTCAAAGGTTACATTTCACCGCTGCCAAGCCGGAGGTGATGTCGTGCATCGACCTCCTACGTGCCCTGTTCTTCTCGGGTAAGCTAACACAAATGCCTTCATCATTCTAGCAATAAAACAGTGGTCGCTTGCATTTCAGGAGCTGACTTCTAGAGATATATATCCCTATGCATACCTGATACATACTTCAACAAGCATACATTGTTGTAGTTCAATGCAAAAAGCACAATTGAAATGGTGTTGTCTTCATGATTGCTCCCCGACCAGACTATCACTTGGAAAGGGAAGAAATCAATTGAGGCTATTTCTATAGACAAGTTCAGAATGGGGATACGTATCGGCATGGCTCTTTTGAACCGACTCTATGGTATGCCGAGTATTCACTTTGTTAATTTAGACTGGGTGCCATTGCTATACATGATGCTGACCCACGATGTTGCATTCACCCTGGGAGAGATAATTAGCTTCCGCCTGAGAGAACAAATAATCCATAAGGACAAGCGCCCTACGCCTACGGGCCATTTTTATATGATGTCTTATTTGTTAGACACCGTTATGGGAACATGCTACAAAGTTCTCGACGAATTGTGGACTCCAAGCACTGATTGCATCAAAAATAAGATTTGTGATCACTTCCAGTTTATACATGTGTACACCTAAACAAAGAACATGGTGAAGATAGCAAAGGATGTATACCCCCAGGTTTGGCAAGCCATCCACAGCTCGTCCATGGCCCGAATTGGAGAGAATATTGTGAAAACACTAGCTAAAAGAGGGGATTACTTCTTGTATCCAAATTTCACAGTTATAATGATCTGGGGAAACAAAGTAGACCACCTGTGTCTCCCAAGATATGTTCCAGACAAGTTGGTAGAACAAGAGATCCCCTTTCAACTATGGTGGAGCATTGAAGAAGATTTGTCCAAAAGAGCGAAGACAAGTTCATACTTTGGCCACCATGTAGTCATCAGCAGAATGGTATACACCATGAGGAAGCACTTTGGAGAAGTGGGCGGCAAGCGGAAGAGCTATCATTTCCCCACGCTTCCACACAGGGACTAGGATCCACATGGTTTTATTCAAAAGCACCTACATAGACTTAATATCCCCTATAGCCATGTCCCCTATGCGTATGACTTTTGTTTTTGAACGCCAAGGATGACAAGGAAGTATTGGAAAGAGCAAGGATTGTGGGATTGAAAGAGGATCATTTAAGAATGATCCAAGAAGACCCTTCAGTCTCTGCAAAGGAATTAGACAACAAAAAGGCCCTTTACAAAGGATGGGAGCATTCAAACTTGTTGAGAGGACAGTGCGAGGAGCAATCCAAGGAGCAGGTTGGTTCCTCATCTCAAGGACTCCCTTTGAAATTGAAGCTTAAGACTGTGAAGAATGAGCCCGAAGTAGCTTAACGCAACCTCAAGGGAGCACAGGTGGGAGATCCCATTAGTTTAGACTCTGATGAGGAGGAACGAGCACAAGAAAGCCCAGTTGCGAGCACAACTCAGGTAACTACTCTTATTCCCCAGGCCCAGATTGCTACGTCTGTTGGGATAGCAACACAAGGGGTAGTTGCATCAACCCAACAAGGCTCCTCTACCCAGCTAAAGACCCCTCTCGTTACGCAAGGAAGCCTAGGACCCCCACAGGGAGTCCCATAATTGAGTCATCCCTAGGCTTCCCTGTTGCACCTCAACACTCAAGAAAAGTGGGAGAGGTTGTTGAAATTGAGGATTTTGAAGAGGACTCTAATGTCGAGCTGGAAAAGGTTAAGGTCTTGAGCCTTGAAGCAGAACAAGCATCACAAAGTCTCCCAAGTACCCAATCTTTTATGACTGTTCCTTCACCTACCGTTCCAGTATTTGGCCATGTTCTCATTTCTTCTGTGTTGAGGTCTCCAAAGGTGGAAATGCCTACTTCCACCTCCATTGACCCCTTTTCCCTAACCACATTCACTCAGTTCCCCCTTCTCACCCCTAAGGTTGAGAAGGATGTTGCCACCACTACCATTACCCCACAATCCACTTCCATCTCATTCGCCATGCCTACCTCCTTTGTCCCTTCTGGCACTGCCACCATTAGAGCCTTAAAGAAGAAGAGGATATCTAGAAAAGTGCTGACTGCCATGGCCACTCCACAATTCCATATCCAGTCCACTCAAACTTCCCTTCCCATGCCATCCACCACCTCCACAGGAGAGACCATTGTGGCAAAAGTTCTAGTAGGGGAAGGAAGGCCAAACCCCAATTGGTCACAATCCATCCACTCCCTCATTTTGGACGAGTGGACTGGTCTAAGATTATTTGGCATTCCCTATTTGATGTCCTTGTCAAGGCACAAAAGAAACAGCCAGTAATTGAGGAGGCTCAGGAAGAGGTTGTAGTCGCAACCTCAGACGTATCACAATTAGACATTCCTCCCTGGGCTATTGCCCTGAGAAGCAAGGCCTCCCAAATGCCTAGCTTTAAGATCACTGAGCTCCCTTCCGTCTCCACTCTATTTGACCCACCATCCGACAACATATAGAGGGTAAAGAAGAGGAAGTTGGAGGATGACAAAGGCAGGAAGATAATCTTTGAGGAAAGACAGGAAGTGTTCTCCCTCACCAAGAGGTAGAAGAGGTAGCTGCGATAGTCTCCCTATGTTGAGAATTTTGCAGACCTAGCTCAAGCACATAAGGATGCTATGGTAGCCATCCATGAGGGAACAGAGATGGCTCGACAAGAACTAGAAGTCGAGGTAGAAAAATTGAGGGAGCAAGGAAAGACTGTGCATACTCAACCCAGAAGAAATAGGAACATGGCCAAATACTAGAACAGTAGGTAAAGGAACAATCATAAAAGATTGGGTACCTGGGAGACTTTGTGATGTTGGTTCTACTTCAAGGCTCAAGGCCATAACCTTTTCCAGCTCGGCATCGGTGTCCTCTTCAAAATCCTCAATTTCAACAACCTCTCCTTTTCATGAATGTTTAGGTGCAGCAGGCAAGCCTAGGGATGACTCAACTGTGGGACTCCCTGTAGGGGTCCTAGGCTTCCTTGCGCATACGAGAGGGGTCTTCAGCTGGGTAGGGGAGTCTTGTTGGGTTGATGTAGCTGCTTCTTGTGTTGCTATCCCAACAGACGTAGCAATCTGGGTCTAGGGAATAGCAGTAGTTACCTGAGTGGTGCTCGCAACTAGCCTTTCTTGTGCTCATTCCTCCTCAGCAGAGTCTAAACTAATGGGATCTCCCACCTGTGCTCCCCTGAGGTTGGGTTTAGCTACCCCGAGCTCCTTCTTCACAGTCTTAAGCTTCAGTTTCAAATGGAGTCCTTGAGACGAGGAACCAGCTTGCTCCTTCAATTGCCTCAGACTGTCCTCCCCAAAAGTCCGAATGCTCCCATCCTTTGTAAAGGGCCTTTTTGCTGTCTAATTCCTTTGCAAAGACTGAAGGGTCATCTTGGATCATTCTTAAATGATCCTCTTTCAATCCCACAATCCTTGCTCTTTCCAATACTTCCTCGTCATCCTTGGCATTCAAAAACAAAAAGTCATACGCATAGGAGACATGGTTTTAGGGGATATTAAGTTCATGCAGGTGCTTCTGAATACCATGTGGATCCCAGTCCCTGTGTAGAAGCGTGGGGAAATGATAGCTCTTCCGCTTGCCACCCACTTCTCCAAAATGCTTCCTCATGGTGTATACCATTCTGCCAATGACTACATGGTGGCCAAAGTATGAACTTTTCTTCGCTCTTTTGGACAAATCTTCTTCAATGCTCCACCATAGTTGGAAGACGATCTCTTGTTCCGCCAGCTTGTCTGGATCATATCTTGGGAGACACATGGGATCTACTTTGTTTCCCTAGATCATTATAACTGTGAAATTTGGATACAGGAAGTAATCCCCTCTTTCAGCTAGTGTTTTCACAATATTCTCTCCAATTCGAGCCATGGGCGAGCTGTGGATGGCTTGCCAAACCTGGGGGTATACATCCTTTGCTATCTTCACCATGTTCTTTGCTTAGGTGTACACATGTATAAACTGGAAGTGATCACAAATCTTATTTTTGATGCAGTCAGTGCTTGGAGTCCACAATTCGTCGAGAACTTTGTAGCATGTTCCCATAACAGTGTCTAACAAATAAGACAGCATATAAAAATGGCCCGTAGGCGTAGGGCGCTTGTCCTTATGGATTATTTGTTCTCTCAGGTAGAAGCTAATTATCTCTCCCAGGGTGAATGCAACATCGTGGGTCAGCATCATGTATAGCAATGGCACCCAATCTAAATTAACAAAGTGAATACTCGGCAAACCATAGAGTCGATTCAAAAGAGCCATGCCGATACATATCCCCATTCTAAACTTGTCTATAGAAATAGCCTCAATTGCTTTCTTCCCTTTCCAAGTGATAGTCTAGTCGGGGAGCAACCATGAAGACAACACCATTTCAATTGTGCTTTCTGCATTGAACTGCAACAATGTATGCTTGTCGAAGTATGTATCAGGTATGCATAGGGATAGATATCTCTAGAAGTCAACTCCTGAAATGCAAGCGATCATTGCTTTATTGCTAGAATGATGAAGGCATCTGTGTTATCTTACCCGAGAAGAAAAGGGCACGTAGGAGGTCAATGCACGACATCACCTCCGGCTTGGCAGCGGCGAAATGTAACCTTTGACGTTTGAAGGCCAACAATTCTTTGATGAACAACCGATAGGTGAGTGTCATCTCATCTTCCAATGAAAATGCATCCACAGAATCCACTACGTCCCATAACTCTAAATAATTAGTGTACCTATTCTCGAATACAGTAGCGTCGAACATTGTATCTGTTAACTCTGTAGAATCTTTAATTGAATAAGGGGATGGTGGATTTGCTCCTCGAAATGCCCTGGATGAAGACGCCATTACTGTATGCACGCCCTGTGTTGTTTGTAGTCTCCTACGTGCTATATATGTTGTATGATCAAATTCGCCCTAGCTTTAATCATTGTTTTACTCGCAGTGACTTTGTAGGTAGTAGCTAGGGCTCTTCATAGAGTAGGATAGAAAGAGACATCGAGGGCAAGTTTGTTGGAGAGCAATGAAGGCTTCAAATGGCTATGTATCGCATATATAAGATTTTCACATTGAATACCAATTCATGCGATATGAATGAACAACGTTCACTTCCTTTTCCTGTATAATTCAAACTTTGTTAGTTCGAGTTGGCAGGGTATTATAGCAAATTAATAGGAAGTATTTTAACTTTATTCGGCTGAGTAAAGCAAGCACTTTTGCACTAGGGAATAGGGTATTCGGATTTTGTGTTGGGGAGCGGTCTTTACAAAAGACTCGCAACAAAAAGTCCGAAAACCGTATTTTCCTCGGACATGTCTGCCGAAAAACCCTGCAATATGTTTGTAAAGCTCTTAGTTTATCGGACATGTCTGTCGAAAAACCCTGCAATATGTTTGTAAAGCTCTTAGTTTATCGGACAAAATGTCCGTGACAAAAAGTCCGAAGACCTAATTTTTGTCGAACAAAATGTTCGAGGCAAAACTTCCAAAAAAAATAAGTCCGATAAAAATGAATTGTTTCAGGGTAATTGTTTAGACAAAAATTCCGAAAAAAAATGATTCTTGTGGAACAAAAGTCCCAAAGACCCGAAGTCCGAATAGATGAAATTCCGAAAGCAAACTAACACTGAAAAGTTACCGGACAGAATGCCCGATACATAAAACCTAAAAAGCGAACATGTCGGACAAAATGTCTGAACGAAATGCTCAAACAAAAACCCAATAAGAATGAACCCTGGATAAACTCCTCTGAATTACGTAAGTCCCGAACAAATCTACATAGTCAATAACTCCCGAAATGCATTAGTGTAGTTAGTCCATAAAATTATTATATGAATACTGTGCCAAATTTCCCAAAGTACAAAGGCTAATTGCATAAACATATAACAGAGAGATTCAAATACAAGGCCAGAATCTAAAAAACAAGGTGGGTTTCCATTTCCTCGTGGGAAATTGGTGATGTTGGGTTCAACAGGGCCAACTTGAGCCGAAGTATTTTTCTTTTTCCTTAAACCTTCGTAGGGCATTTGGATACTATTATCACAATTTTTTATGGCGGCTTTGCTTGTGGTTATTACCTTACGAAGGTTTTACTTTATGCTACTGCTCACCTTCTAATTTCTCAACTCTAGCCTTAAGGTTGGAGGATTCCTCCTTCAGGTGGCAAATCTCTTGCAATGTGTTCCATTGTTCTCTATCAAAATGCTTATCCACAGAAGAGGTAGGCAACTCTCCATTAATTTGTTGATGAAGAACATCAATTGAAAACCTTAAGCCTGTTGTTTTCATTGAAAACCTTAACCCTGTTGTTTTCATTGAAAACCCATTTCAATCTACTCAGTTGTAAGTTGGATTCATTTTCTAAACTTTCAACCATGTTCTGAAGGTCTACAACAAAGGCCGAAATCCCTTTCTTGAATTGGTTAGCACCTTCTGAGGGAGAGGAGTTCGGATTGACCTTTTCGCTGTGAGAGGAATATGCATCGAACTAAGAGTTCTTATCATCAACAAGAATCTCAATAATTTTGTCATCATCAAGCTTGAAAGAGTCTACTCCTAATCTGACCCTGCTTTTAGCGGGGTTAGGCTTCAAGTTGTTGGGAGAGTCAGACATTAAATTCAGATCAAACAAAGGGAGTTCCTCAATCCTGACCTTCTCCTTTTCCAACTTAAACCCCACCTCACCCTGTTTTTTGTTACGAACTGAGGAAATTTTAATTTTAATAGACCTCAAGCCCTGTCGAGTTGCTCTCTCCTAGGAAGGGGGGTTAAAAGTTCCCTCATCTGCTTTATCCAACCCCTTAGAAACATTTGACATAGGGTCTATCTCCACAAAATAAATCTTGGGGGGGCCCCTTGGAATGAAAAATAAATAAGCACCTGTTGTATGGAGATTTCACCCTTGCCAAGCCAAATATCCGTAACAAAGTTTTCAAGAGACATCGGCAAGAAAAAAAGAATATTTACTAATCTCTTGGCCTGAAGTGGTTCGGCAGGGAGAAATGGTCTTAGTATAGTCTTTTGTACTGGTCTTCTAGAGTAATATACTTCATGATCTGCAAGTTGACTTTGCCCCGCGGCTCTAGTAGAGAAACTTTGAGAATGGCATCTTCGAATTCGTCTTTTTTTTGTCATTAAAAATAACTTGATTTCTTCATTCTTGCTTCTTCTATCCTTAAAAATATTCAAGCCCTCTATAGACATACCTATGACTTTGGCTATGTTATCTTCTTTACTTCCAGAGACACACCTCTCATATACACCATTCTTGTGTTCCATGCCTTAGCGAAGTATACAGACAGCGTTGGATCTTATCCTTTAATTCTTTCCATGTTATTAGCCAACCCTCATTTCCTCAAAATATGCCTTATTGTAGTTTTGCTCTTTACTCCACAGGATGAAGGTTTCGATCTAACTCTATCACCTCCCATGAGCTCAAGACTTGAAAGGAACTGGAAAACCATTCTAGATCGTTGAGAATTCCTCCTGTAGAGATAGCAGGGTCGACTAGGGGGAATGAAAGCAAGTTGGAGGGGAATGACACTTCTATACATTTGAAGGGACTGAACAAAATAAACAAAAAATCACTCGGAGTGTGAAAAATAATTACCAATAGCAAGCCAAATGCTCATTACATGGTGCGAATACCCACGTCTCTAATTGCAGGCAATCTTATAATGAATGCCAGTAATGATTTGAAACATAAAACACGCATAAGGCAGTAGATCCCCTAAGAAGGTGATCATAATGACCAAAGGATTCAAGGGCTTTTTACAAATCAACTTGGTAAACTCAACCTCAAATACGAACCTTGCTAAAAATATACTAAATACAAGGTTAAGCAACAAGTTTCTGATTGTCCAACTAAGGGGATTTAGAACCTCAAAGACAATTTATAATATTGAGAAAAACCCCTTCGACTACAAGTAAATTGGCAAGGCAGTTTCAGCTTTGGCAAAATGGTTAGATCGAACACCAAGAGGTCCAGCGTAAGCTGCCAAGAACTTTTTGTTGCAATCTCTAGTCAATCCCCCTCCACAAGCCATACCAGGCTTCCCTTTGGAGGTGCCATCAAAGTTTAGTTTGACCCATGAGGGGGGGCACACGACCATCTAACATAACTCTTGTTAACCTCTCTGCTACCTTTATTTCCTTCCTTCGAGATGTTTAAATACCACTTATGGGCTAATCTTTGTTCCTCTTACTTCACCTTTTCCATTTTGCCACCTTTGGAAGTGAGAAAGTTTTCTTTTAAAGCAGCCATTATCTTTAATCCCACTCTATTGACACACCTTTCTTGTTCTGAAATATACTAGAGTTTCTTTCCCTCCAAATACCCCAAAACATGTGAGATATAGCCAGCATCCAAAGCTTTCTTAGGATAGAACTTGACAAAGGGGAATGCCATTGAACGATGAAATCAAATATTAGATTTGGTCTAATCTAAGGAACTTCAAACTTGGAAAGAATTAAATTTAGAACTCTGCACGCAATCTAATAAAGAGGTGGTGGACTGATTCAACATGTCTTTCACAAAGGGTACACCTATTAGGAATCATGAGCCTTCTCTTAATTAAATTATCTTGAGTGAGGATCTTGTTTTGGGCTGCCAACCAGTAGAAAAGGTTAACTTAAGGTATGAGCTCTTTGTCCCAAATGATATTCCAAGGAAAAACCATTTGGGTCAAAATTCAACTCAAGGAAGTACCTTGATTTAACACTGAATACCAAACCAATTCATTGTCTCTACGAAATTGGTAGATATGGACCGCTTTAAAGCATTCATTAAGGGATCTTAAAATAGCAAGATCATAGAGATTAGTGCAGGCAAGCGTAATGTTTTTCCAAGATTTCCCATAAGCATTCTCCTCTAAGTAATTCACAACCTTATCACCCATTTCCCTTTTAATTTGTATACTTAATCTATTCTAGGGTTCAATATAGCATAATGGGTAGTTAGATAGGCAAGAATCATCTAACAACTAAGCTCCATTGTTCGTTCCAATATTCCACCTACAACATTTTTGCAACCATGTTAAGCACAAAATACACTGAGAGCCGGGGGGCGGGGGCGCCGGGGGGTGTGAATCAGTATATTATATATCTTTTACTTAATCTAATTTTTTTTCTTTAACCACTTAATCACACATTCAAGATATGCAATAAAACTAAAACAATAACATGCACCACACGAGAGAGAGAGAGAGAGAGAGACCAGATTTTTACGTGGAAACCCAAAGTGGGAAAAACCACGAAGAACAATCTCAAGTATATGAATAAGCACCAACTCAAATTACAAAGTTCGCAAGCACCAACTTGCAGGAGCACCAACCCACAGGGGCATCAACCCCTCTTGTGTATAAAACACAACTATCTCTCAATGTTGTTTACTCAACAAATGATAGAACTCTACAATATCTCCAACTTTTCTCTCTTTTTTTATATAAAACAATTACAAAACCATGCACTCTCTTGCATATTACAAATGACTTCTCAAGCCTTTATTTATAGCTATCCAAATGACCTTTGGCATTCACCCTTTGTGACCCTTCAATCCTCATGGAAAATGCCACCAAACTTGTATGACTCTTCGTATCCTTTCATTTGAAAAGTCACATGGTGACCCTTCATAAGCAAATGCGTCATTTCCTCTTTTGTCTTTATCTTGGTGACTTTTCATATTTTTCAAAGTGTCCCTTCATAAAAAAATGCGCTATACCCTCTTTTGTCTTCACATGGTGACTCTTGGAATTTCTCAAAATGACTCTTCATGAGAAAATGCGTCCCATTCCTCTTTTGTCTTTACCCCGTGACTCTTTGACTTCTCCATGGGCCCTCTTTTGACTTATATGCAACTAAAAATATATTCATTAATATTAAATAAATATTTACATACATTAGCCAAGATATGAATATTAAAAACACCATTAAATGCAATGGAGCCTTTATCACCAATGTTAGACCTTTGACATCAATGACAATATTTCCAACAAACCACCCCCTGCTCTTCACCATGTTATTCCATAACTCAGAACCCTGTGGCATTGAGGTCATAATTAAGAAATTATCATCTTCCCTACTATCCATATATTTAGCTTTGATAATATCCGTCCACAAGTTATCTTCATTCATAAGTCTCCATCCTATTTTGGCTAAGAGGGCTTTATTCATTACTCTTATTCTTCTTAACTCGAGACCACCATAGTGTTTAGGAAGACAAACCTTGTCCTAGGCCACAAGGGGAATCCTGATTTTAACTTCAACCCCTGACCAAAGTAATCTTTTATGAATCTGTTCAATTTTTTCAGCAATCTTTTTAGGAATCTTGAAAAGGGACATAAGATAAATTAGAAGGTTTTAAACAGAACTCTTAAGCAATTGCAATTTATCAACTTGACTAAGGAGACACCCCTTCCACTTTGCCAGCTTGAGATGAAGTCTATCAACAAGAAGGTTCCAACTATTGCTGACCATATTTCCTTTTTAGAGAGTTTTTTCTTATTATTATTTATTTATTTATTTTTATCTAGCTTGGTCATTATTAATCAATTATTGATTTTGACTTCTTATTTATTTTATTTTATTCTATTCTATTTTATTTTTTTGTATATTTTATTTAATTGTTTATTTATATTTTGGCTTTCATTTTAGTTTTATCTTGTTTTTTTTGCTCGATAAAGGGTTGGAGGGTCCCTTGCCCATTTTTATTAAACTCAAAGACCAAGATTACAAAGCCCGTAGAAATGGGAAGACCAAGAACAACCACAAGGGCCTAAGAGAGCCTATGACAAAAAACCCCAACAGACCAACAAACTGACCAAACAACAAAAACAACAAAGACCATAGAACAGACAACCACCCAAGACTGACCACCACCAAAACCACCCAAGAACCACAGGTCTACCCCAACATCAACCACCATACCATCCCCTTCCTAGACCACGTCCACAACACCAACCACCACAAAACCCTCCATTCCCAAGGAGCCAATTGCAGCATCAATTGCACTGTCCACCTCAAGACCTTCACCCGAGAGAACCTGCCCCTCAAACTCAAAATTCTCCACAACAACTTCTAGACCCACACAAAAACCTAACTGAATCAATCTCCGCGAGACCTCCACAGTTAAAATTTTATCCTTAGAAGACAAAAGGAGATTTCCCACAAAGGCCGAAGCAACTAAGGCAGCTAAGGAATTTACCTTCACTTGGTAAGAAGTTTTTAGAAAAACAAAGCCCACGACCGCCTTGATTGCATGCATAACATTGCCAACCTGGATAATAGAGATATGTTTCAGCTTGACATCGAAGACACAGCCCTCAAAGGCCATCTCCCTCTTATCCGCCAAACACACAATGGAGGCTCACTCAGAGCTATTTGTAGCATTCGATCCATGATAGTATTACAATGACCACCTTTTAGCAACGATCGATACACATGGCAATGGGTCTCTATCAGGGTCAAATAGCCACACCAACATCTCGCCGAAATGATTACACTAACGTTAGGCTGGAAAGGGGACATCTCCCACACAAACACCTCTCCAATGTCATCAAGAACCGTTAAGACATAAATTCACACGCTTGTCATCTAAGGGGGGCCATCACATCCCAAGCCTCCGAATGATTGTCACTAATGAAAGCTTCTACTTGATCAATGCCTTTGTTAGCCATTTCATCTGCCACTTGATTAGCCTCGTGAAAGCAATGTATAGCCTCCCATTCCGAGAATGTGACAAGACATTGCCAAGCCCTGCACAGGATATTCTCCAAATTCCAGGACCCCACATTCCCGTTCCACAATGCCTAGATGATTACCATGGAGTCACCTTTAATAACAATTTGATCAATCCCACAATGACAGGCAAGCTCAAGACCTAAAACCAGAGCTTGAGCCTCTGCTTCATTGTTTGAACCATCCACCAGTTTCTTGGACGCTGCTCGAATAAGTGAACCAGCACAGTCCCGGGTGACACAACCAGCACCTGCTGCACCGGGGTTCCCTCTGGCAGCCCCATCAAAATTGAGTTTGAATTTGCCCATGGGAGGCGGATTCCAGTCAGTCTTCCTTACCTGCTTGATAGCTTTTGACAATATGTCTGATCCATTAACGGGATGTATTTTTATTTTTATTTATAAATTATTTATATTATATTTTATATCTCATTTATTTATTTATTTTTAATTTTTCTATATTTAGTTTTTCTTAGCTTCCAATTTATTATTATTTTACTTTACTTCATTTATTTTAAATTTTAAATTAGATTTATATTTAATCATTATAGTATTACCTATTTTATGCTTTTTCATTTAAATTATAAACTTTGTTTATTTATTTATTTATTTATTTATTTATTCTTAAATTATTTTATTTTACTTTAGTCATTTGTTTTATTTTTATTATTTCTTGTATTTTATTTTATATATTTTTAGCCGACCACATTCCCCTTACTTTTAAGGTATCCCTTCTTTGTATCACAGTCCTATTTATCAGATGGGTTTCCTTTCTTCATCCTCAAACATTGGCTTCAATCTTCTATTCCCAAAAGATGGATCCAGTAGTGAGATCCAAAACATTGGAAAGTAATTATTTTACACAGTTGAATCCAAATGGTTCTTACTCGTAATAGGGGATGTAAATGTACTCCCTCAGGCTAGCCTTGAATTTCAAAAATTCACAATGTTTTAGCTTATTAATGCTTAGTAAAAAATAGCCAAACAAAATGTGGCCGCACAACCTAAGTTGCCCACCACTGACAAAGGAGGACAAATAAACCTAGACCCAAAAGAAATACACGATCTATATCACATCAAAAAGGATCTACCGCTACAAGGGATGAACAATTCATACAAAATCCATCCAGCTTACTATGTTCTATGTTTCATGGGTTAAGCATTCCCCAAAGAGGCGGGGCAATGTTATGAGCCCAAAAATTTAGAGTTTAAAAGACTCAATAAAAGCAGATTTTCAACATATTAGATGTATTGACCTTTTGGAAACCCAAAGAAGTTTCTCATCATCCTATTACATTGGTTTGGTAATAGGTACCAGAGAACTAGCCCGTATAGAAGATGGCCTTCATTCATAACATTTCATAAATTTATAGTGAACTACAAGCAGCTCATAGCACCAAGTCTAATATAACAAAAAAAAGTATAAGGAATATTATTTCTCCGTGCAAAGCCAAAATTTTACAAGATCTTCATCTCACGAGAACATCATTTTTTACATAATTTTGGAGCTCCGGACCTTTAAGGTTTAATCCCATTCAACACTTATAGTATGCTCTCATTCCTTTCAAAAAACAATGAGAAATCAAAAAAAGGAAAACAAAATGCTTGCACAGCTTTAGTAGCATTTTGATGATTTTTTTCTGCATTTGTACCACACGTTTAGAATTAATATTCACGGTTAAATCAAATTCTTCCCCATTGTTACTGTAACATAATCAGGAAAATTAATCACAGTGTGATTAGCTATGCTCCTCCATCAATAGTCTAAGCATGCCTTAAGAATATATGTTATTTCTTTTGATTGTGTTTTGAAAATAATCACGCGGGCTCCTTGTCACACTTGAGTTCTTTAGCTAGATGTTAGATTTTTAAGGTGATATATATATATATATATATAGTCTGGGCATGCCTCAAGAATATATTCTATTTCTTCTGATTGTGTTTTGAAAATAATCACTTGAGCTCCTCGTCAAACGAGTTTTTTAGCTGGATGTTTGATTTTTAAGGTGTAACATCTGAAAAATTATATACATGATCCGAAACATATATTAAAAACCTGCTACATAGTGTTTCCAAAAGCTTATTTCTTATTCGAATGAACTGAAAACCTTGTCTTTATATATATATATATAGGTGTAACATCTGAAAAATTATATACATGATCCGAAACATATATTAAAAATCTGCTACATAGTTTTTCCAAAAGCTTATTTCTTATTCGAATGAACTGAAAACCTTGTCTTTATATATATATATATATATATATATATATATATGAAAAATTATATACATGTTCCGAAACATATATTAAAAATCTGCTACATAGTTTTTCCAAAAGCTTATTTCTTATTCGAATGAACTGAAAACCTTGTCTTTATATATATATATATTAAAAATCTGCTACATAGTTTTTCCAAAAGCTTATTTCTTATTCGAATGAACTGAAAACCTTGTCTTTATCTATATATATATATAATATATATGTTACATAGTTTTTCCAAAAGCTTATTTCTTATTCGAATGAACTGAAAACCTTGTCTTTATATATATATATATATATATATATATATATATATATATATATGTTTCATAGTTTTTTCAAAAGCTTATTTCTTATTCGAAATAAGCTTTTGGAAACTATGTAGCAGATTTTTAATATATGTTTCGGATCATGTATATAATTTTTCAGATGTTACACTTTAAAAATCAAACACGTTACCGGATACACCCCCCCGGCCCTGGGAGCGTGAGGGATATGCCGCAAGATATAGGAGCACGGGATATATATATATATATATATATATATATATATACGTTACCGGATACAACCCCCCCCCCCCGGCCTTAGAAGCATGAGGGATACGCCGCAGGATATAGGAGCACAAAGGAGACTCCCAAGGAGCGTGTCTGGGCTATAGATATGCCCGAGTAAGTTTGGGCAATGTACCCGGATGTATCCGCAGCCCAAGCACGCTCCCTAGGCGTTTTCGCGTACTCCTAGACACCAAATATTTTTTTATTATTATTTTTTTTCAATTTCGCCCAATGAAAAGTCAAACATGGACTTCAAAATACAATTAAAAACAAAATAAGGTGGATTTCAACCCTAAAAGCAGCATTCACACTCATTTTATCACAAGATAACAACACATTTCCCTTTCTGCATTTTTAACTCTCAATGCACATTTGTTCACTCTTGTTAATTTTTTCAGTTGCATAAGCTTGAAACTCCTTCCTTGTGCTAAACCTACACCATTACCTCAACCTATTTGGTGCCAAGCAAAGGATTTTCTGAATTTAGGAATGTATTTTAGATTTGGGTTTTTTTTTTTTTTTTTTTTTTTTTTGAACTTTTAACCATTATTTCCACAAATAACAAATGCAATGATTATGTTTTAAATTTTAATAGCAATTGTTTTATTTTTTAATTTTTACCATTAAATTTTAATAGCAATTGTTTTATTTTTTACCAAGAGCTATAAGGATTTGTCAGAATGTCTCAAGGTGCAAGTGCCAGTTCAGTGGGCCAAGAGATAGCCCTTGAATTTGATCTATGAACGCCCCTTTGGAAGTATGTGACAATATTATAACAGATACCTGGTGGAGGGTGTTCTCATTGGCTTTGCTCAAAGTGTAACTGTAAATACAAGAGCTCGTATAGTCGAGTGAAAACTCATTTGTGTGCAATTTCTGACGTTGGAATCAGAGTTTGTGGTGGGCCAAGCATAAATGGAAGGTCGGGAAAG
This sequence comes from Torreya grandis, assembly GCA_037957365.1. Classification (NCBI taxonomy): domain Eukaryota; kingdom Viridiplantae; phylum Streptophyta; class Pinopsida; order Cupressales; family Taxaceae; genus Torreya; species Torreya grandis. Next base: position 611,248 of record JARHVA010003646.1, read on the forward strand.
GGCTTGCCATCGGCAAAAATCCTTGAATACGTCAAAGAGCAAGAAGAGGCAGATGTCGTTGTGGGGCAAAGATCGAAGCATCCTTTGAGAAAGAAAGGATCACCACCTATTGATCCATCTCATGCTAATGTGGTGACCCCATCACACCCCTTTCTTGATACACCCATTGCGGCCAAAAAGAAAGAGGATTCACCTCTTGGTCGCAAGAGAACAAAAGATGCAGGCCCATTGGACAGGGCATTCCATAATGAATCCAAGGACATAGCGGAGCAAAACATCGCACATTGTCTTTACATATGTGGGCTGCCATTTAATGTTGTTAGATCACCATATTGCCAAGATATGGTGAGATCTGTCAATGCTGCCCCTAAAGGGTTTGTCGCCCCAGGTTATGAAAAGGTGCACACCACCTTATTGACAAAAGAAAGAAAACACGTTGAAGATACATTGAAGCCCATCAGGGATTCGTGGACTGAAATAGGGGTGTCCATTTCTGATGGATGGAAAGATATGGCAAATAGACCATTGATTAATGTGACTGTAACGAGCCCTAAAGAGGCAATGTTTGAGGGCCGTTGATTATAAAGGGCAAGGAAGCACGATTCATTGCTGACAACCTAATAGATTCCATTGAGGTGGTGGGACCTTAAAACATTGGTCGAGTTATAACAGACAACGCTAAAAAATGCAAAGTTGCGGGCATATTGGTTGAGGCAAGGTATGGACACATATTTTGGACACCTTGTGTCATTCATTCCCTCAACCTTATGTTGCAAAAATTGGGGACAAAAATTGACTGGATCAAACAAGTCTATGAGGAGGCAAACGAGATCCAAATGTTCATAACCAACCATTACGTGTCCCAAGGCATCTTCAGGTCCTTGAAATTGTAGTTGTTGAAAGATTTCGAGTTGTTGAAGGTAACTCTTAATTTTATCATTCATGAATCATGTATCATTGTATATTTAATTTAAATTTATAAGTTTGTAATTTGTAGTGTTTTTATTTTTGAACATTTTTTTTAATTTTATTTGTTTTATTTTCGTATTACGTTGTTGAGACTCGATTTGCCTCAAACAACCTCGTCTTGAGATGACTTGTTAAGGTGAGGAGGCATTAAGTAACATGGTCATCAACAACCTTTGGGGTGGATGGAGGCAGGGAAACAGTGAGAGGGCCACAAAGGTGAAAGGGTGGATTCTTGATGATGTGTGGTGGGAACGTGTGGAGTATTTACTCAATTTTATCGAGTAGATATATGGATATAGATCATCCATGTTTGGGTGAGCTTTATGATGGAATCGACTCAATGATTGAGAGCATTAGATCCATCATAAATGCCCAAATAGCAGCATCCTACGGAGAGGTTTCTCAAGGAAGTGCAGTCACATCTCATTAAAAGGTGGAACAAAATGACCACCCAAATGCATCTTGTTTTTGCCTTGACACCCAAATACTATAGTGCAGAGATTCTTTCTTTGCCCAGGGCGGTCGCACCATATAGGGATGTTGAGGGTGCCGAGGGATATAAGGCAACATTCTCTAGAATCTTTCTCGATTCAGAAGTAGAAGACCAAGTCAGAGAAGAGTTTGTGCATTTCATATCCTCAGTGGGTCACTCCCTTAGCGTTAATCGTGACAAGTACAAGATGGACGCTCACTTTTGGTGGTACCTCCATAGGCAAGCATCCACCCACCTCCAACCACTTGCAATAAAAATTCTATTACAAGATTTTAGTTTTTTTACTCTACCCTTCTTTTGACCTTCTCGATGTTTTGTTTTAAGTTTTAAGTTTTAACTTTTATAAATTCTAATTGACTGTGACTTCAATAGGTTGCAAGTTCCTCTTCAGCTAAGTGGAATTAGGGTACCTATGGCTTTATCCACTCAGTTAAATGCAACAAGTTAGCTGCAAAAAAAGTGGGGGATTTGGTTTGTGCATTCCAACTTGCGTCTTCTCTCACACAAACAACCTCAATACAAGGGCCAACAAAGTTGTGGGATGTGAACCCAGAGGCTGCTGGTTTAGATGCCTCCGTTGCCTACCTTTCATTGCTTGACACAGAGCTAGACTGTGCTTCACATGACTTACATAGTGGACCTAGTGGGAGTGGCACTACTGCTGCTTGTGGTCTAATGAACCACATGATGATGAAGACATCGCAGCCGAAGATGAAAATGAATATAGTGAATCATGAAAATGTTGATTTGTCTTTATTTTTGTCCATACATTGTAACATTTGCACCATGTCCCTGTTATAAAACTAATATAAGTTCAACCATTGAATATTATGATATTTGGCATTGAATTATGAGTATATATTTTGTGGTTATTTAACTTATTTGAAGTTATTTTGTTTCCTCTATGCATATTATGTGGTTAATTTTGCTTATATGGCTATATTTTTATATTTTTTATTTTTTATATATTTTTTTGTACGGCCGTATCCAACCGTATCCAAACCCAAAAAAAAATCATTATATCCCCATATCCGATTCTCATACCCGTATCCATATCAATAACGTAGTGTGTGTGTATATATATATATATATATATATATATATATATATATAGTTTTTCCAAATGCTAATTTCTTATTTTAATGGACATTTGAAAACCTTGTCTTTATATATACAGTTTTTCCAAATGCTTATTTTTTATTTGAATGGACCATGAAAAGCTTGTCTATTATATATATATAAAGACAAGGTTTTCGTAATCTATTCAATTAATCATTTGGAAAAACTACCTTGTCTTTATAAGATATATATAGAGAGAGACAAGGTTTTTACAGTCCATTGAAATAAGCATTTGGAATAACTACCTTGTCTCAATACCTTGTCTTTATATATATGTATATATATATATAAAAGTTTTCACAATATATATTATAAAGACAAGGTAGTTTTAACAAGTTTTCACAGTATATATTATAAGACAAGGTAGTTTTGCCAAATGCTTATTTGAATGGACTGTGAAAACCTTGCCTTTATTTATATATATATGTATATATAAAGACAAGGTAGTTTTTCCAAATGCTTATGAATGGATTGTGAAAACCTTGTTTATATATATATATATATATATATATATATAAAGGCAAGGTTTTCACAGTCCATTTGAATAAGAAATAAGCATTTGGAAAAATTATATGTACATATCTATATATAGTTTTTCTAAATGCTTATTTCTTATTCGAATGAACTGTGAAAACCTTGTCTTTATATATATATATAGTTTTTCCTATATAAAGACAAGGTTTTCACAGCCCATTCAAATAAGAAATAATCTTATATATATAAAGGCAAGGTTTTCGCATTCCATTCAAATAAGAAATAATCTTATATATATAAAGGCAAAGTTTTCACATTCCATTCGAGTAAGAAATATGCTTTTGGAAAAACTGTGTAACAGATGTTTTATATATTTTTCGGATCACGCTCCATGATCCATCATCACGATGAAGGAAAATGGTTATAGATTTTAGACTAGAGCTCCTTATAATTATATAGATAACTCTAGACTAGACCTGCATAGATAATTGTAGGATAGATAACTCTAGACTAGCCAACTTCCTATGCAGAGTGGACAAACCATTATGTAACACACCCATCTTTATTGTTGTGCAAGGAGAACTGCATTGACTCTTTCGCGGTGAGTGAGTTGACTTGTCATTGCTAATTCTACTTCCAATCTACACAAAAATAATGGAAAATTGATCTTCCTGCCGAGTTTTGGCACTTCTACATTTTAAAATAAGTTGGGGCAAGTGGGATACAAATTTAACAAATAAGCTAAAAGTTCAAGCAATTTCCAATCTTGTACTCCATTGCAATCTGAATTTCAATAATCCATGTTATATGGAGATGCGGGAGGGTATTGTGATTCTTCAGCTCAATTCCAGGAAAATATTCTTCAAACATCTGGGACCTAGACCTATTGGACTATAACCTGCCCTCATTGACCATTAGAAAGCATTTACAGTTTTGCAGCCCCATAAATGAGCAACATCTGAGAGCTAGATCCATTGGACTATAACCTGCCCTCGTTGACAATTAGAAAGCATTTACAGTTTTGCAAGATGGAGATTGACTAGAAGGGGTTTTCACCACTAGGCCAACTATGGAACAGAATTAAATAGCTGGCTAGAATAGAGAGCAGTCACTAGTATGCAAAAACTCCGACATCCAGACAAGTCACAAAACCAACTCTGTACAAATGCTGTTAAATTTTGAAAACTAGTTTGACTTATACTTTGATCCGTAATTTTTATGGAGATTCCACTAACAACTCATCTACATGAATCTTATACTTATATACTAGCAACTTGATTATTATACTTGCTGTTTGTGTCAATTGAACGCTCAAACAGACATTAATGGTATTTGCATCCAATTAGAGAATGCTGGAAATGTAAAGCAAACTGAACCAAGTAAACTACTGAAAGTAACACAGCAGAACATAATTGCACAAAGATACAAGTTGTCCTAGACACACGAATTAAGAAAACTCCAGAAGAGTGAAGTGAGTCCTCCTTTTGCCATTATCTCTATCTCAATTAAAGGAGTACTACCTTCTTGAGGCCTTTATAAACATCTTTAACAATACAAAAATGCTCAAACCCATATATTGATCCACCACTTCCTTACACACACCCTTACACATACATCCCAACTCCCAACACTAACAACAATCAAGATCACTTCCTAGGAGAACTTTACTCAAGACCAAACAACTACTCAACAACTAAATGTTCGATGCCTCTACCTTCTTTAGAAGCTAACATACATACAACAAGAAAGAAACCCAAAAAGGAGCTGAAACAAACAAGAACTAGAAGAAGCGTTTGCTGCAACTGTTCCTCTGCCTATGTTTTGTCAATGAGAGAAACTGCCAACTTTTGCAGGGCAAAATTGTCACGGTAATTTTGAAACCGCTGCCTACATGAACTGGCAGTTACATAACCATCGGGTTTGTTATGCAACCACCACTTTCAGGAACTAGCAATTTCGTCACCTTCAACAAAACTCTTTTTTTTGCATCAGGGACCTACTGAATCCTTCACATCTAGGATGACTAGATCATCCGCAAACTAACTCCATCTCTATAGACCCCTTTGTACTTAAGTGATCAACCTTATTGACTGCAACTATGTGGGAAGGAAACAACTACTTAGGGAGTATTACCAACATGTAGACACATAAATTTGGTACAAGCCTTGTTATTACAATGTTTTTAGTACTTGTTTATGCATATGGGTCATCACCTTGATCTAGGGGTTAATTGGCACTTACCTGTGTGTCTTTTCCTCTATGTGCGATCCCGTGGTCCACTCTTCCTCTATATTTCGATTTATCAATTTGTTTTTTGTGCCCATGGGCATGTTTTCTCTCTCCTCCTATCCTTATTTGTCCTTTCTTCCTAGGAAAACTCGTAGCTACTACAAGTTTGACCTGGGCAGTCACATCTAGGATATCTAGATCATCTCCGGCCTGACTCCATCTCTATAGACCCCTTTGTACTTAAGTGATCAACCTTCTTGACTACAACTATGTGGGAAACAACTACTTAGGGAGTGTTGCCAATGTGTAGACACTTAAATTATGTATAAGCCTTGTAAGTAGAATGTTTTTTATACTTATTTATGCATATGGGTCATCACCTTGATCTAGGGGTTAATTGGCACTTACCTGTGTGTCTTTCCCTCTATGTGCATTCTTGTGGTCCACTCTTCCTCTATATTTCAATTTATTAATTTGTTTTTTGTGGCCATGGGCATGTTTTCTCTCTCCTCCTATCCTTGTTTGTCCTTTCTTCCTAGGCAAACTCGTAGCAACTACAAGTTTGGCTTGGGCAGACTCGTACAATCTTCCAGTTTATCCCCTTAAACTTTTGTGGGCCCTTTTGCTCATCTTCGCATCTTTTCAGTGTTTGGATCCATTTGTCAGTGTTTTGCCTTTTGTTTGGTTAGCATTTGCGTTCCAATTAGTCCTTAATTCAAATTATGAAAAGCCTATATATACAAATAGTCTATTGGCATTGTAAAAAGAATCATAACGAAGGATCAACACAATGATTACATTGAATATCCTAAGATCATGTTTCATTTCAAGTTTAGGCACACCTAAGAAGGATTTATCTTTGCTCAAATGACTTGCATCACATCACTAAATCTTCTACCAAAAGGTGTAAACAAAATCTAGTTTAATCTCCACTTAGGGAGAGGAGAGGAGGTTGAATCCCTACCTAAATCACATCATCTATACATTGAACTATAAGGGTCTAATTCCGATGTGTGGGATATGTAGCTTGCAATCCCACTCTAGCGATAGCTCGAACCAACTACTTCTCCCTTCCCACTTTTGGATTGACATTTCATTGTGCCAAGCTAGGTCAAGAAGGAAACAACAAATTCTACAATTCTGCCTAGTGAAACAGGAAAGCGAACATACATGATAGAACAACATCAAACAGCAAAGCAGCCTTAAAAACCCTCACCCAGAAATCAACGCAGGTCAGACTCGATGCTCCCAAACAAACTCGGTGTCTGATTCAACCCAACGACAAGCCTGCTCAGGGCAGACTCGACAAATTGTAGCAAGCAACAAGTCAGCCCAGATAGCACAAATTCCAAGCATAAGTGGCAAACAATGTGCACATTCCGAATCTAGGTTCTGATTTCTATAAATCAATTAAGGTGTGATAATTCCAACTCAATTAGCCTTATTTTCATTGAAATTGTCATTGTTATGCTACACTTGATCTATGTCCTTGATTTAGACACTAAAGTAGATCTGATTTTTGTACTTTACTTCCATATTTGTCAAATCTATTCAATGGTGCCATTTGTTTAGCCTATTTTGATTAAAATCAGAATTAGGGTAAAACACAATGATACAAGTGGCATATTTACATCTTTTGAGAATAGTGGATTGGTTAGTTGATATTGCTAACAAGTACTAATCCAAAATTCTTCATACGTCACCAATTTGGAAGATTTTGGCCCTCAAAAGCTTAGGAACCCAAGAGGTGAAGAAATTTCTTCCCCGCTTCCTCCTTGGAATACCATTTTGCTTTCGTTGACATTTGACCTATCAATCCAACTTGCCAATGCTCCTACACTCCTCTTCTTGTCCTTATTTCCTTCTTATTCAACGCAACATCTTGCTTCAAAACTTCATGACTTTCTAGAGTAGGATCTTCAATAGAAGGTAGCAAAGCACCTTCTTCTTCATCTAGCATGGAAGGCTCAAAGACAACATTCACAATAGAATAGATATTCATGGGAGGCAATTCCAATTTGAAAGCATTCTTACCATATTTAAGAGGCTTAAGCTTCATAGTTTTACCTTGAAGCCTTTCTCTACTCAAGTACAGCCATACCTTGTCTCCAACAAGAAAATTAGGCTCATCATGCCTTGCTTTGTACTTGATTTGTGCCTCCTTCAACCTCTCTTGCACTTGGAGGTAAATTCACTAAATCTTCTCTGATTAATTTTCAGCTTTGTGGATTTCAAGATCCACTCTCCCATGTGCCTTGTAAGGCTGTCTCAAAACAACATCAAAAGCACATTGAGGCAAATGACCAAAACATGTTTCAAATGGAGATGTATTAGTAGATGAATGAATAGCCTTATTATAGGAATGTTGAATATACACATTTTCATCCCAAGTCTTGGGATGCTTCCTATTGTACCCTTTCAAGAGTTGCACTAATGTTTTATTGCTCACCTTTGTCTGCCCATCAGTTTGTGGATGAAAATCCATATATCTATTCAATCTAGTATCCATCTTCTCCCATAATGTAGTCCTAAATTTGCTAACAAATCTTGAATCTTTATATGAAATGATAGATCTTTGCAAACCAATGTAAATCCACACATTAGCAAAAAAACAACTCAGTTGCATCACTATCCTTAAGAGTAATCTTACAAGGAATAAGAATACACATCTTACTAAACCAATCTACAACTACAAACAAATACTTGTGCCCATTCTTTGACAAAGGTAAATCTCCTATGAAATCCATGGAAACGATTTTCCATGGCTTAGAAAGAACCAATAATGGCATATACAAACCCAACTATCTATTACTAGGCTTGCTTGTGCCACACAGCACGCATCCCCTTATGCATTTTGAAACATCAACTTGTATATTCGGCCAATGAACATATATTTGCATCTTCACTATTGTATTTGTTACTCCAAAATGACCAGCAACCATTGAAGTATGTGCTTCTCTCATTAGCTGAGCCCTTCCTCCTTTGAGGCACAAAAAGTTTACCCAACTTGTAGAGCAACCCATCTTGGAGATAGTAAGCCTCATTAGGCACAAATCATGCACCTCGGGCTTCTAAGCTTGAAGAAAGGCTTCCCAAAAATCTGCATCATGCACATATCCTTCTACATAATACTCATGCACAAAAGGCTCGAGTAGAGTTATAATGCCCATAGCTAAAATTAAAGGAGGCCTAGATAACATGTCAACTAACTTGGTAGTCACACCTTTCTTATAATTAATGACCAAAAGAAATTGTTGTACGAAACCCATCGATTTGTAATGACATACTTGTTGTAATTTATTATGTGCTTGCAAATATTGGCAATGTTGATAATCCATATGCATAGTGATTTTTTTCCCCATTAGATAGTGCTTCCATTTTTTAACCGCTTGAACAAGAGCATACAATTCTATATCGTATTGAACTCTAAAATAACTCTGAATGATGGAATACGAGCTTAGCTCCTTGCAATAGGACAACCTCCATAGCATGGTTAATAGCACTTGTTTCTAACTCAAATGGTTGTTGTAAATTTGGTAAGGCTAAAACCGGTGCATTGCTAATCTTGTGTTTAAACTCAATAAATCCATATTGTTGTTTCTTATCCCAAGTAAAAGACTTATCAATTGTTGTAATGGCATGCAATAGCATCGCTATGGATGAGAAAGCCTTGATGAACTTCATAAACTGAAATGCACCTACAAAGCTCTTTGTATTAATCGCATTGGAATCCTTGGATCAATTCATTATGGCCTCTACATTTGTCGCATCAATTCTCAACTTTCCATCTCCAACCACATGCCCCAAATATACAAGTGATTGTTGTGAAAACTCACACTTCTTCTCATTCGGCAATAACTTGTTCTCCTTCAATTGCAAAACTTGTTTCAAATGAATTAGTCGTGCATCCTAAGTCTTCTGAAAAACTAAAATATCATCCGAATAAACAGTAACAAAAAAATCAATGAATGACCTCAATACTTCATTCACTAACCACATGCAAATAGTCATTGAATTACACAATCTAAAAAGAAGCATTAACCACATGCAAGTAGTCGGTGCAGTACACAACCCAAAAGGAAGCATTAACCACTCATATAAACTTTGCATTGCCTTGAATGTCATTTTACATGTCCTCTTCTTTATTTATCACTTGGTGATATCCAGATTTTAGATCCAACTTGGTAAAATACTTAGCATGTTGGACTTGATCCAAGAGATCATCAATATGGGGAAAAGGGTGCCTATTCTTTATGGTTATCTTATTTAAAGCTCTATAATCAACACACATTTTCCAAGTCCTATGTTTCTTAGGTATAATAACAATTGGAGAACCACATGGAGAAGTATTAGGACGAACTATGCCTTAATTCAACAAAAACTATGTAACTGTCGTCTTACATCATTTGCGTCCATCAAGTACTTCCGATAGAGACCGATGTTGGGGAGAGGACAATCCAATAACAGTTGCATCTTATGCTCAATGTCCCTCACCAGTGGCACAACTATGGTATCTTGGAAAATTCCCTTGGACTATTGCAGCATCTCTTTCATTTGTTTTTGTTTTTTGTTAGTAAACATACTATGAGAAGGTTTATATTCTACCACTTCCTAATTTGTATACTCAAAAGAAGCAAAGCAAACTTCCCACTCGCATTAATCAACCACTTAGCTTATGAGGCACTTACTAAGGAAATCTTTGATTTAGATTCATAGGTCTTGATGATGTAGCTTTCCCCATCCTTGACCAAACGGTATTGGTTGGCTCTTCTCATGAAGATAGCATCTTGGATATATTAAGGGTTTGTCAAAGACTACACCATACACATCAGTTGGTACAACATCCACCACAACTCTATCAATGAAATTTGCATTTTTACCAAACTTAACTTTGCATTGTTTGGTTACCTCTATCTCTACTCCCTGTTTCACCCAACTCAATGCATATGGATTAAGACGAGTGTATGTTTCCAATACCAATTTATCTACTAACTCTTTGTTAATCAAGTTTGCTTATGAGAAAGAATCAAAAAGAGCATCTAGTTTAGTTTTCTTAATCTGAACTTTTATATGGGAAAGTTTGGTAAGTTCATGTTTATCTTGAGCACTTTTGCTACCCCAAAATACCTCCTTCTGAAGGGAGGTACAACACATCTTATCCTCCACATCAAAATTGCACCCACCTTTTTGCCCTTGGAATGAAGTCATGGTTTTTTCTTTTTCTTATTTTTACATGAATGCAATTCCAGATGCAACTGCCAACAAGTCTTCTATGAATGACTATCAACATCACAATGCCCACAATGCCTTTTAGTGTCCTTTTGAGAAAAAGTAGTAATAGCATTACGCTTACATCTCCATTTACCTTTCCCCTTCTGCTTGAAACTACCTTGTGTTAACATGCTTGGAGAGGTAAATGAACCCTTTCTTTTGTCTATCTCAAGGTAGTGAGCTTGAGAACAAGCCTCATCTACATCTTGTAGGCTTGGCCAAGAGTACGTTACTCCTCATATGGATATGGAGTCCAACCACATTCTTCATCAGGATGTCAAGGAGTGAGCTTGATAATAAACCTCATCTACATCCACATGCTTGGCCAAGAGTACGGGTCTCCTCAAATGGCTATGGAGTCCAACCACATACTTCATTAAATCACACTCTGCTACATCTTTGTCCATTTGGCCTGCCTTCTTACGAAACTTGTTTGTATAACCCTGCACGCTTTGGCCTTGCTTTTGCCTAAGATATTGCCAATATATGGAACTCTCTTCCTCATAACAAATAGGATAGAACTGTGTCTTGATCAATACCTTAAATCCATCCCATTTAGCAATTAGAGTTAACTTCTTAACAACCAAGGTAAGAACAAAGCTTTCAAACAAAGTTAAAGCATGATTGGTTAATTTTAACTTTGAAAAAGAGATTTGTTGGCTTTCATTAATTTGATGCAAACTGAAATACAACTCAAGTTAAACTAGCCAATTGTCTAGCTTCTTCGCATTCACCTCTACTTCATATGGCTGAATCTCAATCTTTGCTTTAGCTTTCAATGGAGGTGGAGCTTGACTGGTACGAGGCTTTTCCTTCATATGGTTTGAATCCTTTTATTTTACATTTGCCTTTGGAGCCTCTTTAGAAACACCCAACTTTGCTATGAAATCCCTATAATGGACTCCAACTTGTCAAGCTTGCCCATGGATAGAAAGATGTTGGCAACATCTTCCAACTTGCGAAACCTTTCTTCATCTGATAGAGGTACTTCTCCATCTCAGTGAAACATGCTTCTCACTTCTCTATTCCACTTCCTTGTGGAGATCTCTTGTTGCAAAGGAAATAGAATACCTTCACTACTAGCACTTGTTGCTCTAGTAACGGGAATCAATCTGCGCAATAGTCACTATACACAATAATTATACACAATGAAATAACCAGCTTCGATACCAATATAATCTGTAATTTATATGGAGATTCCACTAACAACTCATCTACACGAAATCTTGTACTTATATACTAGCAACTTGATTATTATACTTGTTTGTGTCAATCGAACTCTCAAACAAACATTAATGGTGCTCACATTGAATTAGAGAATGCTATAAATGTAAAGGAACCAAAACCAAGTAAGCAAACAAGTAGACTACTGAAAGTAACACAGCATAATAGAATTGCACGGAGACACAAGTTACCTTAGAGAAACTCAAATTGACAAAACACCAAAAGAGTGAGGTGTGTTCTCCTCTTGCCACTATTTCTATCTCAATTACAAAGGAATTTCTTTCTTGATGCCTTTATGAAAATTTTTTATGATAAAAAAATACTCAAACCCATACATTGATTTGCCACTTGCTTACACAATCCCTTACACACACATAGTGCAACTTCCAACACCAAACACAATCAAGAACACTTGCTAGGAGAACACTATTGAGTACATGGACGAATCACTGCTTGACACAAGCCCAAACAACAACTCAACAACTAAATGTTCGATCCCTATGCCTTCTTCAAAAGCTAACATATACGCATCAAGGAAGAAATCTGAAAAGGAATTGAAATGAACAAGATCTGGGAAAAGCAGCATTTGCAACTGTTCCTTTGCCTATATTTTGTCTGCAGGCGAAACCATCGTTTTGTGCAGGGAAAAAGAACCACGGTGGTTACGTAACCGTCATCCACATGAACCAGCAGTTACGTAACTGCCACCTATAGGAATCGGCGATTTCATCACCTTCAACAAATCTGTCTTTTTGCATCAAGAACCTACTGAATGAAGCCTTTGCATCTAGGATGTCTGGATCATCCCCGACCTGACTCCGTCTCTATAGACCCCTATGTACTTAACTGATCAACCTTCTTGACTGTAACTATTCAGGAAACAACTGCTTGGGGAGTATCACCTATGATACCAAGTGGCATATTTACATCTTCTACGAATAATGGATTAGCTAGCTAATATAGCTAACAAGTACTGATCAGAAACTTGGATCATACGTAGTTGGAAGCATGAGGATCTTCAAGGTAGATTCACGGCAAAACCCTTCTTTTTCATGAAAGTCAAAATACTTGAACGGGAGTATTAAACCCAACTCCCTTGTTGCCCCAAGACAGAAGACGAGAGTTAATCTTTACATTTAATTACATCTGAATATGTCAGGCTGTCTATAAATCATGAGTGGCTTTCAAAAGAAAAGTAATAGATTGGTCGTAGCTCCATCAAAGTCTGCCTGTCAAAGCCAGACTGCATAAATATGACTCGACCAATGGAGTTCTTGTCATACACCAAAAGGAACTAGTACAGCATATCTTTTAGCATTGTCAAGTTACACAATAGTTTTAGAGTTGGGAGTTGGGTCTTGTGAGAATAAGCTCTTATTTTTCTTGGCTCCATATGGCTTTTGGGAAATTTGCATATTATGAAACAGCAAGGCAGGGAAGCCTAGAGCTGAACTCAACTGAGAAAATTCCTTCTTTTGAAAAAGCATGTTAAGGTAATTTTCAACGATAATGTCTGTAAGCTTCACCCGAGAGACGGGCAATTTGTCAGTTTTTAAATGTGATTATGCTCAAGTTCCAATGAGATTAGACATTTTTGTGTAAGATATTGATTCCCTGCATGTGGCTGCTAAATCTGACATGTTGGACTTCCTGGCCAATCTTCATAGAAGGCCCCAACGTGGCCTATACCCAGCTGTTGGATATCTTAATCTTATAATTCTCACTCTATAATGTAATTTAAGACGCATGCTTTTGAAAGCAAAAGAACGATTAAATTTATTCAGTTGTAATGATGAAGTGGATATATCAGATTCTGTTAGTGTTGATTTGAAACTAAGTAACCGGGTCCTCGACTTCAAGGGGTCTGGTTCTGGTACTAGACGAACCTGGGTGTACAAGCAGCGAACCCACAAGAAATAAACGCATTATTTAATTCTCTTTTTTGGTTCATGTATGCAAAATGGGGAAGCATACAGAAGGAAAGCAAATTGTTTGACAAAATGCCTCAACAAGATGTGGTCTCATGGACCGTGATCATAGCCGGACATGCACAAAATGGGTTTGTTAATAAAGCCATGGAGTTTTTTTAGCAAATGCAATTAGCGGGTGAAAAGCCAGACTCGTCAACCTTTGCCAGCATCCTCCCAGCTTCTGCCAAACTTGGTGCTTTGGAACAGGGTATGGATATCCATGAAAAAATAATTGAAATAGGATTTTTGTTGCATGTTGAAGTGGTGACTGACCTGATGCATATGTATACAAAATGTGGGAGTATAAAGAGGGGATGTGATTTGTTTGAGAAAATACCAAAACAAAATATGATCTCATGGACTGCAACCATTGCAGGATATGCACAATGTGGGCTTGTTGAAAAAGCTTTGGAGATTTTTAAGCAAATGCAATTGGCAGGTGTAAAGCCAAACACATTAACCTGTGTTAGGTTCCTCCCAGCTTGTGCCAAACTCAGATCTTTGGAACGGGGTATAGAGATACATAAAAAAAAATTGAAGTGTCATTTTGTTCGATGTTGTAGTTGCGACTGCCTTGATAGACATGTATGCAAAGTGTGGAAGCATATTATGTGGTTAATTTTGTTTATTTGGTGAATACACACACACACACACACTCTTTACAGCCATACCCAAGCTGTGCCCGGGTAAATCAGAATCGCTGTTCCAGCATACCCGAACCCAATACCCATACTGGTTCCGGTATCAGGATTGGCTACTTAGATTTTAAGCATATCCAATTTGATTTCTAGAGCATTGACCATATGAAGGGCTAGTAAAAATGGACCACTGCAGAAGATCTTAACTACTTAAAATTCAGTAATATAAACCTGCAACAAATTGGTAAGCATTCCTTCAACATTTCTTACATACCATGTTACGGGCATTTCATTTTGTGTTTCATTTTAACACCCTTGGCAGAACATTTCCTTGAATTCAGAACATTTTTTGCCAATAAAATTGTCAAACTTTTGAAATGCAATCATGGCTGCCTTAAATTTAAGCAAAATGCAGCTAAATAATATAACTATGTTTTTGCATATGATTCATTTTGTATTGTTACATACTGCATTTTTTTTCAGAACTCCTTAAGAATTTAGGCTGTTTCAATGCCTACGGTATCGAAAACAATCATACTCAAAAAAATGAGTTTCATGGTAGTTGTGGCTGTTGTGGACATAAACATGTAACCCACTAATTATAATTTTAGAAATACGCAGATTGGATAAATCGATGCATACATTGATGGTAAAGTGATGAAAAACCTACCTAAATTCTATATGCAACAATAGAAACCTTCCTCAATGGCTTAGATTAAATCCTAATAGGTGCTGGGGTTGTCGGCTAACATGTTAGTCGATTGTCTGCTTATCATTTTACTCTCAAAAACTTTTGACAAGCACACATATAAATGTAGACATTATTATATACAAACGCAATGATAAAGAAAAGTTTTTATGCCTTAAAATGCATTCCCATGAAAAGCATATCTAGTAAAATACAAAAAGGGAAAAGAAATATCTAGCAAAATAGAAAAGGAAATGCATAGTAAATAAATTTAAAAGATATGCCCTAATTTGTCAAACATATTATTTGTGAGAGAAAATGGAGCACATTGTATTTGTCAGATATTGTAGCAAGTAAGCCAAACATTTCCTTACATATGGTGAAAAAAATCAGGATATCACAAGCGAGAGAGAAAACCTTATTTGTAAATCTCTTTATAGAAGAATCGCTCACAAGAGAGATTGGGGGGATTTTCCTTTGCTCCTGACCTGAAGCAAGAATTTCTTGCATTCTTTCGGGCCAGTCTGAATTTAACCTCCTTGCGAAGTCCTCAACCTCCCTGCGATAGTAAGATCCAGCAATCATATTTTAAAGTACTATATATGAACTTATAAGGGGCTTTGTTTTAGCTCTTTTCTAAATGTTTGTCTACAGTGATTGAATCTCCTTACAACATCAGACCCTGCTGTGAAAGTGAAACATAGCAATATTTTTGTAGTCAAATATTTCTATGAATAAATGGTACACAGAATGTTTCCATTCTCCCCCCAAAACCAAACGAGACAGAATTTTGGAATACCTACACTTCAAAAGCATTGAATAAATGATGACTTGCAAGATCAGATTTATGATTACAAATGATATATGCAATCTGATGAGATTGTTTTTTCCTCCTTCACCCAAGGTCCAATGCTAAGATAAACACGTCCCATATTGTTTTATTGTAGCCAACACTGTACCATATGGAAATTTCCCTGATTCCCCAATGGCAAAGGTAACATAATTTTTGTTGCTGGAAATGTATTGTAAGAATAGCTAGGAACAGTAGAGCATATAAACACTCTTCAAAACTCGATGTCTAGCATACATATTGTATGCAGCATAATTGTGTTACATAGTTGAGAACAATTAGAGCTAGTTTCCACAGGCTAATTCAATAGAAACACGCTCAATGATCTCAGAAGTAAAGGTATATTCCCATGAAGGATTGATAAGTAGATAACCACTTCAAATTTGATGAAAACTGATTATAAAAAATCACACCTTGCTGAGCTAGATTTAAACAAGCAAACATTCCTTAAGCATTAATACAACTACTCAATTGCAGATATAATACAAAGTTTGTGATTCGCTTCTAAAATTAGGCGTCAATATACAGATGTTCTATTCACTATATTTATAAGACAAGAAATATAGATTTTGGAACAACGAAAACAGGACCATAAATAATAGCATAATGCACATGCATACAGATTTAGTATCTGTAGATATTTATCAGTTTGTCACGATACATAAAATATTACGGGGCAGGCCAAGGTAACAGCATAAGGCTGCCTCTGGACCAGTAAGATCACACGCGATAGCAAAATAAAGATCTGAAAAGTGTTTTATTTGAGTGGAAAAAAGCATTTTTACGGGTTTATGTTGTAGTCATGTCATGATTCAAGATTTGGTGAGTCACCTAAAGCTTGATGATCTCTTGCAAGTTTGATTGATTCCCAAATTTGACCCAAGTTCCCTTGAGCTGCTGTCAAAGTGTCTTATTTGAGTGGAATAGGAGCATTTTTACAGGTTTGTGTTGAACTCATGTCATGATTCAAGATTTGGTGAGTCTCCGAAGCTTGATGATCTCTTGCAAGTTTGATTGATTCCCAAGTTTGACCCAAGTTCCCTTGAGTTGCTGTCAAATTGAGTCAACTTGATGAGTTTAAATGAGTTGTGCTGAGTCAATCTTTTGCATGATAGTTAACAAGGAAGTGATAAACAGAATGCCGTTGTATATGAGGAAGATACTTAGTATGAGGAAGTGATAACCAGAATATTGTTGTATATGAGGAAGATACCACACCATTTCCTGGACCCCATGTGCAGTCCGTTTCTTGCACGTTACAATAGAGGGCATTATGAAACTTGCTACAGTGAAATATGATGTGGAAGAGACAAAGACTATCAAAATTTATCTACAGCATGCATTGATCCCTAGTTGAGTGATGGAATATATATTGAAGACAGAGCATGTCTACCCCATTACCAGGTGAGAAACCAAATTTATTCTGTGCAAACTGTTTTACCTTTTTGTCCTTGTCCTTTTATGACGCTTCTATGTAATGTTCCTCTTCATTTAAATTCTCATTTGCGAAGAATGTTTCTAATCTTCTTATTCCCGAGATTAGAAATAAATCTATATAAGGGAATAAAAGGAGATAATTAAATAAGGATTAAAAAGTAAAAGTCTATCAAATTTATTTAATCATTCTTTTGATTATTGGTGGGGCCACTTGGAGTTTTTAATTGGAAATTAATAATTCCAAGATTTGCTTAAATCTGAAATAAGGAACAAATCCTGGGAAGATAAAGATGTGGGACTTTTCAAATTAGAAACATTCTAACTCCAATGGATATCGATTGCTTTATGAAGATAAGTTTTGGAAACTTCAGTTTTATTGAAGGGAATCACTTGCTTTGTGAGTTGGATTTGGCAACTTCTTTATTATTAAAAAGGGATCGATCTGGAGAAGAGAAGGATTCAGAAAATTACTTGATTTTTTTTAATTCTCTATCGAGCTATGAAGAAAGGTTACACCAGGACGAAACCCCTGGCCCTGTGTTGAATGGGACGAAAACCCCATATCAAAGAGTGATCCTATCTGAAACATCTGAGATTTCTGTGCAAATTCAAGGTGTGTAGCTGGCTGAAGGTGATTGTGACCAGTGGAATCAATTTGCACTCATTCTGGAAGGACGTGTTGATCTTGAGGTTGAATCGCTGCATTTTGTGAATGTAACGTGGCCTGTTTCTCATGGATATGATACCAGCTGATTATCACGTGGAACTGGGAGGCTGATTTCTGTGTGTGCACATCCTGGAGGACTTCCAATATCAATACGTGGCTCCTATTAGTAGTTTTGGGCGCATCATCAGTAGCTCTATACTCAGATCAACATATATTCCAGGTTTTTGTCTGCTTTTGATCCATTGTTAAATTCTGCAAATCTGAATATAGTTTTCTGAGCGATTCACAAGACAAATTGAATTGTAATGAAAATTCTGAAAAAGCTCTTGAATTCGTACATTTTTATTTCATGAAATTGTTTACTGTTCAAGGAATACTCTGTGTGCAATTTGTTGAAATAAAACATCTATCAAAGGAAAATTTTTGCACAAACTCGTCATACTCCCGGGAAAGGTTATTTCAGTGGTATCAGAGACCACCCTTCCTGCCAGCTTGTGTGGTATTCCTTGTGCATGTCAGTTTGAAGGTGATCTAAGCGGTTGCATGTTAGTTGATTTGATTCTATGCACTCCAAAGAGATAGGATCACACAAATATTTCACCAGAAGTAGGTCAGGTCAGCGAGAAGAAGGGCCTGATTTTATTTCAACTGTAGAAGGGATGGATGAAAGAGGTGGAAGCCCACCTAGGGATTTGAACAATCAACTTGAGAATTTATTGACCACATTTGTCCAATAGCAGGAGCAAGTGCTACAGCAATTTCAGGATCGCATGATTATAGCCATGGGTCAAATGAGAGTGGATCGTGCAAGATCGAGTAGATCAAGCAGTGATCATAGCAGAAGTGATGTTGGACACGAAATTCGAGATAGAGCATCATCTAATGCTGTTAGGACAGCGAGCACAAGGTCTGATCGGCCTCTACGTCCTACCTTTGTGCCAAGACAAACTGAAGAGGAGGCAATTCCAGAGTTGGAGGATGAGACACACATCACTGATGATGTTATGGTGGCCTATGATGAATACAGAGCTCTCCCACCTAATGTGAGACAATTAATTAATTTGAATCAGTTTATGAATCAGCGGAAAGATAAAGCCAGATTCAAGTTGGAAAGGCAAGAAAGGGGACTCAGAAGACAAACCAATCAAGGCACTCAACCAAAGGAATACAAAGAAGCGTTAAGGTTCCTTTACCGACCTTTGATGGAAGTGGGAAAATAAGTGCCAGATCATGGGTGCATAAACTTGACACATTCCTATCCTTGAAACCTATGGAAGAAGATAAGGCTATACAATTTGCTACGATGCATTTGGAGGGTGTAGCTTATGACTGGTGGCACCATGGGTTAGTCTCACAAGATCATGCCTTGATACTCTCCTACGAAGAGTTTGTCAATAAACTGATTGCACGCTTTGACCGGAAGGATATTGAGCTTTATTATAGAGATTTGGCTCAGTTGAAGAAGACTGGTCATGTTGAGGCCTACATCAATGAATTCCAGAGAATTGCAGTTATGGTCCCTGAGATGACTGAGAGGCGAGTTACTATGTTGTTTGTTGAAGGTCTGAGTGACAGACTGAGGGGTCTAGTGAAAGCTCATAAGCCTAGCACACTCCATGATGTCATTGGCCTAGCTCTTGATTTGGAGACTACACCTCCCTTCCAGCCTCAGAAGAAAGCTTTTGGTGGATTTCAGCCAAAACAAAAAGTTTCCAATCAGCAAAAGAACATCCCACCGAAATCGGAACAAGAATCCAAAAACGAATTACACAGGAAAAAGTTATGCTTCACCTGCAAGGAACCATAGGAGCCTGGTCACCGTTGCCTTGGGAAAGGCAAGGTTCACTTGATTGAGGTTTTTTCAAATGATGAAGAACAGATTGATCAAGAGATTGCTACTAGAGATGATAGTGTACAGGAGGAGCAACCACCACAGTTAGAGTTGGATGATTCTGGAGTTAAAGAGACTACCCAAAGTACCATAGCCTCTTTATCTGGAGTTCCTAGACTTCATCCATTCCGTTTGAAGGGTGTCCTTAAGGATCAACGCATGGTCTGTTTGGTGGAAAGTGGAGCCACGCACAACTTCATTGACAAGGGTCTAGTTGCGAAGCGTGGGCTACAGGTTGAGGAGTTTTTGGGATTCAATATGACTATAGCAGATGGGTTTCAGTTGAGTTGCACTAGGATAGTTTCCCAGCTTAGCATCCAAATTGGAGATTATACCTTGACTGATAACTTCTATGTATTGGGACTCGGTAATATTGATGTAGTTTTGGGTATGCAGTGGTTGCAGTCACTTGGGAGGTACATTCAAGATTTTCGCAGAATGGAGTTAGAATTTATGGTTGATGATAAAAAGATTGTGTTGAAGGCTATGCCTGACAGTGGTCCTCAAGTAGTGTCAGCTAGGAGGATGGAGGCTTTATTCAGACATGGAGAGGTGGATTGGGTAGCACAGTGTTTTGTTTCTACCAAGCCTACCTCTGACAGCAAGCCACACTACCATGTTGACATCTAGACGGTGTTGGATAAGCATGGGGTAGTATTTGGAGACATTCCTCTAGGCCATCCACCTGATCGTGGGTTCGAGCACATCATTGAGCTTGAGGAAGGGGCTAAACCAGTTATAACTACGCCCTGTCGACACCCACGCCATTTTAAGGAGGAGATTGAGAAGACAATCAAGGAGTGGCCCAATTCTAGTCTGTTTGCCTCATCGATTGTTCTGGTTAAAAAGAAGGATGGGACTTGTGCATGTGCATAGACTACAGGGCCTTGAATAAGAAAACCATAAAGAACAGATATCATATTCCCAAGGTCGACGAGCTGCTTGATGTGTTACACGGGGCCGTGTTCTTTTCCAAGATTGATCTTCGCTCGGGTTATCATCAGCTACGAGTTCGGGAAGATGTTCACAAAACTGCCTTTCGTTGTCATTATGGGCATTTTGAATTCCTTGTCATGCCATTCGGACTCACCAATGCACCTGCTACATTTTAGTTGTGCATGAATCACACCTTCCGAGGGCAATTATGGAAGTTTGTTTTGGTTTTCTTTGATGACATTCTAATATACAGCAGGACATGGGATGATCACCTGCATCATTTGGATGTAGTGTTGAGTATCATGGAGGCCCAATCGCTTTATGCGAAAGCTTCCAAATGTGAGTTCAAGATGACTGAGATACTCTATCTTGGACATGTGATTGGCATTGATGGTGTGAAGATACACCAGGAGAAGATACA
This sequence comes from Torreya grandis, assembly GCA_037957365.1. Taxonomy (NCBI): domain Eukaryota; kingdom Viridiplantae; phylum Streptophyta; class Pinopsida; order Cupressales; family Taxaceae; genus Torreya; species Torreya grandis. Next base: position 632,525 of record JARHVA010003646.1, read on the forward strand.
GGCAATTCTGGACTGGCCGCCTCCAAAAAATATAACAGAGTTGAGAGGTTTTTTGGGTTTGTGCTCTTACTACAAGAGATTTGTGAGAGGTTTCTCACAGTTGGCATCATCCTTGACAAACCTTACTAAGAAAAGTGCATTTATTTGGACTGAGGAGGCACAGGTAACATTTGACAAGCTCAAGGGGGTCATGAGCTCGTGTTGACTATTAGAATTGCCCGATTTTACACAGTCGTTTGTCTTGGAGTGTGATGCATCGGGACAGGGAGTGGGTGCAGTTCTAATACAGAATCGACATCCGATTGCATTCGAGATTCGGAAGTTGAGGGATACAGAGATGTTGTATTCCACTTATGATAAGGAGATGCTAGCAATTATGCATGCGCTAGCTAAGTTCAGGCACTACTTAGTAGGGACTAAATTCGTGGCCAAAACTGATCACAACAGTCTCAAATATTTTCTTGAGTAGAAGGATTTGAATGAGCGACAGCAAAAGTGGGTGAGCAAGATTCAGGCATATGACTTCGATGTGGAATACATCAAGGGGAAGAAGAACATTGTTGTTGATGCTCTTTTCAGGAGACTAACACTTTGCTCTCTCACTAAGATTTCGACTGACTGGAAATCTCAATTAGTGGCCGAGTATACCAAAAACACTTTTGCCTGTGATTTGATTGATGGCCGGGTACAGGATGACAGATATTCAGTAGTGAGCGACATTATTTATTATAAGAACAAAGTCTATCTTGTACCAGGATCAAAGTTAAAGGCTAGGATATTGAGGGTTGTGCATGATATCCCTCTATCTAGACATCCAGGGTTCTTCAAAACTTATCACCAGATTCGTGAGAGGTTACCCTGGAAGGGTTTGAAAGATGATGTGCTGCAACATGTTAGAGAATGCCTGGCTTGCCAGCAAAACAACGCAGAACAAACATCCCTGCAAAACTTCTACAGCACTTACTGTTGACCAATTTTTGCCCACAGGCCAAAATCGTTCACCTTCTTCCCCTGCTGTTTAATGCCAGTCATCTTCAGGTTGCACAAGTTCAATGAGTTCGATTCATGGCCTGGTTCAAGTGGTTCTGAGACCTTTGGTTCAAAAGTCCATCTTCAAGTTCAACATCTCGATTCATCAATGGTTGAACCATTGAACCGTTGAACCATTTTTGGTTCAACGGATTGGTTCAACGGAGAAGTTCATCGGGTATGGTTCAACGGGAAGGTGATAGAGACAAAGGAATGAATGCAGGCGGAAGGCCAAGGAAGATAAGCTGCAGAGGAAGCCATATGGACCCGACAGTGTTGTGACGAAGACGGTGACGCCCCGGAGAATGTCAAAGTTAACAAAGCGAAATGGCCATTTGTTTTCGAACTAGGAGAGCGCTAACCATGAAAAGGAGCTCAGAATGTAGCGACCCACCAGGATGTTCGCCCCGAGGGCCAAAGGAGTCAGAAGAGACAAAATGGAGAAAAGACAAAGCGACAAGCAAGGAATGAGTAAGCGGTTAGTCCAAGTGGCGCCAATTTGAGAAGTGACTCTGGCAGGTGAAATAGTGCCAGCGAATTGATCACTAAAGGACGCAAGCAGCTAGCAGTGCAACCGGTTTCTCTATTTCACATTAATGAGTAGACAAACCGTGTAAGTCACCTAAAGGAGGAAAGCAGATTTCGAACAGACAAAGGGCGCAGTTCATTAATGCTTTTGAGCGACTTGTTCCTTCCATGAATAGAGGCAATAAGCCACTTGTAAACAAGGAACGCAAAATGAGCCTCCTTGCTTTTTCCATATATATTGCGAACTTGTCATTTTGTAGAGATCTTCCACATTTTTGCTAAGGCGTAGCCCTGGTGAAATTTCCACCTAAATCAAATAAAAGCAGTTTTTACCTTCATTTGGATAGATATTTCAGAGTATGTGCTGAGTGTTGTTTGTGTTCAGTCATTGTCTCTTGATGCTCTCACAGGTCCAACACCAACATCCCTGTTGTCTACAAGGTGCCATTTCTGCAGTTGAAAGGAGAAGCGCTGACATTTGGAAGACCAGAATAGAGGAAGTTACTTACAGTGTGCATTTCACAGCGCCTCAGTGATTTTTTGTTTCTTGTGTCTTCATGAAAGCCTCCCTGCCAGTTTCTTGCAGCCTGGTCCTTCTGCCAAATGTGTAGTGTATGTATGTGTTTGTCTGGTTTCAGAGTGGATGTGTGAAGGTCGACTTATTTTGGTGCATCACCTCTTTAGAGTAGTTTGTTTGCCTGTATCTTTCTCCCTTTTCACCCCCCCATTATATCTACCTATATACGTATGTGTTAGCACTTGCTGGAACAAACACGATGCATCAAAGGGAGCTAGCCCTTATCTAGAGACTCTCCCCTCTAGCTTTGCCAGTCCCACAGGCGAGAGGGGAGTTTCCATGTTGCGAGGAGAAGGCAGGAGTTCAACCTCCTTGCCTCGGGTGCAATTTTCCTGCGTCAACACTTACCGATACCCGAGCAGAAATGGGAAGGAATATCCATGGACTTTATCACAAGATTGCCACGTGTCCAGGGGAAGGATTGCATATACGCGGTTGTGGATAGGCTGACCAAATAAGCACATTTCTTCGCTATATCTTCTGATTACACCGCTGTTCAGGTGGCAGAGGTATTCTTCAGGGAAGTATTCAGGTTGCATGGACTCCCCAAAACAATCGTCAGTGACTGAAACAACAGGTTCTTAAGTATGTTTTGGCAAGAGTTGTTTCGATTGACAGGAACGGAGTTGACACCAAGCATGAGTTACCATCCTCAAACCGATGGACAGACAAAGATAGTAAATAAGTGGATTGAGGGATATTTGCGGAATTATGTGTCAGGGCAGTAGTGTGCTTGGATCAGATGGTTACATTTAGGTGAGTATTGCTACAATACCACCTACCACATGTCGATCAGCATGTCTCCCTTCAGAACCTTATACGGGTATGATGCCTTATCTTTTGTAGATTTGGCCTTTGATGACAGTAGGGTCCCACGAGCCAAGGAGAATGCAAAATTATCAAGATATTCTCAAGGCATTGAAGGACAATCTGCAGCATGCACAGAACCAACAGAAAATGTATGTAGCTAGGCACCGAGTTGAGAGGTCATTTGAGATTGGAGACTTGGTTTTTCTGCGTTTGCAGCCATACAGGGAATCTTCATTGAAGAAAAGTGGTGCAGAAAAACTTACGCCACACTTTTATGGACCATACAGGATCTTGAGAAGAATTGGTGACGTTGCATATGAATCGGACAGTAAGATTCACAATGTCTTCCATGTATCTTGCCTCAAGAAGGCATTAGGACAGCAGGTTGAGGCATCTCCAGAGCTTCCTCCACTTGATGAAGAAGGAAAATTGGTGTTGGTTCCTGAGGGTATTGCAGATTGGAGAGAAAGGAAGCTAAGAAAAAAGGTGTTCCGAGAATATCTAATCAAATGGAGGATTTACCAATTGAGGATGCAACGTGGGAAGGGGAAGACATTTTGCAGCACCCCAATTTACGATTGCTAGAGGACCAACAATCCCGGGAAGGGAGGACTGTAATGTCCCTCTTCATTTAAATTCTCATTTGTGAAGAATGTTTCTAATCTTCTTATTCCCGACATTAGAAATAAATCTATACAAGGGAATAAAAAGAGATAATTAAATAAGGATTAAAAAGCAAAAGTCTATCAAATTTATTTAATTATTCTTTTGATTATTGGTGGGGCCACTTGGAGTTTTTAATTGGAAATTAATAATTCCAAGATTTGCTTAAATCTGAAATAAGAAGCAAATCATGGGAAGATAAAGATGTGGGACTTTTCAAATTAGAAACATTCTAACTCCAATGGATATCGATTGCTTTATGAAGATTAGTTTTGGAAACTTCAGTTTTATTGAAGGGAATCACTTGCTTTGTGAGTTGGATTTGGCAACTTCTGTATTATTAAAAAGGGATCAATCTGGAGAAGAGAAGGATTCAGATAATTACTTTGATTTTTTTTAATTCTCTATCGAGCTATGAAGAAAGGTTACACCAGGACGAAACCCTTGGCCCTGTGTTGAATGGGACGAACACCCATATCAAAGAATGATCCTATCTGAAACGTCTGAGATTTCTGTGCAAATTCAAGGTGTGTAGTTGGCTGAAGGTGATAGTGACGAGTGGAATCAATCTGCACTCATTCTAGAAGGACGTGTTGATCTTGAGGTTGAATCGCTGCATTTTGTGAATGTAACGTGGCTTGTTTCTCATGGATATCATACCAGCTGAATATCACGTGGAACTGGGAGGTTGATTTCTGTGTGTGCACATCGTGGAGGACTTCCAATATCAATACGTGGCTCCTATTCGTAGTTCTGGGCGCATCATCAGTAGTTCTATACTCAGATCAGCGTATTTTCCAGGTTTTTGTCTGCTTTTGATCCATTGTTAAATTCTGCAAATCTGAATATAGTTTTCTAGGCGATTCACAAGACAAATTGAATTGTAATGAAAAGTCTGAAAAAGCTCTTGAATTCGTGCATTTTTATTTTATGAGATTGTTTACTGTTCAAGCAATACTCTATGTGCAATTTGTTGAAATAAAACATCTATCAAACGAAAATTTTCACATAAACTCGTCATACTCCCGCGAAAGGTTATTTCATGCTGACCTATAAGCCTTCCGCTCATGCCATCTACCCAGAAAATCATAATTGGGGTGGATGCATAAGAAAATTAACCATCCAGCTGAAACAACTACCTTTACAAACCATACTTACCTAAGTATCGGGGATGGGGGGACAGGGTTTCCGGGATGGCAAAAAAATAGCTAGATTTTGAGGACAGCTATTGAAATAATATATTATATTTGAATATTTTAAGTTTATTCAATGAAATTTAGGGTTTTCAACTTTATATAATGTTTTTTCGGATACTTTCAAGATTAGGGTTCAATGTTTTTGTGAAAATGATAACTTTTTGGGGGGTGGAGGGTCGTGTTTTAAAGTAAAAGCATCAGATTTTATTTTAAACTAACTTAAAAATTTATATAAAATTGGGGACATCCCCTCCAAGTCCCTGAAACATTCAGCCTTCAAGGACGCCACCAAAATCTAGGGGACGCATCCCCATGTAACATTGTGAGAGACCCTACTGAAACCATCAAGGAAACCATAATATGGAATTCAGTTGAGATAAAACCCAGTTGGTACCAATCCGGTGCCTGTGATCCTTCATCTTCAGCATTACTTCTAAAATTTGAAGAGACCGCTGCTCACTTCCAAGTTGGCCATAAGCATGTTTATATCCGAAAAAATATATTTTCCACCAGTTTTTCAACTAACTGCATTAGAGTATTTTTTGGTCCTACCATTTTTTGTTTCATTGTTAAACAAGGGCACCATGCCCTCAAGGCTTTGTCATGTACCCAGACCCCTCATAAACAGAAAAAGAATGGTAAAATCAAGTCATGCCAAAAAGGGACCTTCAGAATCCCTAATATAGTCAGCCATAAAAATTTGAGATTTTGCTATCTGATTTCCAAAAAAAAGAAATATATATGTCCCAAGATTGGAAATTCTATCCCACTAGTCAAAATTTTCAGTCGCCAAGTTGTCAACCTGCTAAACGAAACCAGCGGTTATGATGCTCATTGTTGTCACTACAAAAAAAAACACTGTTGAGCTTCTATGTTGTTTAAACTTTGATGACCCTTTCCTGCACATGTTGGTTCTGAATTAGACTACACTAATCTGAAAGACTAGTGCTAACTAAAAACCGATTTCATTTGAGAATGTCCAGTCACCTCCCAACTTGCATGCAAGATTACAATTCTCAGAATACAAAATCTTTAGTTGTATGCTAATTCCCATCTCTAATAGAGGCACTAGTAGTGAAACCCCACAAATCTTAAACACGGACGACATTTTTGTGCATTTCGGGGAGGCATAATACAGACTAGGCCTACTCAAAATGGCTTGCCATAGCTCAGGCCCTGAATGTAAATATCTACAAACGTGCAATGTAGATCGGAAACAAGAAGCAGCAGCCGTTCAGTTACTAGTAAAAGTCCAAGATGATGGCCCGTTCCAAAAAATGCTATAGAAGAGGTCTTGTATCTTATATTGCAAATATTAGAGCTGCATATCATCACTTAATATAATTTGAGTCTTGGCATGTAACTTATATATGCTCTAACTCAATGGGACAATTTATGAGCCTCACATCATCACTACAGACTGCCAATTTGGCTGGAATGCATACTAACTCAGTATGACTAATACCGATATGTGCCCTGAACAAAAGCAACTATATATCTGGAAAAGGTGATAAAGGTACAAACTTTTAGCAGTCTATAAAAGCAATATGGTCTAAAATCTAACATTATTGTGTAACACAAAAACATCATATCTATACAATATATGAATCTAATTAAATCTTTTGACAAATGAAAAAATTTACATACATGGTTCAGGCAGTTCATGTAATTTGCGGTATAGTTAAGCATTATAAAATTATAAATTATAAAATAGAGATATAAATTATGGGAGAAACTTAAATTAAAACAGTACCTATCAAGTTTTTCCCTCATGATGGGGTCCAGTTCATCGTCATTGTCAGCATCATCAAAGTCACCAGAAAATCTGTCGTCGCTAACTTCTTGGCATCTAGAAATCCTATTGGTATTAGGTGCACTAATAATGCTCTGCAACTCCCCACTCTGGTCAGGACTATTTGCTTCAGAAATGACCTGATGCATTACACAAAACAGGAATGAAATTTTATCATACCGACATACTGGCTCTACTGTCTATATAAAATGCCATCACACAAAGTAAAAGAACATCCATAAAGTTTACATTTAGTTAAAAATACAAACCTTGGAGGGGATACCATTACTACTCCCTGATACATCATCTTTTCCCTGCTCTCTCTTTTTCCTGTTCTTCTTCTTCTTACCCTTTCCTCCTTTACTTCCCTTTGAATCTGTATAAACTACTTCATTAATTGAAATTGTCATTGTAAATATGCAAAAAATACTATTCTTCGCATATCCCATGCAGGTAATACAATACAAAAACATTTGGAAGAAAATTGCAGAGTATAATTATCCATAAAACAAAGGACTAATCCATCAGATCTGTCCTAGGGCAGAAATTGCTTAAATATTGCAATGATTGTTTGAGTTTTGCAGATACCCTTTTTTGGGGGCAAAAACTGTACTTCTATGCTATACCAATAAACCAAAGATGCCAGCAAAGGGGATGCCAGTGTTGATGTGCAGGTGTAGCCAATTTACTAGATTTAGGATTTGGGCGTTCGGTAATATAAATATTTTTAAATTAATAAAATATATGTACATAGAAGTATTTCCACACCAACTGTTTCAGTCTTAGTCAATGAAACTCCTGCTGGATTTTTCAAGTTTTCAAAAGGATTAAGGCAAGGGGACCCGTTGTCTCTCTGCCTATTCATTATTATGGCTGAAGCATTGGACAGAGAAATCAAAGTGGAATCAGTCAGAGGAAACCTAAAAGGCTCAAAAAAAAGTGCCAATTTGGAAAGTATCTCTCATTTACAATTTTTGGATGATACGATGAGAGGAAACCTAAAAGACTCAAAAAAAAGTGCCAATTTGGAAAGTATCTCTCATTTACAATTTGTGGATGATACGATGTTACTATTGACCTTTCAAGTCACCATGGCCTTGAACTTATCTAACACAATGGGCGCACACACAAGGTGTGAGTGCAAGGAGAAAGACCACCCTTGGACTCAACTTGGTGCTTCATGGAGCACAATTCCTTAAGGTTCACAAGGAGTTCATGAGGAGGATAGATTAAAGGGAATCAAGATTCCGCGCTTTGCTAAGGTTTTGGCCTTCGCAAGGATCCATGCCCAAGGACGAATGCTCAAAGACAAGGGCACGAGGGAGCGCGCGTGTCCAAAATGGAGTTGGACCACCACACAAGTACTCAGTAAACACAGCCCAATGCCCGTTCGCGGTGAAAGCCCCCTGGATTGGCGATTAGGCAGTAATTGTCAACTGTCAGACCCTGCCCAAAAGGACAAATCCGATCTGGTTCGTAGAATCAGAAGCAATCAGCTCCGACTGATGTAATGATTGAACCGGTGGCTAATAAGACAAAAGAGCATGGTCGAGGAATGAATCCCAATGTAGATCTCAGCCACCCTTTGATACGAGCATTCAATTTCGTTAATCACATGAGCATGGGGACTTACAGCAAACAGTAGGACATGACGTCCAACAGATCCCAAGGAATCCCTCCAACTACCTTCACATCCAGATTGCAATCGGAATTCAATAAGCATGGGCTTTGACTTCTATTTTTAATCCTCTCATCTGTATTTCTCCAATGTAATTAATGACCCATGGGCTTCCCATATCTATAAAAGCTGAGTCTTTCATTGTATAAGGGTGAACATTTTTTAGACACAGAAATGCTAGTAAGATTTGTCCTCCCTGAGTCCTTTGTTGCCTGAACCAAGTGACTGATGAAAATATTGAGTTTACCTATCTCCATGATTCTTGCATTTTGTGTGTATTTTAATGGTTGTTGATCTTTTTTTGTGGACGTATTTTCCCTCCCATTGTTGTCCAGCCATTTGTACCCATGTAGAACTTGGCTCTCTCTTGCAAGTCATTTTGTGCACACACAGGTCTATGAATGCCTTATTTGTGGACCGTTTGTTGGCCCCATAGTGTTGCATTGTGTTCCTGCACCTCCATGTGAAATACTTATGCAAGTAGCATCCATTTTGGGGACTGTGTAATAGTTTCTCATTTTTTGTAGTTGCTTCATGTTCTTTAAGGCCGTAGGGGTGCTCGCTCTTTTCTTGGTGCATCAACACTCTTCCTTTCAACAAACCCCTCACCCTCTCTCCCTTGTTCCTTTGTTGAGTTTAGGTTTAGCATTAGCAATAGATTTCCTTTTTGTTGTTTGTAGGTCTATGTGCTGGTCCTAAACTAGATCCACTTAGATTAGAAGGAAGTTGGCCTTCTTTGGAGGTTCATCTCGAGGAGCACAAGAGTCCCACACCTTGGGGGATGATCCCATTTTTGTACTAAAACCTCAAACTATTTGCGTGCATGGGAGGTCTCGAACACGCCTAGTGCCCAAACGTGTCCAGTGTCCATTCAAGCCCACTGACCGAACGCGCCAAGTGCCCGTTCGTGCCCAGTGCCCGTTTATGCCTAGTACTCCCATGCCCCACACCAAGCACTCACACCAAGCTCTAAGCACTTTCGTGCCACGAATTACTCAAGGGTGCAAGCTTCAGGTGATAACAATTACTTAGGGAACCATCAGAGAAAGAAGCTTTAGCCCAAAGGTTAATCTTAGATTGATATGAAAGTGTTGTAGGCAGAAAGTCAATCCCTCTGAATCTAAGATATACGTCATTAATGTCAACCCCCAGATGCAATCAAACATAAAGGCTATATTACGAATGTCGTCTAGTCAAAAATTGGAGCAGCATTCCATTTCTTGATAAAGGGTCAAGTAGGTGTAGAATCAAGGTGGTTAAGACTCAATGGCTCCCTCCAAAGCCAGAATGGATTAAATTTATTTTGATAGGGTGGCAAAGGGTAATCCAGGTCCAGCCATTATGAAGGAAGTTTTTGGGATCCCCAAGAACAGCCTTTGTTAATTTTCTCCTTAGTTATTGGGAAGGATACTAACAATATGGCAGTGGTAATAGCCTTCAAAAAGGAGTGCAGTTCGCAGTGTTGAAGGGTTGGAAGGAGCTGAACATTGAAGGTGATGTTAGAAATGTGTTGGTATACTTTTCATGATATACACTACAGACAATTAACACTCGCCTAGACTGCACACATATGGAATGGGGGAGCCACTTTCCCAACGGTCCATGTTTTATATATGCCATGGTTTTGGTACCCATTGTATTGTAATACCGCTTGGATGGTTTCCTATTGATGTGCCTACAAATACTCGCACATGCATTAGGCTAAAGAAAAACTTGGAAGTATGCTAATTTATTGCAAATGGATGAGTTAATACAATAAGAAATAAGTTGTGTTGGGTTTTTCCCCAAAAGGGTTTTCCCAGGTGAAATCTTGTGTGTCGTGTGTGCTCCACTTATCTTTATGTTATAGCTTGATTGTGTTAGCATTGCTTCTCTTGGGTTGCTTCAGTGGTTCATTATCTCTTCAGAGAACTCCCAAGTTATTAATAATGCATTGAAGGGAGGCAGTATCAACGCATGGTGAATTTGAGGGGCCATTGAGGATATCAGATGGTTATGCTCAAAACTGAATAAGGAGGAATTCAAGCACATTAGAGGAGCAAGGAATCAAGAAATATAAATCAAGTGACATCACCCATCCCCGACCCCCCTTTTTTATTACCAAACCATTTCCCATAGGGTTAGTAGTGCCATCAAATCACATGCCAAAGATGGGCACACCTCCCCTTGCCATGATTATTGGGTCTTGTTAAATGCATTGTATTTGCATGGGAGAAAACATTCTCAAGGTGGCATGTGACAGTAGTGGTTTTCTGCACCAATGGGTTTCTCTCTTTTATGTGAATTTCTTCTTCTTCTCTTGTAAACCAATTTCACAAAGGATGTGCATCTCATGCAAGTATGAACGGGATTGGGAGTGTTGGATTTTTATCAGATTGGATTCTTGTATGATGGACCATTGTCATTCTACATTTATGTGGGAGTGGGGTATTTCTGACTGTGATTGGTATCATTCATGTGTGTTGTCATCTCTTCACTTACTTTGAGTTGAGTGTTAGGACTTTTGTGGCTAAGACTTCTTTTTTTCCTCACGGTTTATTGAATGTCTGTGGTGAGTAAGTTTGTGGGGACCTTTCTTGTGATGCAGGGATTATCTTCTTGCCATATGGGGATTTTTTGTTCTATGGTCTGTGAATATTGGGTCTTCTCTCAATTCCCCTGCTTTTTATCTACTTAATCTATAAATGTGGCATAATCATGGCATTTGTTGCAGGTATGAGGGCGACAGTCAAAAAGGAGAAGTTTGCAAGTATGCCTAGTGCCTCTAGGTCATCTACAAAAAAGGGGAAGCAAAGGGCGAAGAATTTGATTGGGGAAGAGTTGGGGGATCAATTCTCTAAATATGTCAACCAGAAGATTCACAATCCTTACATGCAAATCTGGGTGCATAGGATGTGCAAAGCGGCAAAAGGCATTGCTGAGGTCAAGGTGGAGTATATAGAAAAACTAATGAAAAGCATGATGCTTGACCCGGGGCACTCCATAAGAAGACGGATTGTGTTAGATGTAACACAGTCCTTGAGCTGTGCAAATCTACTATCCACTGTTGCTGGTACCTTTTCCATGCGTGAAGACCACATAAATATTGAGTGCACAGTGCATTCAATGGGAGCAGTGATTATCCACCATCAGCATCTCATGTTGGATGAGTTGGAGGCCCTATGTAGAGGCCAAGCACAATTGGCCAAGAGGACGGGAACGAAACTCTCTCATGGTGCAATATTCGATCCTCCTACATGTTGCCCACCGTCAAAGGATCAAAAAGAGTATGACATGGAAGCTAACCCTGATAATGTGATCATTTTGGATTAAGTAATGGTTGGTTCTTTATAAGGAATTGTATAAACTATTTGGATTTTGAGGATGGCCTGTGAATTTGCCCCCTACCATTAACTACTTTGAAGGACAGTCTTATCTTTGACAGAAAAATGTCAATTTGGGACATGATGAAACAGTAGTAGATTATATAAGACTGTGAATCATGATGGCTAATAGATACAAACCTATTTTTAGGTTTTTATCTTCTTTACTCTTTTGTTGTAAATTGCAGAGCTAGTCTACAATTTCTTTCGGTGAGTCTTGCATTAAGCTAAGCTTTCATTTGCTTGTCGTGACTAGTGTGTGTAGTTAATTATTCTCATAGTGTGGAAAGCACAGGCATGCAAGGAAGATCTAGGATGATATTTTCAGTGTGATTATTCGTGATTATGATTATTTGGAGAACTGACTACATTCACATTTTTTAAATCCACATGCATGGAGGAACTTGTCCTCAATTTAGATTCAAATGTCAGTTTTTTTGCAATGTGAGTGAGGTAATTAGAATGGGTCCAATTTGAGATTGAGTTGTATTCACTACGCACACAGTGCACTTTGAAGTTTCAGTTTGGATGCAGGATTGTATCTTGTGTTTACTACAGTGTGAAGTAATTGGATTTTTTTTTGTGTAGCATGCAAAGCACCATCTTCCCAGGATCTTTCTTGTTCGGATTGGGGTAGAATAAGATTTCTTGGTATTTGAGGGACTCTCTTGTTCGCACAGCTGATTGTGCGATTGGCTGGTTTGTGACCATGGAAGGGCTTTCTTTAAAAACCTTGAGTGTTGGTCACCACTCTGCTGGTAGCCTGGTACAGAAGGGCCATGTGGCTTTCCCATTACAACAAAAAGGGATAAAAACTCTTTATTCTTCTTTGAATGGTACTGTTAGATCTTCTGCATGTTTCTTTTGGGCTTGTTAATATGCATTTAAATTTTTGAACCCAAGTTGTTACACTTTCTAGGTTGGAGATTTCACTCCTTTTTTTGCAGGTCTAGGGCCATTCCCTATTTACTATTAACCAAAAATCAAACAAAAAAATATGCACATATGAGAAAAATAAATAAAGAAATCATACCATCGCAAAAGTATACAAACAACGAGAATAAATAATGAGACAATTATTCATTGATATCTGATTCATAACTCTTAATTTCATTACACATAATATATCATAATAAATGTACAGTAATCATATATCACAATGCATGTGGAACATAAAATATTTGATGTGCCTATGAGCTAAACTGATTAGCAAAAATCATAAAAAGAGTAAAAGTTTAAATTCTATAAAATATTCGTTCTTGTATGATGTGTAAAAACCAAAGATTCATAATCGTAATTGGAGCTTCCACTTTATACAATGTGCAGCCCAGCATCATCTAAAATAACCTGACCTTAATGATGATATATGTGCACAAGAATAGAAACAAACAGATGCATATTCAGTGCATACTGCAACGGATTCATCACCAAGTTCCTACATGAAAATGTCTTCTCTTGTGTTTACAAATATATTAACAAATCAACTATATTAAGGGCATTAACATCCATGTCTTCTCTGTAATTTACATCCAGCGACTTTCAGAGCCTTCCTTTACATGGGACAGCAGATAAAGATTTGCATGAGCATATGTAGCCACTGCTGACCTCAACCTGTTCCTCTTCAGGTAACTAACAAAATTATAGAGGTTCCAGCTTCTCTGAGCAGCTGAAGAATTGGTATCCTACGAAAGAACTTGAATGGTATGAGTTGCGATAGGGAAGCAAACATGATATTATACCCATCCAGCTAAATCAGTAAGTGCTGATACGTCTCCACATGCACTAATTCAACTAGCATTCGTTACAAAATCCGTTTTCTAATGTTGGATTTAGTAAAATAGAAACAAAGAAAGAAATTATAAATTTTCCACAAATGAGAAAATTAGGTCAATGGAGCTCAAAAGTATATTAAGTTACATTAGAAAATTACTGGAATAAAAAGGATGCTAGGTTATGAAAGCAAACAAACACTAAATTAATGTGAATATAACTGGGGCGTAAACCTAAAGCAATTAAACCATAAACCATAGAGAACGTTGCAGTATCCCATGTCTGAGTTCAATAGGATTGATAGTGAAAAAGAGACAGACATACAAACTCATTTACAATAATATTATCCAGTTACATCACATACACACACTTCACATCAGTAAGGGGTTTTATTTTATTTAGAGAAGAACATATTCCTAGGATCACCAAATGAGAATGTCAACCACATATTGGGTGTTCCTACCATAGGTCGCATACTCGTACTGGGCAAACCAAAAAAAAATTGACTCAGCAAATACTCACCAATACTCAGCAACTTGAAAAAAAAACTTTAAAAAACATAAATTTTATACAAATTACAGTTACATATATATCAGATGAGTCTGTAAAATGTTGGGGAAGTATTTTATATTAGATTTAAGTACAAAGAGAGTACAAAACCTCATAATCATGCAAATACAAAATCAAAATGATACTTATAAATTTATGATGATTGTCATTGAAAATCATAATCATAAAACAAATTACAAGATTCTACAATTTCCTCTTCCCCATTCTAGTGAAAAATATGGGAGACTGAGAGAGTCTAGTCCGCACACTCTAATGTGCCTCCTCACTCTGCATAGAACGTTGTGCTATAGCTCCACTCTGGTACCAGATGGCGCTGACTCCTCTACCTCATGTTTGAAAACATCTACAAAGATGTCATCCAATCCGATCTCTCATGTTTCTATTGTACCATTGCCTACAACCTCCATAATGTGACTCTCAAAATCAAAAATCTCATCTTCTGTGAACAAAGGGGTCTCCTCGTCATATGCGGTACTGTCACTATAGGTATCGATCTCATCCAAATCCATAGGCTCCTATGATGTGTCCTTCACCTTTCTTGTGTGAAGCCGAATGTTGTATTGCACAAAAACTAGGTTATTGAGGTGTCGTTGAGTCAACTTATTACACTTCATGTGAATGGCGTCAAAAAAACTCTAGTTGCACTCACAACTAAAAACGCTAATAAAATTCGAAGGGCTAGCTTGTGAAGATTTGGGGTATTTCTACCCTAATTGTCCCACCACGAACCTGCAAACAAGATATTCCAAAGTTTGTAAGTAATTAATAATTGTAAATTTGTAACTTGTAAGTTACAAGTTAAGACTTCAATTTTTAGTACCTGGTGTTTGGATGGATCTCCCTTGGATAGCTAGTGCCGAAGAAAATAATCTCACCCTACCCTGTCTGTAGTTTTGTAACTCTAAAATAATGAGGTCTCTCACCTCAACCTCAGGTTTCATACTGTCAACGCATGTTGAGAGGCCATCGAAATAGAAAAACTTGGAATTAAGGTAGTACCCCACTGCATGAGTGGGTTGGTGGAGTTGATTATTCCAACTTTGATCAATTATCTTTCAAATGGGATCAAATTTGCCTCTATCCCCCCTATAAAAAATTTTGGCCCTATCCATGGCCTCATTAATGTATCCCATTGGGTTTTGTTTTCCATCCACCATGCGTAAAACCCTCACAAAGGCTCCAACACCTACAAAGTTATAAAAAATTAAAGTTACAAACTTACAAATAAAGTAAATACTTTAAAATTTTGAAAATAAAGGAATCGCCTTGAAATTGAAATAGTAATTTGAAGTTACCTTGACGATCTCTATACAAAGGCATCATTAAAAACTATCTTTGTGGTCCTCTCTTCATCAATTATTTTTTAATGTGTTGAGTCCAGCCATGCTTGATTCACAAACATCTCCTTCATAGTGTCAACAAACTATAAATACTTTGCAACATAAGGAAGTTAGTTGCAAACAGTGTGACACCTACTAGCACAAGTTATTTACCCTTGGTGTGATCTCTCATCAAGCTTTTAACACAAGGGTGATCATAAATGTGTTTGGTGATGTTTCTAGTATATTCTACAACCGGTCTCACCCGATCAATTTTGCCTATGTCCTCCAAAAGAAGGTCAAAGCAATAGGTCGTACAAGGGGTCCAACAGAGTGATGGATGTCTCTCTTTAAGCAATCTTTCAACTGCCACATATGTTGTTGCATTGTCAATGATAACTTGCACGACATTCTCGATGCCCGCCTCTAGGACAGCCTCTAAAAATTTGATGAGGGTGCGGTCCCTTCCATCCATCCACCTATCTGAAAGAATAGTGCATGTAAACTTTTACCACTACTCATAATGATCTTCCATAATTGACTTTGCATCTTCATTAGCATCATGGAGCGACCTCTCACTTAAGTCTTTTGGAAAGTGTCTTGTACCCTTTCCCTACACGGGCTTTTCGCTACATTGAAGGAAAAGTTGTAGTACCAAAAATTCAAACATGCCTTACCTGCTTCTACGTGTGTTTCTTTGTTCCACCTTGTACCTTGTAGCGAAGGTTGTGCCCCAGATATGTTTCTAGATATAAAAAAAATCATGTGACTGGCTTTTGTTCGAACTGGATGAGGTGGATGTGCCTCGCATGCGTGGACCACAACTAGAACCCAAAATCTTTGTCATAGCTACCTCAATTTCTGTTGTCGATGCAGCAACAATGGCTACTGCTATGGTTGCTTGTACCCTTAACCTCTCTACTTTCTTCTCATACAACAATGCAAGCTTTGCAATCATCTCTCTTTTTGTCTCTTTCGTGGTATTTGTCGGAGTGGGTCACAATCGAAAATCGGTCTGGATAGGATTGAATGTACGAAGAAATTACATGTGTGTAATAGCAAAATCAAATGAGCCAAAAGAAGCTCATTACTCAACAATCGAAATATTGCAATATTAGCATTAGCATCATTAGCTATAAAAACTGTAGGAAAGTACATTATATAAGTGAAAGATAAACATGTCCTCACATCCTACTAAATGTGGGATTATCTTTCACAATGACCTAAAAGACACCTAAACAAGCTAAACATGTGTTAGAAAAAACCATTAAATGGATCAAAAACCTACACTAACACCCCCTTAAATGTAACTAAGGTGGGTAGTGGAATTGGGTCTCGACACGAAGCATTGTTAAGGTACCCAAGTACATAGAAATGCCCCCAGAGGAGGATATCGGAGTTGCTCAAACCCAAGAACCCACAAATGAAGATACTTGCTCTCAGTGAAAGGCTTGGTGAATATATCAAAAATTTGTTCTGTTGTCTAGATGTAGCAAAGATCAATGACTTGCTCATGGATAAGCTCCCGAATAAAATGCATGTGAATCTCGATATACTTGGTCCACTGATGGAGGACCAGATTCCTGCAGATCTAGATTGTGCTTTGGTTGTCACAGAAGATGATTGTTGGTCGTCGAAACTGGATGCCAAACTCAGTGAAAATCCCATTAAGCCAAATAGCCTCATTGGCAACATTAACAACTCTGTATTCTACCTCAGTAGAAGATAAAGCAATAGCATTTTGCTTCTTGCTTGACTAACTAATTGAACTTGAACCAAGGGAGAAATTGTAACCTGAAGTAGACTTACAATTTTGAATATCGTCAACCCAATCTAAATTTGTACAACCAATCAAGTCGATGTCGATACCTGCTCCATAGTGAATCCCAAAACTACGAGTACCCCGAATGTAGTGGAGAATCTGATTAACTGTTTTCCAGTGCAGCTCATGTGGTTTTTGTATAAATCTAGAGACTATGCTCACTGCATATGAAATATCAGGTCTAGTGTGTGTAAAGTAGATAATATTGCCAACAAGTTGTTAATATGAAGTAGCATCAACCAAAGGAGATGGACAATCAGCCTCAAGCTTCACGCCAGATAGAAAGGAGTCGGAGTTGGCTTACATCAGTGATGTTAAACTGTGCAAGCAAATCAAAAGCATACTTGGATTGTGCAATAATGATCCCGGAGTCAGACTGAAAAATTTCGATCCCGAAGTAGGGTAACAAGCCCAAGATAGTCATTGAGAACCTGCCAGACAAAGCAGTTTTCACTGCTACAAAAGTGGACGAACTCCCTGTAATCAATAAGTCATCCACATAGAGAACTGGGATCAACAGTGAATCATTCTGTCGTAAGATGTAAACATTTGAATCAGAATGGCATTTGGTGAACCCAATCAAAAGAAGAGAGGACTTCATCTCGACATACCAAGCTTGGGGAGCTTGTTTGAGGCCATAGATTTATGCAGTTTGCAAACTGAGGAATCTTCCACAAATCCTTGTAGTTGCTCTATGTATATTTCTTCTTTGAGGTCACCGTGAAGAAAGACACTCTTCACATCCATCTGATGAACATCCCAACGATGTGTTGTGGCAATAGCAAGAGTGAGTCGGATTGAGTTCATTTTGGCAACTGAGGCAAATGTCTCAGAATAGTCAATACCAGGTACCAGAGAAAAACCCTTTGCTACCTAACGTGCTTTGAACTTGTCTAGGACCCATCTGCTGCAAATTTTATTCGATAGATCCACCTACATCGAACAAGTTTTTTTCCCTTACGAAGAGGGACTAAATCTCAAGTGTTGTTCCTCATCAAGGAACCATACTCCTCTTCCTTAGCAGTATCCCACTCAGGAGTGCCTACTGCCTTGCAAAATGATTACGAATCGAAAGCAGATGCAATGAAAACATGTGGGAACCTGGAATTGTGAATGTGTTTCCCTGTTGTCTGATGGATATTCAACCCATTGGCCAGCACTTTACAGTGTCTTTCTAGCCCAAAAAGGACTAGTGCTCGAAGAGTTAAGAAGAGATTCCTCATCCTCTGAAGATATTATGGGAGGAGGTAAGTCCTCATCACTACTCTCATCATCAAAACTAGAAGAATCAGGGTCATCAGAAAGTTGCTCAAGCAGATCTGAATCATCAGAAATGTCATCAAATCCCAATGCGTCTAAGGGGAGGAGTGTCATGTGTGGAGTCTGAAGGACCCTCTTGAAAGCAAACACTCTTTTCAATGAACAACTCATGAGTGGTGGGATGGACCCTGTATCCCTTAAAACCTTCAATATATCCAACAAATATGCAAGGCTGACTCTGAGGTTCCATTGCCTTATGTTTCTTCATGGGAATGTGAGCCATAGCAGGAGATCCAAACACCCAAAAGTGCTTCATTTTGTGTTTCTGACCACTCCAAGCTTTAAAAGGAGTGACTCCCTTCAATGCTTTATAAAAAACTCAATTCTTGATAAACAAGCATAGTTGATAGCCTCAGCGCAATACTGAGGTGCAAGAGACTTGGAGTGTAGCATACAGTTGGTCATTTCCTTCAAAAACCTATTATTGCGTTCTGCAACACCATTCTACTAAGGACTATATGGAACTGTACATTGTAATTCAATCCCCTCTGAAGTGCAAAATTGTTCAAAACAATTATTGACATACTCATCACTATTGTCGGTGCGCAAAATCTTTACGGATTTACCTGACTATTTTTCTACAAACGTCTTGAAGTCCTGAAAATGGTCAAAGACCTCTGATTTCAGCTTAAGAAAATACACCCACGTGTACCTCAAAAAGTCATCGATGAAAGTAAACATGTATTTAGTCTCGTTGAATGAAGGTTTTGGAAATGGACAAGCGATGTCACTATGAACAATCTCCAATATCTGTTCAGCTCTCTATGATTTGCCTTTGTCATACTTCTCTTCAAGTTGCTTACCAAGTATGCAACCCTAGGAAACTCCGTTAGAAAACTCGACTCGTGGCAACCCTAAAACCAAGTCATGACGATTGAGTTGCTTCAAGTAGTGATAGTTGAGATGGTCGAATCGCTCATACCATAATTTATCCACCCCATCTGAATGAGTGAATAGTGCAGTAGAGGGTTGATCAGAAGCAAAATGTGAAAAAGTATATAATCGTGACTAGTGATCTGCTTTCTCAAATGCAACAATGGAATCATTGTTTGCTTCCCTAATAACCACTGAATAAGGTGTGAACTCAACTCTCTTGCCCGAACCGATGTGAGTGATCTGATAAACAAATAGGATATTGGTGAATAAAGAGGGAAGACAGAACATCCTGAAATGTCCCATCATTCACTTCAACAGATCTTCCACTAACTTCTACAGAAGTATTGTCACCCAACAAGATGGAAGGCATAAAACAAGGCTCCAAGGATGAGAACATGCCATGTGATGAAACCATGTGGTGTGATGCACCAAAGTCAATTACCCATGTGGAAGGTTGGGCTTTGCCCTTATCTATGTCTTTTTTTACTATCTTTTGCTTAGAAGACTTATGTGTTGATGAACTCTAATTAAAAGAATCAAGGACACTAATATTGTGCTTCTTGAACACCTAAGTCAATTAGTCAATCTGCTTCTTCATGCACTTGGTTTCATCATGCCTATATTTCTTACAGTAGGCACATGTGAGTCACTTTTTTGGGCTTCCCGTCTAAAGAGGACTCTTTTGATGCTTTTGACTTAACATCAAATTTCTAACCCTTTCTTTGCTTTGGGTCCTCCTTGTTTTGTTTCTTCTCCTTGCTACTGGAAGCCTTCTGCTTGTCATGACTTACAATTAAGGCATACAATTTAGATGACTTCAATGTTATTTGAATAAGTTTGTCTTGCTCCCGACTCAAGTCAGCAACAAAGTCATTCAAGGACGGCATGATCCACGTAGCTCCAAGGGCACGCTTGGTGGCATGGAAGGTAGAAACAAAGACAAAATAGTTGGATCCCAATTTGGCAAAGATGGAAAGAATCAATTGATCATCTTTTTTGTCAATGCCACACAATTTCAACTGCAACCTAAGTGATTTGACCTTTGTGAGGAAGTCTTGTATTGTATCAAAATCGTCTAGGTTCAAACTGATGAGCTCATCCTCCAACTCATGACCTCTCATGATACCCTGCTTCCCAAAGAGTTTTTCCAATGTGATCCATACTTCATTAGAAGTAGTTGCAAATTCAATATGAATAAACAAGTCAAGAGACATAGATAGGCATAGTAGTTCATAGACTTCGTCACTCATGTTGTACAACTTCACCTTCACTGCATCGAGTGTCGGTTCTTTTTCTGTACCCATAGTAATCTAGTTTAAGCTTTTACTCAAGAATATTTGAACATAGGTTTTCTACTCGTGATAGTTGAACGATGTAAGAATTGGGACATGACTCTTACCCATGGTGCAGAAAGGATGTGTTGAACTTTATATGCAAGAAAGACAATGAAATACAACCCCCCTAAATCTGTAGATATTCAATTTTACAAGCACGAGAATATCACCAATGTGTAGAGCTCAAAAAAACTCGAGTGCCCGAAAAGGAGTTGTTGCCTTAAAGGAATTGAAGTTTGAAAGTTTCTTGCTCGCAAAAAATAATAATCTCCACTTTGCATAAATTTGAAAAGTTTTGAGTAGAAAAAATTTTGGTGTGCAAAAAGTTTGGCCAACTTTTGTAAGGAAAAGTTAAGCCCCCATGGGTTGGTTGTGACCAAGGACTAATATTCCCATGTGACCAAGAGGCTAAGGAGTAGGATGAGGGCACTAAGAGTTCTGACAGTACCAGTTCTTCCCAAAGTTCCAACAGTGGAACTTGGAATTGTCAGAGTAATTGGAAGTTCCAACAGCGGAACTTTTGACTGCGAATGCAGTTGGGAGTTCTAGCAACTGAGGGTCTTGATTGCCAATGCAGTAAAGACTTTCGTTGTCGGGATTTTGCACTGCGAGAGCAATCCAGATGTCCGACAGTCGCAGTGAAGGGTTGCCAATGCAGGTCAAAACTTTGTCGTCGAAGATGGAGGCGTCGAACATAAAAGGCCCTTCTGCAACCGTCGAAGATGAAGACTGTTGGAGTAGTCAAGCATTCCGACAAGTGCAAGCAGGGATGAAATTTCCACCAACCATGAAAACCTCAAATCCGATACGCCTCTGAAAAAACCACCAATGACCCACTAAGGATCTCCAAAAACTCAAAAATGGATTTTCCCTTGGAGAACCCAACTATATGGATTTGCGCAAAATCATCGAAAAATCTCCAAAACCCTCCAAAAATGCCAAAAATCAATGTCACAAAACTAGGTCGTGTTTACAGCGGATCCTAGGGTTTTGACACCTGAATCCAATGGCCCAGACTATTTTGCATGAAAACCTACCAGATGAAATATGACCAATAGGAGACAGCTTTCTCTTGTTCTTTTTTCTAAATCTGGATCAACAGAGGACCCCAGAAAAAGAGCAAAATCCAAAAAATAGTGTATCTTCAATAGTTAGGTCAATGAATAGCAGATCTGTGACATGCATGCTAAAACTCAATATTTCACAACAGTAACAAGGACATTCATTTATCAAAAAATTTATGATACCATGTCGGAGTGGGCCACAATCAAAGGATTGGTCTAGATAGGATCAAATGCACGAAGAAATTTCCTGTGTAGTAACGAAATCAAACATGAGCCAAAAAAATCTTAATACTCAACAATCGAAAGATTGCAATATTAGCATTAGCATTAGCATCATTAAACATAAAAGCTTTGGGAAGATACATTATATAGGTTAAAAATAAACATGTCCTCACATCCTCATGAAAGTGGGATTATCTTTCACAATGACCTAAAAGACACCTAAGCGAGCTAAACATATGTAGGGAAAAACCATTAAATGGAATAAAAACCTACACTAACAATATTGGGACACAGCGTGACATCGCGGCAAGGAATGCATGCAAATATGGTACTTGAGGCGATTGATGCCTCCAAAAATCTTATTCACACAAAACGTACAAATCACACTCCCATGGGATGGTTCAGCGTGTATGGCATACTTTCAAGCAGCAATACGACCTTTAGCGCAATGATTGTCACTTATTGATGATGACCCTGATGTGGCGTTGAATGCCATTGTATGCTAACAGTTAACCTGCAACATGTTTAAATGCAAAAAAAATTAAAAAGCGTCATTTTTTTTAAGAAAAATTAAATCGTAAAGTTGTAAATTTAAACACTAAACCATATGTATAAAAAAAATTAAAAACATCTAAAAAAAACCTAAACCATAAATTTGTAAAACTAAACACTATAAACAAAAAAAAAACAATTTTATTCAAAAATTATGAAAAACTAACGTAAATCATGAATAAGAATTATGGGAGTGAATGGAATGCATATAAATTTATCAAAATGTTTAGAAACCTAATATTAACGATTCACAAAGAATTTACATGCTTGAGCGGGGGCAAGGGCGGGCAGGGGGAGGAACTAACCTGGAAATCGAATTTCCTCAAATTTGTTGTAGAATCCGCTACAAGCTCCCTCCAATTAGCTCAAACGATGCTCAAATGTTGTGTGATGAGAGTGTGGGGGCATGTCTGCTTAAAAAGAAGAAATTTATGTGTAAAATTTATTGTTTTTTCAGCATTTTTTTCCGAGTGGATTGCATGTTCAAACGCAGATGAGTTCGAGCACATACTCATAAAGCACTAGTGAGCACTCGTAGCGAGTACTATGCAAAAACTGACACATAGTTTCCAAAATCACCAAAAAGAGCCCGCGAGTATAAATGAAGTATACTTGCGGAGCATAATTTTTGGCGAGTACTTGCCAAGTATTCTTACTATGGTTTCTACTATGGTATCTCTCTACAGACCTCTATCTCACTCTAACCACAAGGAAAAACAAGTGGGAAGCCTCAAATAAACAACTTTTTCTTGGAGCTTTATGATAGCCAAACGATAGCCATTCAGTACATCATTACATTCACTAACTAATCATAGTCACTCATTACAACATTATCACATATGATTCCATAATGATCCTTAACTGAACCTCCCAATAAACCCTTCAAGAGACCTAATATCCCCCCATGAGGCCTTCAAAAAATGCTCATGCAAGTGTTTTAGGAAACCCCCACACAAACCATCCAAGATACCCTTAGAGAAACCTTTTGCAAACATTGCAATTAACGACATTCATGTGCATATTTATTATAAATATTTGCTTTATTTCTTTAATGATGACAGTTGAAATGTCCAATTAGAATATGTATACAGGACATCTGATAATGTTCTAGAACAAGCAATGAATGGATTAGGAAAGTAATGAAATTCATGACGATAGATATCAATAAACACCATTGATTGCAAGGTTGGAAAGGCTCGTTAAATAAATTTTCCTCATAACTGTTCTGATCATTAGTTTTGAATATCTAAAGGTATTTGAGGCATTTTATGTTGAAAAGAGAATAAATGCCTAGCACAATCAAAAGTGAATAGTTTCTTATGTTCAAACTATTAATGGAATTAAAGGAACTAATAGAAAGATAATATTGACAAAGAAATAAAGAAAATCTATTAATGCTTCTAAAATAGGTCAATGGGATTCGTGTATGGCTTACAATAATCACAGAAAGGGTAAGCAACTAAATAAGAGCAAAAGATAGGTTTACCAGAAAAAATAAGTTCAAGAATGCATGGCAAAAATATCCCTATAAGATATGAAAGAGAGAAATGAAGTGACTCCGAGGAGAGGAGCAGTTGGTTGAGGAGAGGAAAATCCCCACTCATTGACAACTTGTAATGCTATTTGATGATGTTATCTGGGGAATGGGTTGAGTAGAGCTAGCAGAGTCAGAGATACTCACTGAAGTATAAAAATACTCCACGCAGAGTAAAGTGCAAGTTCACCTAATGACCAAGGTTGATGTCCCCTAGAGGTCAGAAATTTAATCATACATACCTAATTGCAAGATATGAGCTGACTTTGGAAGGTCATTTTTCAACCAATTCTGACAACCAGATCTAACAATGTGGGCCAATGACTATTCTCCATTCTTTCCCTGTTAGCATGGTACATATCTAGACAAATCTCCCTTCGTATCCCTTATAAAGTAGGCTAATGACCATTCTCTCTTCTTTCTCTGTTGTCATGCCAAAGTGCCTATTAAATATTAACATGTCAGTGGTCATTCACAAAGCAATAATCACCCAAAGTGTTATTTTCCAATCACTGGAAGCCATGTGATTACTCTATTTTGTTTTTATCTTAGATATTGTATAAAATGAGAACAATAGCAGCGAATAGGTAATTGTCTCTAAATATGAAAAAATCATGTCAGCAATTCAACCTATTCGATACACATTAAATGTGTAAGTAACCATCCACAGAAGAAGAATGACAAAGTATTATTTGCCAATCACCTGAAAATATGTAATTGCACTATTTCCTTTTTATCTTACAAATACAATATAATCTTAACAATCACAAAAATATGCATTCTCAACATGAAAAAAAATAGCACTTCAAGTACTGCATAGCAAAAGATTGTATTTGTGTTAAGTATGGAATCTAATGTTTGATTAATAGAAAAGATGTATGACATAATTATAAGTAGACAGATTAATTAAGGGGATGATCAACCAATGTGTAATGTTATTAAATCAATTTTCAATTTTGATATTAACATATGGTTACGAACAGACTATTGTGTCTAACTGTGGTGCCGATCACAACTTATTTCTACATGAACGCTTTGCCATCATATTCCTTTCAACTGTATGCAGTATTCATTCCTGAGAAAAGTGTTTATGTTATTTTTTCAACTATTCTAAAGTACACTTAGGCATCCATAATGTTGCCCTAATAAACAAGGAATGGTCTTCAAAATAATACAAAATATAATAAAGATGTAAATTACTTATGATGGCTTATTCCCCCTTGAAAGTAAAATTTTGAGAACCTAAATTTATGATGATGTTTAAAGCATTTAGTTAAGCTAAAGGTTCGATACCATGGTGACATCCAACCTTGCAAAAATTGAAATATTGCTTACAAAAACATTAGTGTATAGTAAGAAAAATAATTAAATCTTCAGAAGATGCTGTTCTTTTTAACCATATTTAGCCAATGGAAAATATCAAGACTAATAAATTCAAATGGGATATAATAAAATCAACAGTAAATTATCCAAAGAACACATTTCAAACGGAGTATCTCAGCATAGTAAAATCAATACCATACATAATACCTCCATCACTTCCATTTATGAATATTAATAGATCTTCAACCGATCGCTCATCAGTATGCTCTCCCTCTGCTTCAACATTCTAAATCAAAACATATAAAACAGTAATTAGTGAATTTCTATCACACAATAAATGGTAAGCCTCAGTACCATAAAATTAACATATTTCAAGCACTGGTACAAGCAAGCAAATAATCCCTAAGCTTACAATGTAAAATTACCATGAGTCCAATTTTAGTGAAGTCATCCTGAGACAATAAAGGAAGCTTTCTGTGTCTCGTAGATTTTGGCTTGACACTACATCGAATGTTCAATTCCTATGATAACTAGTTTTGGTTAAATTATTTATACATTGTAAAAATTAAACTAGTTTACATTAAATGTAATAGTACACCTAACTTACAATTTAGACTCCACTTTGACCAATAGGAATACCAACTTACCGGTAACATAATAAGGCTACTAGAAGCATTCACCCCTTGGCAAATCTCAGGTTGTTCTTGAACTATGTAAGCACAAAAATGTGTGCGAGTACCTAGATTAAAATTACTTTTTAATGATGACAAAGCTATATAGGATCAATTCATTTAGACAGAAAACAAAGAAAGAGAAAACAGAGTTAATTAATGATCTCAAGAGGCCAAAAATGGCCAATGGGATTTAAGTGAGAGAGAGTGCAAACTAACTACAATGTCCAATGGGACTAGATTACTTGCTGGAGGTTTTGCAAATGGGGTAGCTAATGCGATTCTGAATTTGGGGGAAACTCCATGGTTAATCATGTTTGAACCAGAATAGCATTGGGATGGATGACATCCCAAGAAGTCTCGATGCTTCATCCCTCTGAGCATCATCTAGATGCACTGAGTGCCACGTGGTCCATTCATGCTTATGAGAGATGAATTATTGTGAACCCCCTACTCATGCAATATGGGTCATGATTATTGACTCAATATTAGCGCAGCTAATTCGCTGAAAATGATATTACATGATGTACTCCAGAAACACCAAATGTATAACGATGAAAATTTTAGGAAGCTCCACAATGAATTATTCATAAGGCACAATAATTGCTGAAGGTTTTGTAAATGGGGTAGCAAGCTAAGCAGTCTTGAATTTAGGGGAAACTCCATGGTTAAGCGTACTTGAGATGGAGTATTTCTAGGCTATGTGACCTCTCAGAAAGTCTTGCCACTTCATCCTTGTAAGTATCACCTAGATGCAATGAGTGCCAAGTGAACTATTCATGCTCATGAGAGATTGCCTCCATATTTAAGCATTTGATTCTCGAATAATGGCATTACATAGCACTCTAATGTCATTGAAACTCTAACATTCTAAATCCTAAATGAAAACATTAGTAAATGTGAAAGTAAAATTAAACACAAATACTAGTAGTAAAATAATTCAATGAGATCAGAACAACCAATGGAAGGAAAGACAGCTGAGACAGAAGTTTATCACAGACCAGAAAAGCAAAATGAACTTCAAATTGGAATGCAGATTTGGTGCAAAACTAGCAATAATCTTGCAAGGCACGTTCAGTTTTCAAATGACCATAATTGGTTAGTGTTGATCATCACACTGTAACAGCACCCACGATCAAAGTATATTTAATGGGAAGCTATGGTGATTTAATCCAGAACAACCTCTAGAGAAGGTTGGCTCTTCTATCCTAATGCTACCTAATGCTTTGCAGAAAAATGGAGAGAGAAACAATACTGAAAGCATAAAAAAGATGATGTGCCAAGATGGATTGGATCATCCCCCAAATGAAAGAATAGCACAAAACAGCCATTATTCCTTGAGTTCAATGTAAATAAGCACAACTAACTTTATGCAAGAGGTAAGAAAATTAATGTTGAAAGTAAAACTTACAGATTATACCATTCACATGAAATTTGGGCCAAGCGTAGAGTATTAGGCACATAATCTTTGTATAATGCTTTAGAAAGATATACACTTGCATGCAACTTCAAAGGCTGGGCAAGATTGAGCTGTAAAAAATAAATGCCAAGGCAAAGAGATATTCACAATGAGGGTAGCCGACAACTAGAAAAACTATGACTTAATCTAACCAACAAAAAAACTGTAATCCACAAAAGGATAAAACAAATGCAATTTGCACATGTGCATCCACAGAAAAAATGCCCTGATATTAGATCCGTAATTAGCATGAATATTCCATAGCTAACTCATCAATACAAACCCTAACTTAATCCTAACAACTCAATTGCTATACTTGCTGCTTTGCATCAATTATACTCTTGAAACAGATATTAATGGTGCTTAAACTGAATTGGAAAATCGCTGGAATGTAAAGGCAAACTGAACAACATGTGCAAAGTAAGCAACTACTTAAAGAATACAATAAACATAAAGAATACAATAAACAAAGTTGCAAAGAAGCATTGGCATAAGATTGCCCTGGAGAAACCCAATTTGGGAAAACTTCACGAGAGTAAGGTATTTCCTCCTCTTGCCACTATCTCCTCCTCAATTATGGGGGTACCACCTTCATGAGGTCTTCATTGACAATCATTATAGTACAGCATGCCCAAAACCCATACTTACTACTTCACCACTTGCTTACACACAACCTAACTTCCAACAACAACAATTGAGAATAAACAATAGGAAAACATCAATGAATACATGGACGATTCATTGTTTGACAAAAACCAACACTAAACTACTCATTGACCGATTGCCTTTGCCTTACCACAAAAGCATACATATAATAAATCAAGAGTGAAGCACGAGAAACAAGAAGAAATGGACTAGAAATGGAAGAGACATCATTTGCAACCATGGCTTTGTCTATGTCTTGGCCACGAGCAAAACTGTTGCGACGGTTACATAAATGCAAGGGCGCTTTTGTAACAACCACCTATCGAAACCAACAAGTTTGTCACCTTCAACGAAACTGTGTCTTTCTACAGCAAGAACCTATCGATGACCTCTTGTCTAAGATGTACCAATCATCTCAAACCTAACATTGTCTCTATAGACCCCTCTGTACTTGTAATGTCTCCATTTTTATGCAATATTGCTCCATGAGCTTTTGGCCAGTTTCCGAGTTTTCCCATAAACTTCTAGGTGTGTTGGGGAGAACTCCAAACTTCTTGGAGGATGTAGGTTCAATATTTATGGGTTTCTATTTGTGGCATTGAGCTCAGTGGGCGTTAAGGATCACTATGACACATTCAAAAGTGATTTCGGACTCTTGAGGTGTTCTCCAAACTTCTTGGAGACACGTCTATTTATAATAAGTCACCCAGTTTGCATCAATCATCATCCCAAACCTTCAAGATCATGTTGGTATGGTCAAATTTGCAATTTGCATCATGTTGGGACTTTCCGTAAATTGGGTGAATTATTGAAGTCATTTAATTAAATTATCTACTTAAGTTATCTAAAGTTGGGAATATTAAAAAGATAAGTGTAATAGCTCATTGGAAAGATGAGAAAAATATTATTTGATGCACACATTAAATTACACGCTAGGCAAGGAAGACAAAGTGAACAATGAAAAAAAGATTATTTTTATGCGAGGAGGAAATTAAAGGAAAAGTGAAATTATATTTTATTTTCCCTTGTCACCCTAAAAGTTTCTTTAAAAGGAGTTGAGCTCATTTTGAAGGTATGCTTGAATATTGTTTTCAGAGAATTGTTCCCATGAGAAAGACCCTGCGTTCTCCTAATTTCTTGAGGACATAAACACTCCACAAATTACTAGTTTCGGTGGTGAAAGATCCACCCTAGCTGGTTGTGGTGATTTCACATAGAAATCACACTTGTGTTGAATGCAGAAGATTTGAACAATTTCATATAGAGATTGTCTTTGTGTTGAACGCATGTGTCATTTTGATTCTACAGTGTTGGTTATTATTTTGTGGATTTCCAGGTATTTGGTTGTCAATTGCGAGTTTTGGGTTTACAAAAATATTTTCAGATTTGTGTGTAGATTGTCACATGTTCGAAATACTGGTGCAAAAGGTTATATTATTTTCTCTGGTTTGTGTATTTGCCTACTAGAATATTTTATTGACAAATTTGTGGGATTTGTCAAAAAATACAAATTTGTGAGAAATAATAGAAGATTTGTTGGTTTGAGATATTACAACGAATATTATACAATTAATGGAACTAGGGTTTAAACTCTAGGCTTATTAGCGTCCATTGTAGGAAAGCGCTTCATATTAGAGTGGCATTATATTTTGTGACTTTCTATTGGCTGCAGCGCAAGTTAAATCCACTGCAGCCTATCTATTAAGGAGAGACGTGAAGATTGAAGGATGCATGGGTGAGTAGGAGCTTGCATGGAGTCTTTGGATGGTTAAAAGAGTTTGGGGAAGTCAAAGAACTTGTGTGGGTTCCAAGAAGGGTCGCTTCCATTGAGGTGTTAAAGATACATTTTATGAATAATGTTCATACGCTAGAGTCTTAAGGAGGATTGTGAGTGTTGGGAAAAGAGGTGCAACTTCTAGTTGAAGGGGTTCAGAGATTTTGGAGAGTTAGCTGCTCCAGTTTTATGGTAGCTGTTTGCTACAGTAGTATATAAAAATCTAAACAGCATTGGCAATATTGTATTCAACCATTTTTCATTGTTTCTGGGCATTTCAAAGGTCAGGAATTTCTAAATATTTCATCTCTGTAACTCTGATTGTAATATCAGCTGTTATATTGTGCTCTGTATTCTGATTTTATATTTATACAAGGCTGCAAACTGTTTGTTTAAATGTCTATGGCCTATGTATGATCTGTGAGATGCAAAATGCATGATACATGCTCAAAATTGAAAACCAACTATACTCTTACCCTACAATCTGAGTTTGCGATTGAATGTGCAAGAATGCAAAATGTTTGACGAAATGTCTGCTCAATAGGAAACAGAGATTTGTTCTTACAGTACTTATCTTATCAACCTTCATGTCTGCAACTTCATGGGAAACAACTAAAAGTGTTACAAGTGGCATATTACATATTCTAAGAAAAGTGAATTAAGTAGCTCGGCTTGCTAACAATTCATGATCAAAAATGAAGATCGTACCTCCCCAATTAGGAGGCTTTTGGTCCCCAAAATCTCAAGAACTCATGAGGTGAGGAAATTTCTTCCCCACTTCCTCCTTGGAATACTATTTGGCCTTGCTTGGCAATTGTCCTTTCAACCCAACTTGTCAACTCTCCTCCACTCTGTGTGCTCTCTCCTCCTTTTGTAGCTCATCTTTATCCAACTCATACTGGCTATAAGGACTAACATCTTCAATGGAAGGTAGCAAAGGACCTTCTTCTTTGTCTAGCATGGAAATCTCAAAGAGACATAAGTTCTCAACATACACAACAAAGTATATCTTCATATAAGGAGACAGATCTAACTAATTTGAAAGCATTCTTACCCACTTGTTCTAGAATTACAAATGGTCCATATATAAGAGGCTTAATATTCTTAGTTTTCCATTGGAGTCTTTCTCTACTCAAGTGCAACCATACCTTGTCTCCAACAAAGAAAATTATGTTCGACTCTATGTTGACCAGGCCATATTTTGTAATTGGCTTATGACTCCCTTTATCTCTCTTGCACTTGGAGGTGTTGTTAGCCAAAATTGGCCACCATAGATGAATCACATTCAAAACTTTGGTCACTATGATCTTAACTTTGTTGATAGCCATCTGAAGAGTCTTGTCTTGATCATGGTTGGTCTCAAGGTGATAGGCTTTGTGTTGTTCTTGGTAGTTTTCAGAGTCTCTTAGAGTGGTCTAGTTACAAATTGAGTCAAATCACTTATTATTGTCCTCAAGTCATTCAATATAATCTATGAAAAAAGCCTTTTGCAATGTGTTTAGCATAGTTTAAGGTGACATTGACAAGGTTAAGGTTTGAGTGTGAAGTCAAGGTCAATCTTGAATCATGGTCAAAGAAGAAGAATGGTGACCCTTCAAGGAGGAATGTGTTCTCAGTTGAGTAACTAGACCAAGGTGCAAAGCTAGTAAGTCGATCACATTGCATTTTCAAGTAGTTTGGAGAAGTTAAGGTAGTTTTGGAAAGATTAAGGTATTTCATTTGCTTTAGTCTTATGGTATGTTCAAATGTTGTAATGAGACTTGCTAGGAAAGATCAAATATGAAGTTCTATATCATTGAATAGGGGCTCCTTATGTCATTTGACACTTGTGGAATGTCATGATATGTGTACTCGACCGTACATCTTGTTCATAATGTCTTAAGATTGCTTTTCCAAATTTAGAACACTTTTGTAACTACCCATCATCATTTTCTAACGTCCAAATGAGAGACAATGAAGAAGTTGCAGGGGAAGAAAGGTGGGAAACGCTTTGGTACATCATTCTACTATCGTACAGGTCAAGGGAGACTCCATGACTACCTAGTTCATCATCTCCAACAGTTCAAGAAGGTAGAACAAGCAATTTCTCGAAGAGAATAAGCCTATAAAGGTCTCTTTGCAAAGGTTTTCTATTGATGATCAACTTCCAAGCCTCTACAAGGCTCTCTCTAGTCTCCTCAAACTCAAATCCATGCTTGAGAATAAGTGACAGGCTCAGAAAAGGCAAAAACCTATGCCATTTTTCCATCAAGTTTCACAAGTTTGCTTGCAAGCCCAGGAAGGCCCAATGGTTTGAAGTTATTTCTTGGAAGAGAAAGAGAGTTGGATCCAAAGCTCTTGGGCAAAGGAGGGGACCCTAATGCCCTTCCAGTTTGTGGCATTGGTTGTTTGATCAAGCTCCCTAGATTTATAAACAATTGCTAAGAAGTTAAGGCATAAACAAGTGACTTCAAACCCCAGAGGCTCGGTTTTGAATGGTTTCAAGGCATGTGTGAGCTCGTTGTTGCAAATGGATGATCGTGTGAGACCATGTAAGACTCTACTAGCTCTCTCACACCATTTCCCAGTATCTACTTAGCACATGCCAGCATCATAAGAGCAAAACCTCCATTTGAGTGAGTTGTAAACCTAGATGAGAAGCCACAAGCAGCGTTTTGGTTGATGTTGCATGTTTCCCTACTTCTAGCAGTCCCCAAGCAATCTCTAGTAACTCCTCCTGGTAATCTCCTCAATGGCAGATAGCAGGTCATACAGGTCATTGGTCTTAGTATTCTCTATAAAGGTTCCAAGTGTGAAGGAGTGACTACAAGATTGTGACATGAAAGAGTAATGTTTGGTCTGAACATGTGAATGCCATGCTTCAAGAAGAGACTTCCAACAGTGTAAATAACCCTCAAGAGTTCCTTCAGATACTTCCCTAACTGATAGTCATGTGGAGAACCCCAAAGCATTCTTTCAAAGCAAGTTTAAGACAAATCTTGTTAACCTACAAGTCTGCAGACCTATAAGTCAACATTTGTACCTAAAACTTGGAATGAGAATGTATATGGGGTTTGTGAAGACATGTTTTTGTGCTCTCATCCCTATTACAAGATCTCTATAATCTTTGAGGTCACACTCTTTGTAATATTCCAAATCAGAATATTTTACATTAATTTGGTTTTCTCGAAATTCCTTTTTAAAATAATATTTTAAATAATAATAAAGTCAAATTAGATTAATTGTTTATTTCTGAATACGGATTTCGAATATTACAAAATTACACCACAAGGGGTTTCGTCCTTGGGTTAGATAACAAGGATTTTCGTCCTTGTATCTGGGTTATGCAATTAAGGGGTTACGTCCTTAAAAGCCATTGTAAAGCAACTGCTTATACAAGTTATATATTTAATACATAATTGGATGAATGCCTTTTTTCCACTTCAATGAATGAATATAATATGTCATAACCTCTCCATCAAACGTTGTCTTTCCCAAGAGTGGTGACTATTTGTTTAATGAAGGCTGACTAAATTAATTTAACATTAGCGATTGTAAATAATTAATGATGATAATTTTTCCTTTAATAGGAATGCTTAAACCAGAGTGTATTGTCCATGCATTGCTGCGATTTGTTGCCCTTGTATTGGCTAACTGCGTTTTATTTGCCTTGTGTTCATTGAGTTCTTGAACTGGCTATTGATTGCGTTGTTATTCCTTCTTGACTGTTGCACAATTGTTAGAAGTGGAATTTGACTGCTGCGATTTCGATTAAGGGTGAATTTTGAGGATATTACAGACCTCCCTTCCTCAAATTGCTTGTCCACAAGCAATTGTAGTAAAAATGAGGATTTTATTTCTTCTTTCTTTGTATTTCTTCTCAACTTCTCAACATCATACTTGAGTCTCATTTTTCGCATTCAATCCTCCAACTGTTCCAACCTGTGTTTGAACTAATGTCTTCCTCTTCAATGATATAATGTCATATCCAACACATGGATGGGTTGTAATTGTGTTAATCCCACCATAGTTTGCTTATTCGGACTCGTCAATGGCTGGATTCCATTCGGGGTCAAATAAAAGCAAGAATACTAACTCGTTCCTCAACTTCTTGTTAAAATAATCAACCAATTGTTGCCTAGAAGAAGTGACTGTTATTCCATCTAGATGTAGCCATTGCCCACACCGATGATCACACGAATGATATGAAGAATCTGAGTTAAATTGGAAACTATGACCACCCTATCCTTTGTATTAGAGAATAATCGAAAAACACTAGAGAGCAATGAAGCTAGACACTGAAGTTTTCCTTGAGATCTGCTATCTCCAGATTCAAATGGATATTGCAATTTCTACTAGTGCAATCTTCCTTTTCCAATAGTATCTATTGAATCTTCTACAATACTAGAAGCTTGCTTATCACTCATTTCTTGAAAGAAAGTATTATCCACGAGTTTAGGATGATTACACAACTTCTGAAATAAATTAATTAATTGCAGAATGCTAAAAGAGGTATTAGCTGATTGTATCACATCTATTACAACCTTAAACTTGAAAATTTCCAAATATAGTGAAATCTGAGATGGTCAAATTTTGCAGAAAAGAATATACTATGTTTTTGATGGTAGATATTTATTGTTTATTGAGGAACTGTGGCATAGAATACAAAATTGTATCATTGTTTGTAAATCCAATGTTCTTGCCTGCTCAAAATCCTCTTCATACTTGTACTTTGGTCACAACTTCCTTTAATGGGTTCAGTGTGTAATCATTTGAATGCAAATAGAGGACCAAGAAGGTTCAGATTTGCAAAATCAAACTTTGCACAAAATTCATTTAAATGATTTTGCACAAGAGTCTCCATCAATAAAATTCTCTAAGGACAATTCAAAGCTAATAAAGCATCAATAGTCTTATTCCATACACAGTTTTTAAGTATGTGTACCTCATAACATACAAGAAGGTCGGGTTTTGAAGATGCTATTATATCATAATGTTTTCTAAATAGTTCATAGGATGTAATTAAGAGAGGATTCACATTGCCAATTTTAAAATCAATGAAATGTTCCTTTGCCTGAATTGTTGAGAATCCTCCATGTACTACCATGGCCGTGAGTCTTTCCACTCCAAACCACTTTCGAAACTCATACCCCCAGATCTGCACCAAGGACGATGGATTTACAACTAAAGCACATTTGAACGCAGTTGTAACCTTCGTTACCTCTTCCCATCGATCTTGTCTATAAGATTTTTTAATTTCCTTCGTTGGAAGACTTATTATTTGTATTATATGGGAAAGGGTGATGTCGAAATCCGATGACTATTCATTTAATAATTTCAATTCTTCACCAAACAGATGCAAATAAACTATTACTAGAGTGTGAACCCGCAATTCTCCTTGTTAATCCCAATGACATGAGGATCTGTCTAATACTATTCTCAAACACTTTCATGTGTTTGTTATCGACACATAAGAAAACAACAACAGTGCGCGCTTTAGTCTGTTGAAAATATCAGAAGTACAATTTTATTGGATGCCACGTCTCCATGTTTTTTTGTTTGTTTTTTTAAAATACCAGGAGGTGTCCCCGCGACTATCCCAACGACTACAGCAACTCCTTGCCTCGGGCTTACCTTTTTTTTGCCAAGTTTTAGGGCGCTGAAGAGGCGAGATAGGCGAGACTAGTCCCCCAGGGACCCACGCAACCACTCGGAAGCCATGTGTGTCAGATAAACCCAGGCAGCGTGAATCGACCTCGGGACCTATATACCAGAGATAATGATCAAGATATGTATCTGTAAGTTTTTCCAAATGTTTGATTTCATAAAAGGGAATCAGAGAACTGTATAAGTCCATAAACGCAATTCCCACCTTTTAGAAGAAGCGTTGAGCAAGCAGGGGACGTTTAATACGTGATAAAGCCTCATGAGGATTGTCATATGTCTGTTCAAAAAGACATAACTCTTCTTTTTGTCGTTGATTTAATCGTACTGCAACACTATAAGACTCCTCCAACCACTCAAGTGCCAGCATCAATAGTTTAGTATCATGCTTATATGACAAAATTAGAAAAAGAATGGGAGAAAACTTTCTTAATTCTAGCCACTGCCCTGAAGTGGTATAGATAGCCACAGCTTCCTCTGGTGTCACATATGGACCATCTTTCACGTAATTATGTTGTCGTTCCTTTCTATTTTCAAATGGGTCTTCTTTTTCTCTCTCACAAAGCTTAAGGAGCTCTCCTGAGTAGTACAAATAGTGTTCAAGTGGCATAGGCCTCTGCATTGTTTCTGACATTTTTTTCTTCTGAGTTCATCCAATCCAATCTGCAAACTCTAATGTGTTTGGTACCGTTGCAAGGAAAAGTACGATATTGATATATCTTGAAAGAATTATAATAGCCTCCTTCCAAACAATTCCTCGCTCAACATCATTTACATAATGCACTTTATCAAATATAACCCATTCAATGTTAC
This sequence comes from Torreya grandis, assembly GCA_037957365.1. Lineage (NCBI taxonomy): Eukaryota > Viridiplantae > Streptophyta > Pinopsida > Cupressales > Taxaceae > Torreya > Torreya grandis. Next base: position 668,871 of record JARHVA010003646.1, read on the forward strand.
GGATAATGTTTGCTCCTTTGAAGAGCATAGACCTTAAAAAATTTGTTGTCATAATAAGGTAAGAGACATCTGATCTCAAGCTCATATCACCAGTCAGAAAACCAACATCAAACTTCTTATTTCCAAGCATATGGATATCTGAATCAAAACAAAATGGCATGGGTACTTGTATTCCTGGTAAGCCTTTTGATTCGTTAATTTCATCTACAATTATTGGTGCCATGTTACATGCGTCAAGGTTTCTTTTTTTCAAAGTTGCCCTGACAGTATCAGAGTCTCTAGAGTTAATATAACTAGCATCATTTGGTTTTGTTAGAGGTAACTCCTTCTCAGCCTCTTTGTCAAGAAACTTGTCACAAGTTTCCCCTGATTTCTTTCCAAGAGAAAGGGTCTTCTCTTCATCTTTTGAGCATGAAGCACGTGAAGTCTCCAAGGATTTTTCACTTTGCTTAATCGTATTGGTTGCCTATAATTCTGTTTTTTGTCCATAATTTGAGTAATATTCATCATAGTTTATTTCTTCTAGGACCTCTTGAAAATTGAATTTTTCTTCATATTCCGAGCTGCCATAACTATGATTCACGAACTCGTCTTCCTCATAGTGTATGTTTCCATTCCACGCCTCTTTCAACTCCAAAAAATTTAAAAAAAAACTCAAATACATGGTATGAAGATTCAAATTTTTGAAGATTTCAAGATTAGTATGGACAAATAAGTTTTGCATTCAGATTTTTATGATCTTGATATCTTTGGTTGAAGACTATGGGTATCGTCAATATTAATGTGTAAAAGAAGTTCATGAAGTTGTGGTATAATAGAGAAGATAGCTTTGCAATGTATCACACACACTTTGAAACAAATAAATGTCAAGGTAGAGGATGGCAATGAAACTAAATATTGTGAAGAAAGACATAGGAAAGAGTTCGAGGAAGGTCAAGAAGAATGTGAAGCAAATGAGCAAGCAAAAAGGAACTCTTTATCTACTCAAGAGATGGAGGAGCTAGCAAATGAAAAAGGTGGAAAAGGTAAAAATAGCAAAAAAAAGGGTTAAGAGGGCACATATAGCACAAGAAATCATTTAAGAGGTACAAATGGCAAAAGAAGAGACGAATGTTGTGGTATATAGATACCCACATCATCACGAGAGTCAAAAATCAAGGAGGCGTGTCTGGGGCCGTCAAAGCAACAATCACTATGGCTATACAAGGAATCAAAGGAACAATCACTATCAAGGAAACAGAGGAACAATCACTATGGATGAATATAGAATCAAAGGAGCAACTACTATGGAAATACATGAAATCAGTGTAGCAATCGCTATGGCTATGCATGGAAGCCAAAGAGGAACAACTAAGGTCATAAATGGAATCAGAGTAGCACAACAAAATATGGTACATGGAATCAGAGAATCAATCACTATGACGATGCATGGAAGCCAAGGAGAAGCAATTATGCTCATGAATGAAATTGAAGTAGCGCAATAGATTTTGGAACCAAGTTTGGAGAGCTATCACCTACCAAGATCACACAAGGTGGTTGGATAATCAAACATGGCAACAAGTGTGTAATGATTTGAGGAACACTCATTACTTGGTTTCTTCTCATGTTCTAAGGACAAAACATGTCAAGGAGGGATGGCATGTTATGTACCTAGGGATATGATATTATAAAGAATATTGGTTGATGGAGATGTCGACATATGGCACACATCCCTTTAGTTAGTTTATATTAGGTCAAATGGATAACTTATTAAATTAGTTATATTGGGAAATGAGTCGGCCTATGTTGGGATTAGTGGTTTACGCATCCGTTATTAATAATAGAGGTTCATATAAACAAGATGAATATCATTTTGAAGAATGCCAAGTGGCAAGTATTCTATTTGGTAGAAGCATATTGGAGGTTGTCTCCTTCAAAGGGGATTTCTCATAATGAGAGATCTTGTATAGTTATTCCAAGGAATATTGTATGGTGTTGCCCTACCTTCTGAGTAATTATTCTATTTCTAAATATATTTATAAGGATATTGCATATTATGGCATCGTGGCCCACAAACATCATGTTGTGTGATCTCTATTATTTTCTGCATATTGTTATTATTATTCAGCATATGTTGGTTATTATATGCGTGGATCTAATAAAACATCGAGGTCCGCTTGTTTGAAATGGTCTCCTTTGCTCATAGGATTGATTTTTCGGAGGACCACTTCCAATTCCCCTAGGTTGGATAGGTGGCATATTTCTGCCCTTTAAGGTTGAAGCTTCCAAATATAAGGCCTTCTTAATTGCTTCTTGAAGTGTTGATGAAGTAAAAGCTTTGAGCAAGCCTTTTAGAGATTCTATTAATCCTTTCGTGAATAATACTGAGTCTTTTTACAAACATGTCAGAAACCATTACTGCTAATCTTTGAAATTCTGCCACATATTCATCCACACTATTGTTTTGTTTTAATAGTGCTAATTCCCTAAAATTGACCTCGAGATCTGCCCTATCAAACATTTCGATCAATCGTTTGGCAAAATCGTCATTTAAATTGATATGGCTATGTCCTTGGGTGACCCATCCATGGAACCAGCATTCATGGGTTATACCTTCCAGATGGAGAGTCACAAATTTTATGGCTTCTTCTTCCATCATTGGATGTAATGAAAGATACATGTCCAACTTTTGTATCCATGCCCTAGCTGTACATTTGTTTGTACCATCAAAAGATGATAGTGACATTTTGCCTAATAAATGTTGCATATCCCTTTGTCTATTTTGGAGTTTGTATTCTGGCCGAGATGCACCTCCATTTTTTCTTATTGCCAGTTTGTAGGGTAATTCCCCTTTGGATTCCCTTCGTAAGTGATTGATATGCTTCGAAACAAGTTATAAGATCATCATTAAATGATTTTGGAATTTCTTCATCTGATTCTTCTCTCGGAATGAATGTTGGTTGGCAATGCTGATATGATGATGTGGGGCTTGTTTTACATTTGAGCTCAGAGATAGACAAACTAGTTTCTGCCTTTTGTGTATTGATATTCATCATCATTTTCATGGTCTGGGCCATTTGTGCCACTGTATTTGCCGATTGTTCTTGGCCTTGGATAAATTTATCTACCCTCTCAATATTTCTATCATCTATCTGTCTCCTCTTGCCTCCTTAATTTTAATTCTCCTTTCGTAATACAGAATATTCTTGTTATCTTGCATATGATTTTTTTATTCCACAGGGTAGTAGGATGGAAAGCTCTAATACCACTGTAATATTCCAAATCGGAATATTGTGCAAGAATTTGGATTCCTTGGAAATCCTTTTTGAAAGAATTATTGATTTTAAACTTGAAATAAAAATTTATATAATAAAATGAATTTTAATTCAGAATTTTCGAATAATAGAGTATTTATTCCACAAGGGGTTTCGTCCTTGGGTTACTTGATAACAGGAGTATTCGTTCTTGAGATCAAGTTATGCAATTAAAGGGTTACGTCCTTCAGAGCATTTGTTGATGCTTGTACAAAGTTGCATGTCTGAATGAATGTGATTGGACGCATTCTTCCAAACCAATGGCTGATTATTTATAGCTTCAAACCTTCCACTAAAAAGATGTGTCTCCTCCAAAAGTGGCAACTTTCCAAGAGTGGTGACTTTCCAATGGTTGGTTGTTAATTAATGATATTTACTAATTAATGTTGATTAATAACTAATGCGGTGTGGTGATTAATAACTAATGCGGTGTGGCGACCTTCCTTGAGTGTGGTGCTCCTCTTTGATTGCAGCGATGTCCTTGAGTATATTGCAGCAATTTCCTTTAGTATGAATGGCGATTTAATGACAACGATTTCCTCATTTAATTCCAGCGATCTCCTTATTGGGAATATTACAATTAGTCGCTTGTTTGTTGTTGTGAGATTGAATAAATATAAGGTACATTGTTAAGGCGACAAGTCAAGTATGAGGGAAATATGATATTTGGGTGTTCGTCTCTCAATGACTTTTTTAAAAAAACTAGGCCCGTAACCCTGAATCCCCAACTTTACCCCAAGGCACTCATCACCTATTCAAAGCTCAATCAAATCAAAGTAAGAAGCTATTCCCAGAAAAACAAAACACAATCGACCCTACAGAGTTAAGAGTTGCACAAACAAAGTAAAGACATGTGAAAGCACGAATAAGGATTTTGACGCCAATGAAATGTAGAAGGGTTGGTAAGGTGGGTTGGTTGTGCCCAACCCCACCCAAGTTCAAATCTCACAAGACTTTTGTAGGCCAGATGTGGTTGTTTGAGTTGCCTTAGTGGTTTTAGTGGTTAGTGGTGGTCGTTTGTGTCGGTTTAGTGGTTCTCAGGGATTGGGCCCCCTTGTTGTGCCCCAGATTCGGTTTGTAGCTCCAATCAAAAGCGATTATCTATCAAAAAAAAAGAATTGAGGTTTTGACAAAAAATAGCTATGTAGGTTTGCCCTTAACTTAGTCCAAAGGCCCATGTCAAGCCCAATCGCACAAAAGAAGAAATTATAGCATAGTTTACTTGTCGGATGTTCGTTGTTCGGGTGATGAGTTAATCATGCCAAAGGGCAAAGGGTGGAAAGGGGGAGAAACCCACTTTGGACTTATTTGTGCCTTCCCCATTGAAACTATGGCCCAAATGTTCATAATAGGAAAGAGTCCACAAGAGACAAACACGTATTAATCAGGGAAATAATGGCACCACCCTGCAAAATCTCAAAGTGTATAATAATACAGCATTCCTCAATAAAAAAATAATTTCAAAAAAAATCCCATGCATTCAGAAATTTGTGTGCTCACTGCAAAGAATTCAAGGGTAGTTGCAAAAGAAAGAGGTGTTACAATCAACCAAAGTAACAATACAAATGTTGTATCCCAGGTAAGAAGGTATTTTCCACTCTTTTCTCATCGCATAAAAGAGAAATGACATCATCTAGAGGGTGTAAAAAGGAAATTAGAACAATGTGAATCCCTTAATGAGCTTGAAACATCACAAGGGCACCCCAAGTAAGCACCACATATGAGAAGCGACGAAACATTTGGAATTATTATGAGGACAACAGGGTTGATGAGAGGGATTTCACACTTAAGTTCTATGGTATAAATCTATTCTTTGAGCATATATCCAAATTATAAAGGCCAATACATGATGTGTAGAAGTATGATTTAGGGAAGGTAGTCGTCCTAAACCATTTTGATAACCCTAATATTATTACTTGGACTGCTGAAACTTATGATGAGACCAAAGGTTAGTTAGGAATGCTGAAGGAAAAATTGTGCTTGATATAAATGCCAACAACATTAGAGAAATCTCGGGCTCACAAAGACTGGTCTAAAACCACTAAATATGAGACTAGCTGAATTGAAAAACATGAGTAACAATGGAGTCTACAGAAATGTTGAATTGCAGAAACATGCTAACGATCCTCAAGGTAGGCTTCATAGGGAGAGATACATGGAGGATGACATACTAGAACCCTTCAATATTACTATGTTTGTGTTGTACTTTCAGCATGTCATGTCAATGTTGTCTCAGTTATTTGGAAAGGAAGATGATATGTGGCTAACCAAGGCAAGGGCAGTTGTGCTAGTAGAAGTCATCCGCTACGCCAAGCATGTTACTTATGACCATGCCACATTGCTTTCAGACCAGATACATAACCAATTGGTTGTATATAGGAAGGAGGAGGTAGGGCCTAAGAAATTTAGGCATTATTCACAACCATGCCATATGTACCTGGCCACACATCACAAAGCAATGCCAACACAACTAGGGGTTAAGATATATGTACACGATGTCCAAGCCCAACAAAACTTCCTAAAGCTAGTGCAAACATGGACTACTCACTTGGATAAACATTGGCAATGGGCTTAGTACAATTACTTTGAAGATTACTTTGTCCAAAGTTTGTATAAGCTGTTGCATGGGAAAGAAAGACGGAAACCGAGTGTTTCCTCAATGAAGGTTCTTAGGACTCTACAATTTGCCCCTGAGACTGGTGTTACACACAACTGGGTTGATTGGTGGCTGACAACCGAGGGGACTTATGTTAGAGTATATGGAGCTGATGTGGCTCCTTTCATTCTCCCATTGCATGTGCCTTTGGTAAGTTGTTCCATGGGAAAGAAAGACACAAACCGAGTGTTACCTCAATGAAGGTCCCTAGGCCTCTACAATTTGCTCCTGAGACTGGTGTTACACACAACTTGCCTGATTGGTGGCTGACGACGGAGGGGTCTTATATTAGAGTATATGAAGCTGATGTGGATCCTTTCATTCTCCCATTGCATGTACCTTTGAGAACATTATGTCAAGATTTTATTAGAGAAATCACTTCTGCAGATGAAAACTTTGCTAGGGTTGGAAAACAAGGCCTTCTTACTTTTAAATCCACTCTAAGAAATTTTGCATTTGAACATAGATGTGCATTAGTGATTGCTACAAATGTTATATCCCAGCTATGTTTGAGAACAAAATAAATGAGATGTGATCCATAAGGAGTCATCAATGAAAAGAGGAAAGCCACTAGAAGAAGTGGCTATCCTCATGATTACATGAGTGGGAAGACCTATGTAGAAATTGTATGGATGGGAAAAAGGTTATGGATAGAAAATCCTCTAAAGTAGATTCTTCATGACAGAGCAAAGGAAAAAAAATTCCAACCCATCTTATGTTGGGGCATGCCCCAACATTTGACAATCCTGTTGGATGGAAAAAAACATTGGCAAACATTGAGAAATACATGGATCCTATGAAGGAAGAGAAGAAGCAAGCAGAGAGGTATGGTGATGCTGATGAGGAATCAGACACAGGTCTGTGATGGGTGTTCCACAGAGCCAGGCAATTGGCAAACAAGATGTTCAAAAGGAAGTTCCTACATAAAGTGTTTTTGGTGAGAACCCCGATGTAGTAGCACATAAACCGAGAATTGCCCAAGAGGATCCCGAAAGGAGATGCACAGATGGAAAATTTGCCAGTAGAAATTCATAAGGTGCCTCAAGAAGGTGGTGGTGAATCAACCCAAGGAGAAGATACTAAGATATGGGTAAGCATATCTCATATACCAGAGACAAAAAAGAGGAAGCCATGCTCCAAAGAATTCACAGCCAAGTAAGGAATGAGATTTTGGAAGAGAATGAAATGCTTAAAATCCCTGAGGCTGGCCAGTTAGAGGATTAACGGATTGTTAACCACAACAACTTTCTAAGTGATGATGACTTCATCAAAACTAAGGAATTTCAGGCATTCATTGCAGCCTATATCCATCAACAAAACAAAGGAAAAGAGCCAATGGTTGGGGGTGAAGAAGAAGGGGTCAAAAGTCAAGAAGACGTTACCACATCTCAATTCAAACCTTTTGCAACTTGTCCTCAAGGAGGAATATAGACTGTGACTAGAGAAATGGTAAGAAGCAATGGTTGTTTACTCCCAGAATGGGATATTGCCCAAGTAATGGTTTTGCATGAAATGATGCAAAATTACTATACTTGCAAAGTGTTTGTACAAGACTTCGAATCTCCTCAATTGCCAAATAAATTGACAATAGAGAATTCAATGTAGATACCAAGACTTTAGCAGCCTAGACAGTGGACCCTCCATATAACAAACCTATGAACCAGTTGACTCCCCAAGATTTTAGAGGGCAACTCTGTAATGAAGATAGGAGACATGGAGGTAGAGGATTCTTCCTAGGCAGTATTGAGTTATGTTGGGTATAATTACTTAAATGTAAAACAGCCTAAGGCCTATCAATGATATGGAACAAGTGACAATCACAACTTTATCATTGCTAGCATCTCGGTACGAAGACACAGTTTCTCAAGCTGCTGAAACCACCCCTAAATCCCCTGAAGCTCAACCAGCAGCAACATCAACTCACCCTAAAGTGAGCCATTTGAAAAAGGAACTGAATAAACTGGAAAAGAGGTTGAAAAAAATCCCTAACACCAAGAACATCTGCAAGAAGAGATTGAGGCCTTGAAAACAGAAAAAGAAAATCTAAAATTTTATTTCAAAAAGATGATTATAGATTTCATCAAGCCAAGAGTCGAATGAATTGAAAAGTTAGTTGAATCAGTGTGGGAAGCTATCAAAAAGGCCAGCAAGATAAAGACTTGATGCGATGATGCCATGAATAAGTTGAGCACAATAAAAGCAGCATGGTTTCACAAAATGAATGTGATTGAAGAAATTGATACAATATCAACTCAGATGCTAGATGAGGACATTGAAGAGAAATGTTGTCCATCTGGAAAAGATTTGAAACAAATGATCTTTTATTTGTAAAATTGTCGCAGTACTTTGAAGAAGGTTGATCCTCAATTGGAGCAGTTAAGGAACATGGTAAAGAATAAATTGGACATCATGAATACTGTTATCAAAAGGGTCTTACCAAACCCATTCACAGAAACAGGTGGATTGAGAAAAAAACCAAACTAGTTAAAGGATGTTTTAATTTTGATTGAAGTATTTGGCAGGGACATCAACAACAATGATCTACCTTCACTACAAGTCTTTGATGTTGCTTTTAGAGGTGTTGCTGACCTCAAGTTGAAAGCAGAACTATTTGAGAATGGGAATATTGGGTTAGATGAGATGAAGTGGAATGTTGTCGTCGATGAAATTACCATGTCCACCAAAATCAATCCCCTAGAGGATTGGGATTGGAATAAGATACTTGTAGACTTTCCCATGGGCAACAAAGATACAGGGCAGGCATGATTTGGTGTAGAAAGATTGCGACTGTTGCGTGCTTTTGTCTTTTATGCTTTCTCTCTTTCGTCGGTTGTGTTTTGCATAGGCACATTAAACTATTTATGTTGAACAATATTAATGTATGTTACATTGAATGTGTACGATGTCATGCCTTTGTTTATACCAATGTGGTTGTCATACGCTAGTGATATTCATGCACTATAAGTATGCACATTGGGTGTATTTTGCAAAACCGCATATATGTATCATTTTTGTATAGCCAGATATATTTGGTAAGGTAGAAGTCATGTGAGTTAAAAGATGTTGCAATAAAGGTACTAAAGGAACCGCTGTCATGTGCATCTGGAAGAGCTTCTACAATTGCTTCAAACCTATATACAAAAAGATACTGCCTATCAAAATTATCTTTTTTCCATTTCAGGAATACTTTTATTCTAGGAGCCCATTTTTAACATTTAGTCCTATCACTTGCAAATGTCACGTAGCTGAGTAGGCTCATATGTTGTTTCAGGTCATGGAGCTGCTGGCTGCAATGATAAAGAGCTCGTGGAGGTCATAGCCCTTTTGGGATTAGGAAAAAGTCGTAGAATTGCAGCTTTATGCGTAATAGATATGCAATTTTGTTGTAACAAACCCATGTACTACATTCTATAATCTGACTTGAGACTCGATCCATGTAGCTTTCTGGGATATAATTATGCTGTATTTTTGTCTGTCTTGTAACATTTGATACAGATATTTTAAATGCCTAATGAAAATCATGTGCAAGGATTATTATTATTCATGCTTATCAGAATGATGTATCTTCTGCAATTTGTGTAAAGCTGTGCTACATTGATCTTTACAAAGATGTATGCAAGTATTATGATTAGATATATGAATGCCCAATGGAAAGTAAGGCACTGGTCACAAAAAATTAGATCAACCTTCATTCAATTTGTTTACCATTTATGAGAATTTGGCGCAAATATTTGTAAAGATCCTTCATATTCTCATGTGACCTTTGAATAAACACATAACTTTGCTTACCTAGGTATTTTAGTGAATCTTTGAGGTGTTTAAAGTGAAGTTATGTGTTCTCTCCATTATCTGCAAATACAATCCATATCCAATGTTTCTTTTAATGAATGTGTGTTCATTGTGTCAGTGACAAATTCAGGGGATCAGTGTGCACTATGGGTTATATTCATTTGTTGAAGGTATAATTATCTATCTTGTCATAGTTTAGTGGGACTATAAGGGAACCACCCCTAGATTCAACAGAACCTCAAGAGAGAAGCTAAGTTGCCGGATATGCCACAGACCCTGCTGGATACAATACGGGAATGGATACAATTTGGGTACATAGGGGATACGTCGGGGATACATCTAGGGTACGTCCCAAGGCCTGTGGATACGACCCAAGACATATCTGGACGTATCCAGAAGCCCAGGGACATATCTTGGGTTTATCCACGTTGTACCCATTGCCAAAAGCGTTTTTTTTTTTTTCAATTTCGCCCAATGAAAAGTCAAACATGGACTTCAAAATACAATTAAAAACACTCTAAAGAGGATTTTAAATCATAAAAGTAGCTTTCACTCTCATTTCATCAAAACAAAACAACACATTTACCTTTCATTGCATTTTTACAATTTGTTCCCTTACCTTCATTTTTGCAATTGCATGGGATTGAATCTCCTTCCTTTTGCTAATCCTACACTACTAAGAAGCTTGCAAGGAAGAAGATTAAACTACTAATGAGTTCAAGGAGCTTGCAAGGAAGAAGATTTGTTGATTTAAGGTAGGTTTTATATTTTATCGTTTTCTTTTTAGTTTTTAAATGTTTAAAATTTTTAATAGCAAATGTTTTAAGTTTCAACAAATGTCAAATACCAAACGCTTTAAGTTTTAATATCGATATTATTATTGTTTATCAGTGGCTATAGGATTTGCTAGAATGTCTCAAGCTGCATGTGCTAGTTTAGTGGGCCAAAGGATAGCCTTCAAACTCGATCGGCGAGCACATCTTTGGAAGCATGTGACGATCTAAAAACAGCGGCCAAGTGGAGGGTGTTTCCTTTGGCTTTGCTAAGAGTGCAATTGTAGATACAAGAGCTCGTATAGTCGAGTGAAAGCCTATTTGTGTGTGATTCCTGGAGCAGGAGTCAAAGCTTATAGTGGGCCAAGCATAAATGAAAAGCCAAAAAAGGGCTTGCCACAAGCAAAGATCCTTGCTTACATCAAATAACAAGAAGCAGCAGATGCCATTACTAGGCAAAGAACTAAGCATCTTTTGAGAAAGAAAGGATGGCCACCTATGGATGATTCTCGTGCCAATGTGGTGACTCCATCACACCCATTTCTTGTTACACCCATTGTGGTTGAAGAGAAAGAGGATTCACCTTTTATTCACAAGAGAACAAAAGATACAGACCCATTGGAAAGGGAATTCCATAATGAAGCCAAGGTCATAGCAGAGCAAAGCATTATGCATTGTGTTTATGCATAAGGGCTGCCTTTTAATGTGGTCAGGTCACCATATTGGTAGAATATGGTGAGATCTATTAATGATGCCCCTAAAGGGTTCACTAGCCCAGGTTATGAAAAGGTGTGCACTACATTGTTGGCAAAAGAAAGAAAACAATTTGAAGATACATTGAAGCCCATCAGAGATTCATGGATCGAAACTAGGGTGTCCACCATTTTTGATTGATGGAAAGATACGGCAAAATGGCCATTGATTAATGTGGTAGCAGTTAGCCCTAATGGGCAATGTTTTTTAGGGCCGTTGATTGTGAGGAGCAAGTGAAGGATGCACGATTCATTGCAGACATCTTGATAGACTCCACTGAGATGGTGGTGCCTCAAAACGTTGTCCAAGTTATAATAGACAATGCAAAAAATTGCAAAGTTGCAGGCATGTTGATTGAGGCAAGGTATGGGCACATATTTTGGACACCTTGTACTGTTCATTCCCTCAATCTTATGTTGCAAAAATTGGGGACAAAAATTGATTGGATCAAACAAGTCTATAAGGAGGCAAGCAAGATCCAAATGTTCATAATCAACCATCACTTGTCCAAAGGCATCTTCAAGACCTTCTCCAAGTTGCAGTTGTTGAAGGTAACATCTTATTTTAATTTAATTTTATAGGTTCATAATTTGTAGTGTTTTTATTTTTGAATATTTTTTTGATTTTATTTGTTTTAATTTCGTGTTAGGTTGCTAAGACTCGATTTGCCTCATACACTCATCTTGAGATGACTTGTCAAAGTGCGTGAGACATTGAATAGCATGGTTATCAACAACATTTGGGGTGTATGGAGACAAGCAAATAATGAGAGGGCCACAAAGGTGAAAGGGTGGATTCTAAATGACAGGTGGTGGGATCGTGTAGAATATTTACTCAATTTTACCAAGCCCATTGTAAGCATGTTGAGATATGTGGATATGGATCATTCATGTTTGGGTGAAGTTTATGATGGAATCGACTCAATGATAAGAAGATTAGAGCCACAAAGAGGTTCTTTAAGGAAGTGCAATCACATCTCATTGAAAAGTGGAACAAAATGACCACCCCATTACATCTTCTTGCTTTTGTCTTGACATCCAAATAATACAATACAGAAATTTTTTCTTTGCTTAGGAGGATCGCACCATATAGGGATATTGAGGTTAGCAAGAGATATAAGGCGGCATTCTCTAGACTCTTCCCTAATTCAGAAATTGAAGAAAAAGTTAGGGAAGAGTTTGCACATTTCATATCCTCTGCAGGTCACTCCCTTGGCGCCATCCGTGACAAGTACAAGAAGGAAGCTCAATTTTGGTGGTACCTCCATGGGCAAGCATCCATCCACCTCCAACCACTTGCAATAAAAAATTTATCACAAGTAAGATTTTTATTTTTTATTTTTTTAACCCTCTACCTTTCTTTTCGATGTTTTGTTATAATTTTTTTAACTTTTATAAATTATTAAATTAAAAATTCTAATTGACTTTGCGACTTGTCTCAACAGGTTGCAAGTTCCTCCTCGACTGAGCAGAATTGGGGTACCTACAGTTTCGTCCACTCAATTAAACATAACATGTTGGCAGCAAAAAAGGCAGAGAATTTGGTCTATGTGCATTCCAACTTGCGCCTTCTCTCACACAAACAACCTAATTGCACGGAAAGGGGAAAAAAGCATTGGGATGTGGATCTAAAGACTGCTGACTTGGATGCCTCCATTGCCTAACTTTCATTCAATGACATGGAACTAGACAATGTTTCAAACAACCTGCATAGTGGAGCTAGTGGGAGTGGCACTGCTGCTGCTTATAATTCTAATGAACCACATGATAATGCCTCTGACATGGCAGCCGAGGAGGAAAATGAATATAGTGATTCATGAATCATTAATATGCTGATTTGTCTTCATTTTTGTCCATACATTGTAATATTTTTACTATTTACCTGCTATAATACCAATCTAAGAGTGACCATTGAATATTATGATATTTGGCATTGAATTATGAGTATGTTTTATGGTTTTTTAACTTATTTTGTTTCCTCTATGCATATTATGTGGTTAGTTTTGCTTATATGGCTATATTTTTTATATTTTTTATTTTTTATATATATTTTTGTACGGCCGTATCCAAAATGTATCCAAACCCAAAAAAAATCCCCGTATCCACATATCCGATTCTTGTACCCGTATCCGTATCGGTAACTTAGGAGAGAAGATTAAACCTTGTCTTACCAACTATCCTCCCTAAGTTTCAAAAAGACCCTATATTTTTCCTTCCATATGGGGCATATACATGGCAGATTTTAACATGTCCTAGGCTGAATGCCCATGAAGTTCTGAGTGGACTTCTCTCTGTTTCATTTGCCACCTCCTGAGATATCACCTTGTGTTGCCTGAGGATTTGAGACTGGTTTGACCACGTTACACACCTGCATTGCTTCAGCATTGCATTTTCTGATATATCTAAGAGAACCAGATTCTCTATAGTTTCTATCCTCTTTTCTATAATTTCCATCCTCTTCTGTTGTTGCTGGTGATTGGTAACAAGGTCAAGAATATGCTTTTCCATCAGAGGGTTGGAGGGGATAGGGTCTCCCAGTTTTTTCCACAAGTCTATCATGCTTGCATATGGATTGCAAAAAAGTGGCCCAAATAGCATCCCCCTAAATAACTTATATTGCCCATTTGGAATTTGTAAATCCACCTTGGTAACCAGCATGTTAGCCTTCTGTTGTCAGGCAGTTAGGAGGCCCACTGTTTAACTGACCACTGTTTACCTAACGGGAAAAGCTTCGGTGGGCATGGTTTCTAGTTAGTACATCGATGCATAGGAGCTATTAGATGGATAATTGCAAAACATCTGAGCTTGAAGTCTGTTAGATGGAGGAGGATAAGGACTTCTGTTATTCTGGGTCACATTGTGAAAGTCAGGAAGAGATAGGACATACACATATGGCTTGGGTGATGGAAGATTCGCTCTCATAGGACAGCCCATAGTTGGGTTATTTATCACAAGTTTTGGTTACTGAGTGGTGGGATTGAATACCTGATAATGCTGCAGACCAAATGGAACCTGCTACTGTTGGGTGTTATGTTCATCTTCAATCTTTATTGTATTTTGTTTATTCTTGGCCTGTTGTGCTTCACAAATTACCCTATCTTGTGGATTGACCTGATAGGACTGCATTTTCTCCAATTTCCTTCTTCTCTGATACACTTGAGTAGTTTGAGAGAAGATTAACTACTCTTGCACCTGTGGAAGATAATATGCTGATTTGTGGCCAGGACTTTCAATTTCGGGGTCCTTCTTGGTGCCATCAGTGATGGGTGAAGCACTTAAATGTTTGCAGGCATGTACTTGCTCTTAGATCAGCCAATTTGACTACAAAATGTACATATGTTTGGTTGATTTATATCATCAAACACCAGATTTTGGATCTCACCCTTGACTCCTTTGAAATCCTTAATCTAAAAGGTTTCACACATGTAAGGGTTCCTGCAGTCAATAGGGATATTAACTGCTTTTCTTGGACAACCAAGTGGAATTTAATATAGAATCCCCATCTTCATCAAAAATTATAGCTCTTTTATGTAGTACTGAATCAAATGGCAATGTAATTGTTTTGGTTTTGGTAGATGAAATACTGAATGCGTTTGAGCCTTCTGTAAATGTGGTTATGACAAAAGTTTGTGTGGATAAACGTACCCATAGGCTGCAGTACGTGGCTCACACCCAGGCTGGGTACCTTACATCCTATCACTCTTACATATTTTTTCGTGCCGTCTAGATTTAAGTGAAACCAATTCGGGGAAAAATATATAGAATTTTGTGAAATGCAAAACCATGGGATGGGGGTTTAAATGGATGATTGGCGAATGATCTAGAAGCTGGGTGGAGGGGTTTGGTGGGAATTGTGGATGAGGGATAGATGTTAGATAACAAGGGGGACTTGGGTTATTTGCAGGGGTGGACGGGGAATTAATAAAATTCTACAGAATTTGTTACTTAGATTATTATGGGTTGAGGGAAGAAATAATATTGTAGAATACGCTAGTATATTTGTTATAAAAGTTAAAATGTTCAAATGGGATAAGCTTCTAATTGTAAATGTGGGGTTAATGCCTTGATTTTGATATTTGGATTCCCCGTTGCAGCTAACTTGGAAATTCAATGCCATTTTTATGTCTTCTTAATGCTGATCCAAAACTTTGTCAAGTTGTCCTAAAGATGTGTAATAAATTCTATAGTATATCCATACTCTCGTGATACTTTACCCGAGGTTGCACATTGGTGGTTCCTTCTCAGAGCATTAGCTGGCCTTTTTTATCATATTTATTAAAATTTGCGAAACACTTTAAACTATGAGTCTACTGAGATTTTTTTGTCGTGCCATATGTTTTATCATAATTATTGATCTAAGAACCATTATTATTTCAGTAGTGGCTTATCAAGGTCTTTTCTTCTAAATTCTTGGTGATCCCTCCAATACCTACTGTTCCTGGCTTGCCCTTCAACACCCCATCAAAATTTAATTTGCAGTATCTCACAGAGGGGGGAGGGGTTCCATCCAGCTTTGCTTTCAATTCCGATGTGATAATTTGTAATGATAGGGGAGGTTCCACTGATAGCATATATGTTGTTCATTCATGCTTGCCGATTGCAATTTCTTGTCTGTATGTTATAGCTATATGTTAATGCCAAGGTGCACATTTGGGCTCTAATTTTTCGTATTATAGCTTGTGTTGTGCTTTTGGTGTCTTCAAATATTTTGTGATTCCTTCCTTGCCATATGTTCCAGCCTACCAAACCTGTGGTGATTTTTATTATTTCCATGGAAGTGCTCAAGTTTGACCACTTGTAGATTAGATTTGTAAGATAACCTCTTGGGTTGGACTTGGTTCCTAGGGAGAGATTCATATTGATGAGGATTGCATACTCAACGAGCGACCAGTCCTCTCAGGAATAAGCGACGCAGCAGTCAAGGGTCTACACAAGGCGTGCGACAAATACTCCCTATCGAATGAAACTGCAAGCTTGAATGCAAAAATAAATTTGCAACATTCCAACAAATTGTATTCACAATTGGATGCATTTAAATAAACTTGACAAGATAGTCAATTGTCCTATAAACAAGGAAGACACATTTATACCTTTCTTGGGATTTCCAACATGAGAAAGGGAAGTCGAATATTACATCCCTAATGAATACGGAATCTCCTACAAAACCTCTGAGAATCTATCTACAACTAACCACTAAGTGTAAAAGTATTTGTACACATTTAACACATAGGTAACATACATAGGATGAATGGCAAACTATAGGCTAAAAGCCTATCCTAAGCATCCTAAACATCCATATCAAGAAGTATCCTAATAACATGCTATTGGAAAGCATCATGACCTTCATAATATCAGATATGTACCCAAAACAATCTAAGAGTTCGGGCTTTTTTGAACTAAGACTGGAAGACAAATAGAAACATAAATAGTCAAATTTATTTATTTTGGATGAGAAATATAAACACAATGAAATGGACAGGTATTTGGTTTGGGAAAAAATACATGACCACTCAATCCGATCTGTAAAGCCTATGATCTGATTACCAATTGGAGCAATGTTATATTTGAAGAATGAAATCTCTATAACACTACCACACAAAAGGTGTGAACTAAGAGAGTAGAAGACAAATAGAAACATAAATAGTCACAATTCTTTGATTTGGATGAGAAACAGAAACACAATGAAATGGACCAGCACTCGACTTGGGAGAAATACAAGACCACTCAGTCCGATCTCTAAAGCCTATGATCTGATTACCAACTGGAGCAAAATTATATTTTCAGAATGGAATCTATAACTACACCAAATAGAAGCAACTAAAAGGATAACAGTAAACACGAGCAAAAATAAAGACATTGGTTGGGATCTCCTACGTGCCCAAGGCTTAGAAACCACCTGCAAATCCACTTCAAGAGTAGAATTCTCTATGGAAGAAAATAATTGGCTCCCTTTCCTTGATGTATGATTACTAGTAAAGTAGATGAATCCCTCACTCAACAGGTTTATAGAAAGAGGACACCCACAAATATATATATATATATATAAGAAGATTCTCACCACCATCCTTCACAGAAAGTTGGGGTAATAAATACTTTGTTCGCCAAAGCCATCAGAATATTGAATCCAAAAGACCTAAAAATTGAGGAAATCCACTTATACAAATCACTAAAAAAAGATGGGTACCAGGACTGGGAAATTTTTTAAAAAAAACATATAAAAGTCAAAAAGGGTAGAAGAACTACCAAACTTGACTTCAACCCTAAGAAGGCTTACTTACGCAACATTCAAGGTACCGCAGAGAAAACCACGAGGATATTTAAAAGAAAGGGCATCAACACATACTTTATACCCATCAAGACCATCCAAAACTGTCTCATAAGTATAGAAGACTACAGAGAACCCAATATTAGAAAAGGTGTACAAGATAACATACTCTTGTGGAATTCACTACATCGGTGAGACTGGTAAATCATTCCAAACGAGATTTAAGGAGCGAACCCAAGACTTGCAGAGAAGCCAGGTTAAGCAATCAGCTTTGGTTGAACATGAATATAGAACCAATCACTCAATCCTCATTGGGGATGCCAAAATCCTTGCTTTAAAGGGCAATGAAAGATGGAAGGATCGGGGAAGCAATCGAAATCGAGAAGAGACCTCGGAATCTTAATAGAGATGATGGATGCAAGGAAACCATTAATCCCCAAATTGAGCCAAAACAAAGGAAACAATGCGAGTTTGTGATTTCATTAGATTGAGGAAAAGTGGTTAACTATTTAATTAATTAGTTAACTAAAATATGGTTAATTAATTTATTAATTAATTAATTCACATCTAATCTTTCCTCACTCTAAGCTATGCCACATTCCTCCCACTTTTCTTTCTTTCCCATATAAATGAGCCGACCACTTTTTTAACCCACAACCAAAATCCCTACATTTCATCACAAAAAACCATTTATGGAACTACAACTTCTATTATATGTTTTCAAGCATAGGCTTCACTCTTCACTCCCCCTACAGATGGATCCAGGAGGATTTGAAAAGTCGGACTTAAAATCTTTCACCACAGTTGATTCCAGAAAATTCCAACTCAATTTTGTAACTTGCATAGACACACACATAGGTTTTGATTCCAATGCTTTTGCTGCAATAGTGATGGTCATTTTGCATTAAGGCATCCCCCATTGTGCCTTCCGGTGCTTTTTGAGCCCTTTCCGCACTTCATGCCAAATTTATCTATTTTAGGGTATCATGGATGTCACGTTCATTGATCAACTTCCCCTTGTTATAATCTTAATGTTTATTTTACCTAGGGATCTAGGTACATTAATACCTAGGATCTAAGGCATTTTCTTTTAAAACATAGATTCTGTTTGTTGTCTACAAGTTCATGTAATAATAAACATTAGTTAGGAAGTTACCATACAGATATAACTGACCCTCTATACGATATGTGCTTTGCTTTTTGGAGAACTGAATAATTAAAAAATTAATTAATGTTCCTCGATGCCAACACTTGGTATTAAAGCACTAAGAGAGGGCCTGTTATGTTAAGAAAAACATATGTTGCAAGTAGCATGAAAGACAGAATGGTGGTGTGAAGGACAGAGATCTAGGTACATTAATACCTAATTTGGAAGACGATACTATAGTCAAAGACAAGGTTTTAATAAAAAGACTTGAAAGAGAATCATTCCAGAAGTTTGAAGATAGATTTGAAGAGCAGTTGTTTCAGAAAGTCAAGAAATTTGAAGACAGATTTGAAGAGCGGTTGTTTCAGAAAGTCAAGAAATTTGAAGACGGATTTAAAAGGCCCATCTCCATAAACATTGAGATCTTTTTATTAATTTGTTTTGGATGTTGTGCCCTAGATACATTCCGCCAGTCACTGCCAATGAAAATATTATGAAACAAATCTGCCCAGTTCAATACGCAAATGTCTGCTGGTTTTGTAATAAAGTAAGTCTGGAAAGCAGCAATTCAAGGACATTGATAGTTCGGAGGATTCACCTTCTTGCTGTTGAAGTTTTTAAAGGTAAGTATGCCTCTATTTTAATCGGAGGGAGTATTATATTTCATTGTTGCAGAAGAAGGGTTTTAAAATCTGTGAAAATGGCAGAACAAAAACATATTAGACACATCAACTGTAAACAAGATACAACACTTGGTAATGCCAGAATCTCATATATTAATTGGAAAAAATTACTGTGTGGAAACACAATATGGAGTTGTTAGTGCCATTCAATGATCTGCTGGATGTAATTGATTGTACTATCAAGAAACCTGACCAGCCTAAGAACATGCAAATGACTATCAAAAGAAAAAGAAAAATGCTTTGATCCTCATAACATTTAGTGTTGAAGATGAATTTTTGTCGCACATCAGGGGGTGTACCTTTGCTGTAGATGCATGGGAAAACTGTAATCCCTGTATGAAACCAAAAACAAACATAGGGTCTTATTGTTGAGGACTAAGTTGACAAATCTCAAGATGACAGAATTCACCTCAGTCACAGATTATGTCCAAAAGATAATGGAAGTCAGAAATGAACTTCTGGCCATTAATGCAACAGTAGAGGATAAAGAACTTGTTATTATCATCTTAAAAAGTTTGCCCAAAATATATAATAATTTTGTCATGTCATTGTGCATATAAACTAGTGCACAAGCACCCAGCTTTGATGAAGTAGTGGGACTGCTTCTCTAATAAAAATAAAGAATTAAGGGAGAAGGAGAAGCAGGACCTAAAAAGACATTGCTAGGAAAAAGAGGAAGAGGCAGACATAGGCAAAATGAAACATTCAATTCAAGCAGAGGTAATCTTCGAAATAAACACTGTAATTACAATGGAAAAAACATTGTACTGATGAGTCTCTTGAAACAAAAACTTAAAGAAGAAAGATTTCAGGCTAGGAGTAGAGGAAAAAATTGAGGCAGACACAGAGGTAGGACTTATCATAAAATCAATCTTACAGAGAGCAACAAACAACAATCAAGCACAGCCCTTCTTTTGTAGCCACACACAATAATTCTATAACAGAAACTCCAGTACAAGTGCGATAACATGATTCAGGTGCAAGCAAACATTTGATTGATAAAACAGGATTCTTTTCAAAAATCAAAGCAAGAGTAAATGAAACGGTAGCTTTCAGACACAACACAGCCTATTGAGTGCAGGGGACAGATGAGGTCCCTCAAGCACTTTAAAAGCTTTGGTTGAAAAACAAAGTGGTCATAACATTAATAGAGGTGGCGAGTACAAGTCTATTGAGTTTCTTGAGTTCTGTAAGCAGCAAGGGATTTGAAAACTGAAGACCACTGGCTACACACACCATTAGAATAAAAGAGCAGAACAATCATGGCAATGGTACAGTGAATTGAGCCACTTTTTGGCCAGACGCAGTTAATACAGCAGTATTTCAGCTGAATCGCAGCCCAACAAAAGCAGTTTAGAGGAAAACACCAGAAGATGCATTGTCAGGCTGAAAACCTCGGGTACAAAATTTGAAAGATTTAGGGTGTGAAGCTTATTTTCATATTCCAGATAAGACTATACATAAGCATGAAGGCAAAAGCAAGAAATGTATTTTTCTCATAGTTACATAAGGACACATCCCCAATGTTTTTCCCTTGTCCGAGGCATCTGAGATGTTTTGGAGATGAGGAATAAACAACCCCCTTTCATCCCGGATCACAGATGAAACATGGTGGACATCTTCGAAAAGTCCCCCATCCCATCCCGAACCTCTAAGGCAAACATCAACATGTTGTAATGTCCCCAAATGGAACAATTCCATACAAATGGATTTTCCCCTAAATTCCACAATTTTGAAAATGCAATCAACAAACCCTATTTTGTAAAATAAACTCAAAAACCCTTGTCAAGCCCTAAAAACCCTAGATGCCACAACATTAGGGTTTTATAGATGAATTCCAGCCAACAACTTGTCCCCAAATTAACTAAAAACTTGCAAAAAATAATTAGAAATTTAAATGCATGAAACAAGTACCTCTTTTGCCAAAAATTTTGATGCTCAAATGCTACTTTTTTATGGCTGAAATTATGATTTAAATACGAAAATACAGTTGTTCTGAAAGTTTTTCCTCTTCAAACGCTTGCCAAAAATTGCCACAAGTGCCTGAAAAATACAGCGAACCTTTTTGGGAATAGAAATGACCACAAATGGCTGTCCAAGCCAATCACCCCACTTGCCAAGCACGGGAAAATTAGTAGAAAAATAGGATAGTGAGATCTTGTTTTTCGCAACTGAAATAGTCTTCAAAACCTGTCAAAAATATTAAAAAATAATTCTAAAAATTATTATTTAATTTTTCACGGATTTAGGGCTTAAACCCTTCACAAAACTCCTCCAATACCTCACACCAACACGCAAAAAATTAGCAAATAAAATCAGAAAATTTAATTTGCATAAAATAGACCAAAAAGAGCCTCAAAACCCTTGATCCAAGCTTCCAAAGTGTTCCGCTCCACTTGCAAAAATAGGATAAATACTTAGAAAGGTTAACATGCAAAAATTGAATCTCAAAACCCTCACAAAACTTCACACGAACTCCTCAAAGTAAATCGCCCCACTCCTAAGGCAAGAACAAGATCTTCTTAGCAAAAGTGGTGTCAAAAGACACCTTTTTTAGATTGATCAACACCAAAATAGCAAACTTCTATTGGGCATGCATGCCAATAGTTTTTTTCAAGCATGAAAAACAATTTATTAAAATTCAACATATCCTGCATTGTAGTCTTCATCTTGTATTTGTACCTTTCAAAAAGGGGCGAACCACCTTGGTGAGGTAAAATACTTCATGAGTCTCACTTGCCCTGTTTAGAATATTTTTTTCTTTCTTTGTTTTAGCTCCCAAGCTGGCATTCCTTTTAATTTCACTTTAGGCCTTTTTGAATTAATTAAGTAACTTGTCTTAGTAATTAAAATTATTTTTTGGCAAATTAAATAATTAGGTCCTCATTTAAATAATTAATTAAATTACTCTAACAATTAAAGTGATAAAAATCACTTTTCAAGCAATTTATTAATTATAAAGCCCCTTAGAATAATCATTAAAATTACCTTCATTTTTCAAATGGTTAAAACCATTTTTCCGGTAATTCGAATAATTATCCAAGATAGTTCTATTTTAATAATTAATTGTCTTATATTTTCGAATGATCAAAATCACTATTCGGACAATTTTATTAGTTATTAAAATTATATGAAAATGGGACATCACAATCCTCCCTTCCCAAATTTGTTTGCCCTCAAACAAAAGCAAGCTCATATGCCCAATTACCATGTCCAAATGGTAAAACCTGTTGTAGTGCTCAAAAAGCCTTGCTCCTATACTTGTTAAGTGGAATAACTTTTGTCAAAAAGCAGTGTGACATACCAAAAATGGATATTGAATGCCATTCAATAACTCTCCAATCATGTAAAAAGAAATCAGCTAGGTACCATCTTGTAAACTTACTATGATGTGAAGCCTCAAGGTAGTACAACTCATCATATATGGGCCTCCTTGTGCACGCCATGTGCCCTTCCAAAGGCTGCCCCTTATCAACATTCCTATATATACATGTAACAGTCCATAAGCTCATCAAGAGTCCCAAAAAATCAGTCTTTCCTCTATCATACTGTTGTAAGGACATGTCTAATTCTGATTCTTTATGATGACAAGATTCAGAATTAATACTTGCATTCTCTCTTCTTCTTGTGATCTGTGGGATACCATCAGGCCTTCTTACCTTGCCATATTTATACCTAGTATGTTGCTCAAAAGAACTCAATGTGTCATGCAACTCAAAATAATAGTTATCATACCTCTTATCATGCTTCGTACTTATCCACAAGGTCCTCTTATGGGTTGAAACCTCTCCCCATAGATTGTGCATGCAAATATGTTGGTTGTCATAGTAAAACACAGCCATGCCTCTACTCAGAAATTTTAATTTGCTCATTACCAAGCCGTTCCTTAATGGGCTCACTAACTCCATGCTTCCCCAACAAACCATCATGGACTTATGCCCTGTATGAAGAAGATTAAGATTGCAACACTGAACCAAATTAATATGCTTAGCAAAGTTGCCCATAATTAAATTCATCTCATGGAAAAGCATTTAAGGATGTGTGCTCCCATAGTGTGCATTCCAAGGTGTGCCAGGACCTTCTTTATACCATATCAATCATTCTTTATTTTGAACATATAGTCCTTCCATTTGTAGAAAGAAAACAAGCTTAACCAAATTGGAAAACATACCTTGCAAGTGCATATCATATCCATCTGAACCCATTGTTAGGGATCCCCTTATGTAAGATGTATGTCTTTCCCTTGGCTGCCCTTTGTTAGCTTCTCACACATGTATGCATCATCAAACAAACCCCACCAATACTGGATTTTATCCATTTTTATATATTGTTGTACCTGTCATATTAATTCAAAATTTTGGGAGCAATTGATTTCAGATTTTGTCCATGCAGGAACTCTCCTTGTGAACCGAAACATATTTCGAGAGGACAATATTATGCTTGTATGTAAGGGCTGGAATTGACTAGATGTCTCTGAATTTTCTAAGTCATAAAATTCAGACTTCAATCCAACATATGCACGATAAAAATCAGAACTAGGTAAACTTACCATTTGTGTTGTAACGTCCCCTCTTTTGCAAGCACATGGCTGTCCATGATGTCTCATAACAGCCCTATCATTGTTCATCTCATCCTTCTTCCCAATACTCATAGAATATCCTCCTATCATATTGATTGATGAAGATAAAATAACCTTCGTGTCATTCAAACCATGCAAAATATCGTCATAATCTCTCACCTTAAACTCTAGTTCCAATGTTAACTTGTGCATGCCTATATTTCTCCATGCCCCAAATGATTCTGATTCTTTCTATATTCCCATGGAATTAGTCATAAAGAATTTAAAATCATGATTGAGAACATTTGTAAAACTCAAAAAATTACCATGATCCCATACCTCTTGATGCCAATAATTGTGAACTTGAATCAAAGAATCCTCATGCCTCATTTGGCAAACCATATCTTTCATTTTATCATCTTTGGTGACTTCACTGTCATGTAGACAATCATTAGAAAATAAATAGACATCTCCAATCAATAAAAGATATTTACCTTGCACTTCTTTTATTTCATGCTTCTTGGTTTCCCCTTCTCTTTTATCATCCACTTGCACCCCTATGGGTTGCCCATCAAATTCTGATTTTTTTGCTTTATTGGCTCCCTCGTAAGAGTCCCCATAAAGGGTTGTCCCTTCATTTTTTCCCTCCAACTCTCCATGTAGTTCGGTCCTTTCTTCCTTGATGACTTCTTGTCTTTCCCTTTAATACAAGTGTCTACGGGGATGCATGTTTCGTACTCTTGGTTTTGATCCATCCTTCATCTCACAAAAATCCCAAAAAGACAAGAGATCTTGTGTGGCTAAGCTTAGGGCTACATACTCTCTTTGACGAATTTCCAAAATATCCTTTTTTGATGTCATTTTCTCTATTATTGGTTCTTTCTGCAAAAAAGAGACCTTGAAGAATTTATAAGGGCAATTAATAGGAACCCTCTCATTATTATTCGAATGTCCTTCTCCATTGAAGGGGTGATTTTTCTTTGTAATAGTAGTATCCTTCAACCTGGCTGCAATTTGAATACCCAAAGTTTGTTTAAATTTTTTTTCGCTTTCTTTGATAAAGCTTAATTTGTTCTGAAAAAGCACCCTCGAGGCTTTTGGTCCTCCATAGTCTTTTTCTTCTTCTGATAAACTATGAACTCTTTACCTGTTTGCATCCAACAACCAACTCACAAGTAGACAAGCCCAGTGCTCTGATACCACTGTAATGTCTCCAAATGGAACGATTCCATACAAAAAAGAATTTTTTCCTATATTTCACAATTCTGAAAATGCAATCAGCAAACCCTAGTTTGCAAAATAAGCTCAAAAACCCTTGTCAAGCCTTAGAAACCCTAGACACCACAATAATAGGGTTTTATAAATGAATTCCAGCCAATAACTTGTCTCCAAATTAACTGAAAACTTACAGAAATAATCAAAAATTTAAATGCACGAAACAAGTCCCTTTTTTGCCAAATTTTTTGATGCTCAAATGCCACTTTTTGATGGTTGAAAATTCTAATTTAAATCCAAAAATAGAGCTGTTGTTTTGAAAGTTTTTCCTATTCAAACCCTTGCCAAAAATTGCCACAAGTACCTGAAAAATACAGCGAGCCTTTTTGGGCATAGAAATGACCACAAATGACTTTCCAAGCCAATCACCCCACTTGCCAAGCACAGGTAAAATAGCAGAAAAATAGGAGAGAGATCTTGCCTTCCGCAAGTGAAAAGTCTTAAAAACCTGTCAAAAATATTAAATAATAATTATGTAAATTATTATTTAATTTTTCACAGATTTAAGGCTTCAAACCCTTCACGAAACTCTTCCAAGACATCACACCAATACGCAAAAAATTAGCAAATAAAATCAGAATATTTAATTTGCAAAAAATAAACCAAAAGAGGCCTTCAAAGCCTTGATCCAAGCTTCCAAAGTGATTTGCTCCACTTGCAAAAATAGGATAAATATTTAGCAAGGTTAACATGCAAGAATTGAACCTCAAAACCCTTACAAAACTTCACATGAACTCCTCAAAGTAAATCGCCTCACTCCTAGGGCAAAAACAAGATCTCCTTAACAAAGGTGGTGTCAAAAGACACCTTTTTAGATTGATCAACACCAAAGTAGCGAACTTCTATTGGGCATGCATCCCAATAGTTTTTTTCAAGCATAAAGAACGCTATCAAAATTCAGCATATCCTCCATTGTAGTCTTCATCTTGTATTTGTACATTCCCAAACAGGGAGAACTACCTTGGAGAGGTAAAATACCTCATAAGCCTCATTTCCCTTTTTTAGAATATTTTTTCCTTTCTTTGCTTTAGCTCGTAAGCCGACATTCCTTTTAATTTCACTTTAGGCCTTTTTGAATTAATTAAATAAGCTTTAGTAATTAAAATTACTTTTTGGCAAATTAAATAATTGGGTCCTCACTTAAATAATTAATTAAATTGATCTAATAATTAAAGTGATAAAAATCACTTTTCAAGCAATTTATTAATTATAAAGCCCCTTAGAATAATCATTCAAATTACCTTAATTTCCCAAATAGTTAAAACCATTTTTCCGGTAATTCGAATAATTATCCAAAATAGTTCTATTTTAATAATTAATTAATTGCTTTATATTTTCGAATAATCAAAATCACTATTCGGGCAATTTTATTAATTATTGAATTTATATGAAAAGCGGAAATCACAAACGCAGTTTAAAGGAAAACCCCAGAAGATGCATTGTTAGGGTAAAAACCTCAAGTACAAAATTTGAAAGATTTAGGGTGTGAAGCTTATTTTCATATTCCAGATAAGACTATACATAAGCATGAACGCAAAAGCAGGAAATGTATTTTTCTCATAGTTACATGGGAACACGTCCCTAATGTTTTTCCCTTGTCCCGGGCATCGAAGACGTTAGGGGATGAGGAATAAACAACCCCCTCTCGTCCCAAATCGCAGATGAAAAATGGGGGACGTCCTAGAAAAGTCCCCCATCCCATCCCGAACCTCAAAGGCAAACATCAACATGTTCACAAAAAAAAAACAATAAATAAAATCAGATTACAATCAGATCAAGAAAAATGTGTTAATTACTTTTTGTACAGCTTAACCAGGGAAAAATTTAGCCTTGGCAACCATCTAAAAAGCTTAATTACTTACAATGCTTTTGTAGCTTGAAATACTGTCTTACTGGAACTGTGCAGGACATGTGTTAAATTTTAATTCATGGTGCGCAGATCCACACTCATAATGAACAAAATCTTAACTAAACACCTCTCAAAACAGTAAACTGTTAGACTTGGAAATTTGGACTGAAAATTCAGAAGTGCAGACACTGCATTTAATCAAATAATTTAAGATAGTCTAATAATAACGGCAACTCTAAATCTGAAAAGCATGTCTGATAATAACAGCAACTCTAAATTTAGCATGTCTAATAATAACACTAGATGTCTATTAAACTGTTCTGAATTTTCTGAGTGTGCCATACTGAGGAGAACAACAATTGAGAAATCACAGGTAACACTCCCTCTTTGCAAGGAAGGTGTTCTCTACCAACACGAGTCTCTCACTTAACATCTCAAACTTCCCCTTAGCCAAGAGCTTCATCAAAATATCTGCAACCTACAAATCTAAAGGAACATACTGAAGGATCATTGCTCCCTTCTGAAATTTGTCTCTGAGAAAATGGTACCAAATATCAACGTTCTAGGAGGGATCACGAAACACTAGATTCTCAGAGCGCTTGAAGCAACTCTATTTGCCACAGTAGAAAATTGTAGGCTCCAACATCTCATTAGTCAATTCTGCTATCAACTTGTGAAGCCATATGACTTCACAGCTAGTAAACACGACTGCAATATACTCTGCCTATGTTGAACTGGGTGAAACTGACAACTGCTTCGTGCCGAACCAGGAAATCATACCTGTGCCCAAGCTCAAACAATACCCTGAAGTGCTTTTATTAGTACTTGCATTTCCTGCCCAGTCAGAATCAACAAAACCATGCAGCACAAACTGAACCATCTCCCAGCATACCTCATGCTGTAACGAACTGTAGCCTTTGAGTATCAAAGCACATGCTTTGCAACCTTCCACTGAATTAGTCTAGGTTTGACCATGAACTGGCTCGAGGTATTTACTGCAAAACAAATATTTGGCCTGGTAATCAAAAGATACATAAGAGAACCAATCAACTACCTATATAAAGAAGGATCTACCAAATCTGAAACTGAATCAACAGACAACATCAGATTTGGAACCATAGGGGTGGCCAAGGCTTTACAATCCGGCATTTGAAATCTCTTCAGAATCTCCATGGTGTACTTCCCATGTCCAAAGAAGACTTCACCTGTACCTTGCCAAACCTCTAGACCTAGGATATAATGCATAAGACCAATGTCAATGTCTAATTCACTGGCCAACTTTTCCTTGCACCATGCAATGAACTTCTTAGCTACCTGTAATGATCAAATCATCTACGTACAGGACCATAACAAGCCAATCAGATTTATCATACAAATAATAAAGATTAAAATCTTCAGAAGTTTGGTGAAGTCCAAATCCAACAAGTACTCATCAATACATGAGTACCAAGCACGTGGTACCTGCTTCAACCTATAAAGGGGATTTTTTAACCTCCATGCATGGGTCTCTCGCCCATGCAACTCAAAACCCCTCGGCTGATTAATGTTCACTTCCACAATCAGACCATTCAGAAAAATAATATTTACATCCATCTCGTATAAAGGCCAAATAACACTGATGCAATAGACATGATGGTCGTGATAGAAGTACACCTGGCAACTAGAGCAAAGGCCTCATCATAGTCAACTCCCTCTCTCTAAGAGAATCCTCTTGCTACAAGTTTGGCCTTGTACTTTTCAATTCTCCCATAAGCCAGATGTGCAATCTTGTACAGCCATCTGGAATCAATCACTGATTTCCCCACTAGTCTCAACACAATCTCTCGTGCATCATTCTTCAAAATGAAGTCATACTCCTCTGTCATTGCATCTTGCCATACCTGCTCAACTACAACCTCCTCACAATTGGAAGGCTCTGCATCAAGAATAGAATACATTAGTACAACATAGGTAGGAAATTTCTTAGGGGGATGACTCACTTGGAAAGAAGATTTTGGCGCTCCTACTTGCTCATATGCCTCATGTAATATCGAGGTAAGCCACTTAGGCTTCCTGGCTAAACTAGATGGTAAAGTGGCATCTATTCCTTCATCAGAACCTTGCTGGTTTAGTTTGATTTTGCTGAAATTTGCGATTCAGTGCTTAGGAAAGCAAGCTTTTCTCCTTCCTCAACCTCCCCTGGAGGCTCCTAAGACTTAGAGGACCATGCCTCCTCATTGAATTTCAGGTCTCAGCTCACCATTGTCCTCCTTTGTGCTGGCATGTAAATCTAGTGAACGTTGGAGATCAGTGTAACCAACAAATATACCTTTGTTGCTTGAGAGATCAAATTTAATACTCTTCTCGTCTAGTACATGAATATAAATAGGACACCCAAAAACACAAACTGTGATACTTAAGGCTTCTTCTGGTGTCTCATCCTT
Organism: Torreya grandis; assembly: GCA_037957365.1. Taxonomy (NCBI): domain Eukaryota; kingdom Viridiplantae; phylum Streptophyta; class Pinopsida; order Cupressales; family Taxaceae; genus Torreya; species Torreya grandis. The sequence goes on from JARHVA010003646.1 coordinate 698,334, forward strand.
CAAAACCCTATGAGGACACCTATTCAAAATGTAGACAATTGTGTTAAAGGCCTCTGCCCATACGCACATGGGCAAATCCATCTAATGGATCATGGCAATGGTTGTCTCAATGATGGACTTGTTCTTCCTCTCTGCAACCCCATTTTATTGATGGTTGTACAGCACAATAAACTCCCTCTTGATCCTTGCTTCTCTACAAAATGCATCAAAGTCCTCTAAGGCATACTCTCCTCCATTGTCAAATCTCAACACTTTGATCTTCTTGCATCTTTGATTCTCAGCTATGGCCTTCAACTCTTGAAACTTAGAAAACACTTGATACTTAGTCTTCATAAAATAAAGCCATATTTTTCTAGAAGAATCAAAGACTATAGATTACCCATCAACGAGGCCAAAGTCGTTGGCCCAAATATGTTTGCATGACTCAGATCAAGAATCTCTCTTGATCTAAGCTCACTGCATGGGAAAGCAATGTTGGCATGTTTGTCGAGTGTGCAACCCTTGCACACTCTTGTCTTCTCAATCTTCAAGTCTGGCAATCCCGACATAATGTCCTTCAAGATAAGTAGTGCTCCATAATGCAAGTGTCCCAATCACTTGTGCCATTGCTCAAAATTATTGTCATTGTCATGCACCAAAGCACCATGATTCACCAAATCAAGGATCAACCTATATAGGCTACCTTCTTACACACATTTGGCCAAAATTCAACCATGCTCACAGTTGTGATCACTGATAATAAATTGTTGATCATCAAACTCAACCACACAACTAAGATTTGTCATCGTTGGCACTAAAAGAAGATTCTTAGTTAAACTAGAAACATACAAGCATCATCAAGCTCAAGAACATCACGTAATGGCATGTGCAAGGAGATAAAGCCCATTCATGTAACTAGATATGTGGGATCGTGGCCCAACTCCACCTTTATGTTAGCCTCCTATTCTTGAAGTATGTTGAAAGACTTCCTGTTGAAGGCCATGTGTCTAGATACCCCACTATCCACATACCACCCTACACTAGAGACAATGTTAGTGGAAAAGCATGACACCATGAGGAAGGATGTCTCAAGATTGGATGTTAACTCAACCCCTTTGGTGAAAACTTCTGCACTCCCTGCGAATTGCTTTTGTTCCTACTACCTGCCTTCCCATTCTCCTTCTTAGGACACTAAGATGCATACTAGCCCATCTTGTGGCACTTAAAGCAATTCACGTGAATCAAATTTTATTACCTTGGTTGGAAAAACCCAAATCTTCTTTTTTCCCCTTTTGGCCCTTCTTGGGTCCTCCTTTCTTACCTCCTCTCCTCACTTTCTCCATGAGGACTAAGTTTTGGATCTCATCTTCTTTCGCTGCACCAGTCTCTCACCTTGTCTCTTCTTGCACAAAGACACCCCACAATTTCTCAAAAGTGGGCATGTTCTCCCGAGCACAAATTCCCTGCGCAACATGTTGCCAAGGTGCTGATAATCCATTCAAAGCTATGGGAACTAACTCTTCATCCTCGACCTTCATACCTATAGTTGTGAGTTGATCTCTCAACTCAATAATCTTCATCAAGTATCTCACCACAATATCATTGTTCCTCATGCAGGTGTTGGTGAGCTTGTTCTTCGAAAAGCATCCAGGTGGATATGTTCAGACTTTTGATACAAAGTGATTGAGGCATCATACATATTTTTCCCTGTCTTCTTCTCTAAAATGTGAGGGATCAAGTGGTCCTTCATAATATTAGGTATAATTCTCTTCATTATGGTCATCTTCTTATTGTGCTCGGCCACCTGTATGGGATAAGTAGGAGTTGAAACCTTCTTCCCAACAAAATCCCAAAGATCAACCTCTTCAAACAACATCTATAATTTGCACTTCCATGGAATGAAGTTGGATAATCTACACCACAAAGCTAAGGTCCTTGTGCCCAAGGGACAACCCTACACTTAGAGATAAGTTGTGAGGTTGTGATGAGTGCGCACTATGCTAACTTGCAGAAAGTAAACCAATACACATTTAAGTAAAGCAGAAGTCTGATACTTGCAGGAAATGCAACTTCTATTCAACATGGACAAATAGGAGAAAAGTACAAAGATGTACAATGCTACAGCCAGGATAGGAGGGTTCCAGTGATCAGAAGGGGAAGGCACTTCCTCTGATTCGCACTAAAGGTGTGAATATAGATGTGTATGAGAAAGATTAGATACTCAAGGCATGCTATCTATCACTATGACATGTATGTAATCGAACTTAGGTTGAATGCATATGTTACATATGTATACACATAATACAAGAAGACAGTTACAACTATCAACAGTTACAAAGAGAATGGTTACAAGTAGTTTCATCTTCTTCCTACACGATGATTGAACTTCCTCCAAATGCGTGGCAGTTGACCTGATCAGTCAAACAAATACTCTGAGGGTTTCCTTGACATGTCCCAGAACTAAGAAGTGCCATTTGGCAAGCCACATGGATGTTGCATAGGTTCTGCTAGGTGCAAGACGCTCTACATAGAAGTGAAGTGTTACGCGACAATGCAATGACATGCAAGTGTTCTGCTAGGCACAAGGGGCTATATGCAAAAGTGTCGTGAGACGTGTGTGCGTACAAGGAATGTAGCGCAAAGGACTACAAGTTGAGTTATGCACAAGCCGTGCAAGTGAGAAAAGGATAAGCATACACAGTTGCACGGATACACATTGATCATTCACCCTTTCTTGAAAAGCAATGGTCTCAATCACATCGGTGTGTAGTTGTGGAAACTAACCTTGAAGTTGTTGAGAGTTATACCACTTAGCGTGATCAGCATATTACCCCACCTTGCCTACTCTGAAAAGTTGATGTGTGTCGTGCCAAGTGTGTGTCTATCACTTCAATAATTTGATCCTTATTGGCAGTGCACAAGTGTTTGAGACCCAAATCAAAAAGATGTGTCACTATTGGCTCAAGGAGTGGAGTCAAGTAAGGCTTAAGCAGCTCTACATTGAATATTGGGTGCATGCCCAAGTATGGAGGCAGATCAATAACAAAGACGTTCTCACCAACTACGCCAAGGATGGTATAAGGATCATAGCACATAGGCTTGATCTTCCAGTGTGGACCCTTGAAGCTCCTTTTGACAGTGCAACCAAATATTATCTCCAACTCCAAATGCATGAGGTGTGCAATGCACATCATGGCACTCTTTGTACTTCTGTTGGGAGCCAAAAAGAATATGTTGGACCTGCTTATGTGTTGTAGAAACTTCTTTGCTTTGTCTACTTCCCTTTCCTGTGTGTGCGACTCATGTTGGCTAGTGCATGGTAGAAGATGTCTAGCAGCACTGAAGGCTAGAAACCAAGACATGTCTGGAATGTACCATTCCCCATAGAGCTATGAAGTGCTTTGTTGCAGGTATGTTGGATGTACAACAAGTCGTCATCCCAAGTGCGAACATGCACGTGTGTACATTCGCAAAAGATGAACAAATGTGTGGTTGACAACTTTCGTTTGCCCATCTATCTATGGATGAAATGTCATCAACCAATACAACTGCATACCCATCAAGTCCCACCCACAATGTCTGCAAAAGTTGACTCACAAAAGCACGGATCTCAATCGAAGACTATGAATGTTGGGAGTCTAAAGTGAACCCATGCATGGTTGAAGAAAGCTTGCACAATGCTAGCTACATCAATGTTTTTCTTGCAAGCAACCATGATAGCCATCTTATCATCAAAAACCTATCTACTACAATGAACACAACATCATGTTGGTGCTTCATCATAGGAAACCCAATCATGAAATCCATGCTGATAGATTCCCATGGCCTAGATGGAACTAGTAGACGTGTGTAAAGTCCCAACTTCCTATTTGTGGGCTTTGCAATGCAGCAAGGAATGCAAGACTTGACGTGGCACACCAAGTCCGTGTGCATGTGCGGCTAGAAAAAAGTGTGATTGCAATGCAACTAGAGTCTTCGTCACAATGAAGTGTCCCAATGTCTTAGCATAGTGCACCTCCCAAATGAGTCCTTCGCAAGGTGCACCACAAGGAACACAAAGATGCTTGAGCTTGTAGAGAAGTTGGTCAAACATGTAGAACTCCTGACCCTGTTTACCTTCTGCAAGGTTGGTGTAGGCGTCTATGAAGTCTTGGTCCGCTGAGTAGAGGGATACCCAGTGTGCGAAGTTGTAGCCGCACGTGTACAGCATTGTGACTATTGTGTGAACCACCAGTGTACTTAGGCAATTTGCAGCCTTGATATCCTTTTCCCTTGCTTGATCACAAGATGGAACTATTGCAAGTAAGTCATCCACTTTATACGGCATGCATTCTCTAGCTTGCTCTATGTTTGCAGGAACTGAAGCGACTTATGAATAGAATGAAATATTCCCCAAGATGTAGTAGTGCCATTGCTTGACTACTTGCACAATAGCATACAATTCTTTTTCAAAGGTGGAGTGCCTTTGAACGGTGTTGCAACTAGTTGTCCATGTTGCATGAGTATTTTGCCAAGTGTAGTCAGATGCATCATTGTGAATTTCAAAGGAGTGTGTAATGTTGGCATTAACAGTACAATCACTATGCAGAGGCGTTGCTTGACAGCCTCAAAAGCACGTTGTTGCGCCTGAGTCTAATCAAAATTGGCTTTGGCATGCATTATCTAGCTAAGAGGCCATGACATGTGCAAGAAACCAAGGGCAAACCTACAAAAGAAGTTTGCGAGTCCAAGAAAATTCCTCAATTCTCTAAGACTACAAGGAGTTGGCCAATCCTGGATTAATTTGATCTTCTCTCGATCTACAAGAATTTCTACACATTCATTGATGTAGCCCAAGAACTGAATCTGCACGATGCCAAAAGTGCACTTTGCTAAGTTGGCTTGCAACTTTGTGTTGGCACAAGATGTCTAAGATGCACAAGATGTGCTCCACATGCTCCTCCCAAGTCTTTTTGAAGATGAAAATGTCATCCAAGTAGATGATAACGAAGGAATTGAGGAAGGGCCTAAGAATATCGTCCATCAAGTGCATGAATGTTAATGGCGCATTGGTCCAGCCGAAAGGCACCAACCATTCATACAATCCTTCCCTTATCTTGAAAGTTGTCTTCTAGACATCTTTATTGAGCACCTCAAAGTTGGTCCAAGAGGTCAATACGCAACAGTGGCTACCGATTCGTCACCGTGATTTTGTTGAGTCTGCGATAGTCTATGCAGAGATGCCAAGACCCATCCTTCTTGGGTACAAGGACTATCGGACTCCCACAAGGAGAAGAGCTAGGCCTAATCTTTACCCTAATTGAGGAGCTCTTGTATTTGGCCCCAAAATTCAACGTTCTCCCATACAAATCTGTGATACAAAGGGTTATTTGGAAAAGGTGATCTTGGAACCAAATCTATGCAATGTTTTATTGTGCAATGTGTTGGAAGACCTTCGAGCTCTACGAAGACTCCGTTGTGTTGTTTCAGTAACTTGTCGAGCTACTGTTGCTACAACGTTGATTACGTTATATGCACTGCCAATAACTACTTTCTTTTCCACACAAGTGTCTCAAGGAGGACCATGAGCAACATGAACTTCTTCATGCAAGACACGTTTACGCCATTGTTTGGCAAAAACCAAGGTAACTTTGGTCATTGGAGCTAACTCCAAGAGATTGAAGAAACAATATTTTGTGCATATAGTCCACCGCTATTGTTTGGCTTGATATGTAGCAACACAGTCATACAAATGTGGTCTCCCCAACAAGATGTTGCAGATTTCTAGAGGTTCAATGTCACAAGTGAGGGTGTCCTCCATAGGCTTGACTTTGACCTGGAAGGTGCATTGTTGCTGGACCTGTATATCCTTCCCCTATTGGAGCCACCACAAGAACTATGACTTAGAATGTGCAACAGTGGCAAGGCCAAGGCACTAGGTCGTGGCTTGCAATATGATGCTCTTATAACTTCAACCATTAATAATAACATGAAGAGGCTGACCCTTCACCCAAAACTTGGTGTGAAAGAAGTGTTCTCGCTCCTCAAAGGTGTCCATGGCAATGGCATTGGTGCTCAAACAAGTGGCATCTAGATTAGTGTCAGTTGTCTGCACGGGACTTGATGTAGACTACACAAGCAATAATTGTTGTGCACGACATTTAGAGCATCCGTGGGTTTGTGAGTGACCTCAATGGCACCACTTGTCACTAGACTTCTTCTTGCCTTTGTTTGAGGTCCAAGGCATAGAAGCCTTCAAGTTTTGTGAAGCCTTCCTATGTTGCTCTCCTATGAGAAAGGTGTTATGCTTCCGCACCGAACACTGAGATAAAGAGTTGTGCGTGGGTTGGCTCTTGCGCATGGCATTGGATAAAGAGGTGAGAAACTGATTCATCTTTGACTTGGCTTCAATTTTGGCAGCCTTGCAATAGGCTTGCCCCAAAGTGTCAAAAATCCAAAACTCTATCTCCACGCGAATATAAGGTGAAAGCCCACTGATGTACTTCAGCACCTTATGTTGTTCAATCTATGCAATGTAGTCATGGAACTCCAATGACTACTTGTACTAGCACAATTATTGGAGCTTTATGCAATCATCCTCAAAGTGGAGGAGAGCATGGTACTCCTTCAACGTGTCGATAAAAGTCTTCCAAGACTCAATTGGAATGTAAACTTGCGTGTGTTGCGCATTGAAAGTCTCCCACCAATGAACCACGAGAATTGATATCTTCAACACGACAAAGGTAATCTTCTCAACATCGATGAATCAACTGACTGAGAAGTATGCCTTGAGCTGTCAAATCCACGCATCCAATGTTGCGGCATCGATTCTTGCCTTTGAACACGGGGATGTTAAGATTGACTTGTACTTTGATGGGGTTTGCTGCTGAAACCGTTGTTGAGCATGTTGCAAGAGAGAGTTTGAAGGCATCAAGTTGAGTTGCATCATCAACTTGTGGGATTGGCCAAAGAGTTCAATGCACTATGCTTCCAGGGCATCCATAATGAGCTTTTGGACATTTTGAGTTGCTTCAAGTTGCTTCTGGGCATCAGCCATTTCATTTTGCTATGATGTTCTTCTAAGTAGACTAACACAGAGCCAACTGCTAATCCTTCTTTCTCTCGTTGCGCTTGTGTGTTTACTAGCATAGAAAAGAGCTAGGCTCTAATACCAAAGAAACCACCAAGGGCCTATGACCTTATGCTCAAGGTCCAACCTTGCACTTACAGATAAGCTACAAGGTTCTGAAGAGTTCGCGATGTGCTAACTTGAAAAAAGCAAAATCAACACATTCCAGTAAAGCGGAAGTCTGACACTAGCAAGAAATGCAAATTCTATTCAATATGGACAAATAGGGGAAAGGTACAAAGATGTACAATACTACAACAAGGCGAGGAATGCGGGTTACAGTAATCAAAACAGAGAGATGCTTCCTCTGATTTGCCTAAACTGAAGGTGTGAATACAAATGTGTATGAGAAATATTAGATACTCAAGGCATGTTATCTATCACTATGATTGTGTGTGGCCTTGACTTTAGGTTGTATGCATGTGTTACATACTTAGACAGAAAATACAAGAAGGTAGTTACAACAACCCGACAGTTACAATGAGAACGGTTACAGACTATTTCATCTTCTTCCCACATGACGGTTGAACTTCTTCCAAATGCATGGCAGTTGACCTGATCAGTCAAACAGGTACTCTGAGGGAGTCCCTGACATGTCACAGAACTGAGAAGTGCCATCTGGGAAGCCACATGGATGCGGTGTGACAACAAGCTCCACGCAGGGCACATGAGATGTCACACGGGATCTGCTAGGCACAAGAGGCTCTGCGCAAAAGTGAAGTGTTGCAAAGCAATGCAGTGGTGTGCAAGTGTTCTACTAAGCGCAAGGAGCTTTGTGCAAAAGTGCTGCAAGACTTGTGCGCGCACGAAAGGAATGCAATGCGAAGGACTCCAAGCTGAGTTATGCACAAGCCATGCAAGTGCGTAAAGGAGAAGTGTACACAACTGCGCATGGATCATTGGAAGTGCCTTCTAAATTGTCCCACTCTCAGAGGCCAAGAACTCATCCTATAGCTTCATAGAAAACCTCAAAAACGCTTCAACAACCAGATCAGTCTGATATCAAATCAAAACAGTAACTTCACGTGTCCAAGCACCTATCACAGGCATAAATCAGCCTCAATCACTGAAGATCCTCTAAAAGCTCCCTCTCACAGGTAGCAGCCCACTCCATACAAAGATTAGGAGGATCTCAAATGCACCACTCTGATACCAAGTTAAATTTTAATTCATGGTGCGCATATTTGCACTTGCATTGAACAAAATCCTAAATAAACACCTCTCAAAACAGCGTACTGTTAGACTCAAAAGTCTGGACTGAAAATTCACAAGTGCACACATTGCATTTTTATCGAATAATTCAAGACAATCTAATAAAAAAAAATCATGTCTAATAATAACAGCAAACTCTAAGTTGAAGGTGCAGCGCAAGGATGGGATCCAACAGCTCTCCTGCTCCTTCCAATGGCTCTCCATGCAAGCTCCTGTGCCTCACTCCTCTCTGCACCTGCGTCCTCTCCCAACTTTACTGAAGCCTACTCTGTGGGGCGCTCTATTCCTCCTCTGCTTTTGCGGTGGGTCCTTCCTCACATGTGTAGCTAGCGTCGCTCCCTCCTCTTGTTTCACTATGCACTGGATCTGCAGCTCCTCCTCTTCAAGGCCCTCCTCTGGCAATCACAACGCCTTTGTGCTCCCGGTTTCAGCCCCTGAATCTCTTCAATCTGGTCACTCTTGTGCGGAAGATGTTGTGCTTCCCCTGTCTTTGGGGATAAAGCGGCCTATCAGGAAGAATTTTTCAAAGAATAGTCTCTTCTGCAAATCCAATGGTCTTGGTCTCACCGATCTTCTCAAGTGGAAGCTCTCTCTCTTATGGTTACCCAGGTTTGCTCACAAGATTTTTCTTTTTTATTTTGCTCAGGGCTGCTTCTTTTTTGAGTGTGAAGTTGCAGAAGACAGATTCCTTTTTCTCACAGTTGGGCCTTGGTTCTAGAAGGGTGTTGGGTCATGTATGAAGACTTGGTTTTCCTTCTTTGTTCCCTCCTTGGGCATTTCTTCTTCTATCTGAGGATTGCTTCTGAATCTCCCTCTTCTCTTTTTGTGTCATTTCTACTCTCCTGAAAAAGCAAGAGTTCTCCAACAGGGTATGTGTTGAGGTAGACTCTTAAAATATTCATCCAGAAGTTATTTGGCTCTAGTTGGGTGCCAGGGTCAAAAAGCAAAATTTGACTCATGTACGTAGCTTTCAGGTATTTGTTTTGCTTATATCATGGGCACTTGGCCAATGAATGCTCAAAGTGGCCTGTTGAAAAAGCATCTGGTCTGGTTGGTGGGAAATTAAAGGGATGAAAGCCTCTTTCTTCTTCATGGCACTCTTCTTTTGGTGCACCTGGCACATCTTCTTCTCACTGGGGCAGATTCAGCCTTTCCTGAACACACAGCTCCTTCCTTTAGCTGTTTTGCAGATTCTCTTCTCCTTTCTCAAGAGGTTGTGTTGGGGGATCCTCCTAGTTCCCAGAGTGTGGATTTCCCTCCCTTCTCTTGTCGTGTGATGTTGCTGTTGCTGCTGCTGCTTCTCCCCTGATGGTGGTTTTCATTTCGGGCTATCCTAGCTTCTAGACCCCTCTGCTGCCCAACTCTCTTGATGACTGTTTGCATAAAAAAAATTATCAGGGCTAAGCAGAAGATCCATGAAGAATTCCGTGCTGACCTGATTATGGGTTTTGTAGCTATTTTTATGAATAATTCTGTGCTGACCTGATTATGGGTTTTGTAGCTATGTTTATGTAGCATTCTGTGCTGGCCTGTTTAAAGGCTTTGTATTTCTTCCTCTCTTGCTCTCTCTATCCTTCTCTCTCCCCGTCTTCCTTCTCTCTTCTTCTTTCCAGTCTTTCTTTCATTGTCTTTCTCGAATTTTCTTAAGGGTGAGGGCCCCAATAGAAACCCTAAATTTACCAATCAGAAAAAAAAATAACAGCAACTCTAAATTTAGCATGTCTGATATTAACAGTAGATGCCTATTAAACTGCTTCCTGAATTTGCTGAGTGAACCATGCTGAGGAGAACAACAGCTGAGCAATCATCACAGGTAAAATTCTAACAATATGAACATGTTTAAATTTCAACAATTCATCGTGTCTTCTGACTTAGACTAGTGTAGAAAAATCCCCTAGCAGTACAGGTGTGCCCTTTGAAAAGAATTGAAGTACATGCTGAAGCGATCCCCTTCAATCTTCAAGGAGTATTAACTATTAATTGATGTGCATATTTCTGGAATGTTTTTAACTCCAGAATGATGATAATGATAAATACCAAGGGGTCATCAAGTTTATATGCTTATTAATGCTCAGTCAAAATCAATATTTCAGGATATAAATTAATAAATATGTCATTTCTAAATTCTTCATTGTTTTATCAAGGAATCTGCAATTGCTGAATGCCATAGATATTTACAAACCTTAATGCCATACCTTATATATGTTAATTAAATTTCAAATATTATTTTTATATATTAATTTTATAGCCATTGACCCCCTGCCCCCCCCCCCCCGATGTTCAAAAGATATGGAAAAAAATGCTGTCCCCAAAACTCCATCCCCCTATCCCTGAGACACGAGTAACACTGATTTGTTTTTGGCTATAGTACAAAATCTAATACATATAAGTTGTAAGATCCAATTGCCAAAAAAATTGTTATCAGTAGAAATGTTGACCAAACAGCACTGTTTAACGCCAGCCATAGAAGCAGTCAAGCACACAAATGACCTTGACCTTCGTCGGGAGAGATGTAGTAGAGATGTTTTTAACGAGGCATCACTTGTTCAGGTAGAACTAAAGTAGAACCCAATATCAATGCAATTGAACACTTGCAGGATGAATTTGAAGCAAGCATAGACAGATCTAAACCTCCTGTCATCCATGGGAGAAGGCTGAGAAAATAGCCAAAAGAAAAAAGAGTTGAGATAGAACAAATTGAACACCAAACAGCTAATAAGGTGGAGCAAGTTTAACAGCAAAAGGCTAATAAGATGGAGCAAGTTGAAAAGGGCTAAAAAAGGTAGAGCAAATTGAACAGCAAAAAGCTGATGAGATGAGGCAAGATGCTCAGTGTGGACAAGAAAAGACAAAAACAGTTCTTAAAATCTAGTCTTTGCACTAGGTAAATCGTGCCCTTGTGAGTGAAGTTCTCAATAAAATAGATCAGACTTCATTTGAAGAAGCCAGTAAAACAAGGTCCGGATGGATACTATGAAAGATGAATATGACGCACTAATGAGAAACAATACTTAGCAATTGGTGGAATTGCCACTTGGAAAAGAGGCAACTAGCCATAAATGGGTCTATCGTACCAAAATCAAAGCTGATGGTAGGATTGATAGACATAAAGCAAAGTTAGTTGCAAAAGGATATGCACAAAAAAGAAGGCCTGGATTGTGAATAAACGTTTGCTCCTGCAGCCAAACTAATAAGTGAGCGAATGTTGTTATCCCTCTCGGCACAATTTGGTTGGAAGGTACATCAAATGGTTGTAAAAATTGTTGTTTTGAATAGAGATCTGCACGAGGAGGTCTATATGAAGCAACCAAAAAAAAATTGGGTACCAGGCAAAGAAAAACTGGTTTGTAGGTTCATTAATCATTAAAGCATTGTATGGCCTGAAACAAGCGCTTCATGTTTGGTATGGAAATATTTATAAGTCCCTATGCTTAGAAGATTTTTAAAGTAGCAAATTAGACCCCAATTTGTACATCAGAACAGATGAAATTGAGGTTGTTATTCTGGTTGTATATGTTGATGATTTGAATAATAACAGGTAGTAGGACTATTTTCATTGAGAATGTAAAATGCTAGTCTTTCAAAGCAATTTGAAATAACATTTATTGCGACGCTTCAATACCATTTGGGAATTGAAATCTGGCAACAAAGAAATAGAATTTTTCTGCCAAAAACAAAAAATGCAACGGGATTGCTGAATTTTTTTCAAAATAGAGTATTGCAAGAGCAGCAAGACTCCAATGGAAGTTGGACTAAAACTGACAAAGGAAGCCAATTCAGAAAAGGTGCATGTAACCCTGTATCGACAAATTGTTGGTGGCTTGATTTCTTTGACAGAAACCAGGCCTGATATTAGTTTTACAGATGGTTAACTTTCTAGGTTCTTCGATTGTCAAAGGAAGGCTCATTGGAATGCAGCAAAAGGAGTAAAGAGGTACATCAAAGGTGTCTTACACTTTGGTATTATGTTTAACAAAACCAAAGATTTCAAGTTGACTGGTTACACAGATGCAGAATGGGCAGGTTCGGTAGATGATAGAAAAATCAAAATAAGTTATGCTATCAGTCTTACACCTGGTGAAGTTTCTTGGGCCAGTACAAAGCAAGCCACAGTTGCACTCTCATCAACAGAAGCTGGATACAAAGCACCAATTAGTGCCTCATGTGAAATAGTTTGGCTTCACAAATTTTGTGTGACATGATCTAGCAGGTGCAACCAACATCACATCTGTGCGAGAATCAAAGAAAACTAAAGTTGACAAAAAAATCCAGTTTTCCATTCACAGACAAAGCACACTGAAGTTCAACAAAAAAAATCATTCAAGAATAGGTGCAGAACAAAGAAGAGGAACTCGTCTACTGCCAGATCCAAGATCAAGTTGCAGACATCCTCACTAAGTCACTTCCAAAAACTAAGTTTGAAAAATTCAGAGATATGTTAGGGGTCACTGAAATAAACTGTAAACATTTTCCTGGGGATCTAGGTACATTAATACCTAGGAACTAAGACATTTCTATATATACTAAAATTCTGTTGCTTAAAATTTAAATTATGTGATATTAAGCGTTTGTTAGGAACTTATCATATGAGAACAAATGACCCTCTGTATGATAAAATATCATGTACTTTCCTTTTTGGTGAGCTGAATAATAAAGAAATTCTTCAGTTTTCCTCAATACCAAACCAACAATCCTCCTCTGAATGTAAATGTAATCAGAAAAAAATGCTTGATTGCAATGATGTATAGGTGTGCTTGCATTTAGGTTTGACATTATGCATGCACCGAAACCTACTTGTGAGAACAAAATTTCTAAAAAAAATGTTAAATGGAGTTTAATCACTGCCATTTACACACTTGGATTTACAAGAAACTGCTGTCTGCTTTTCTAGTCTCAGGTATCCTCAGTGCAAAGAACAATTATGTGTTTCTCCACATATCTGAAATTAAACCAATTGCCAAACTGCCCTCTGGTTTTCCTAGTTTGTGATACCCTCTGCAGAAAGAACATTTTTTCCATGCATGTGGAATTTACACAAATCTTCAGACCCTAATTTCCCTCAAAAAAATTCAGCTCTGTGAATTGAATTGCTTACACTCGGGAACTTCAGCTGGTATGTTTCTGCATAATCAATACGGTATACTCCAGGAGTGCCACATTTGCAAGGAAAATGTCCTCGTCAATAAAACTGCCTATTTAAAAAACTTTGATGTGGATCAAAATATCAAATAGTTAATAAACAAATTAGAAATACAAACAAGACACTAGATATCAATAAAATGGGAAATTAATTCTGTTTCATTACAACAAAATCCCACCAAAAGAAAAATATCTAACTAAATATGACCATGGAAGCTCCAATTAATTAACAAAAATAATTGGGTTGTGATTATCTCACATTGATAATAATTGTGTGACAAGGTAGGTTTAAAAGGCACTAGATGCATTAAAAGCTTTGCCAACCTGGAACAGGCTTTGGGGTGAAAGACCAAGATTAATGTGTAAAATTATTCTTCTTTTCCAGTACTAACATCGCTTGAGCTGCTTGTGTGCTTTGTGGGTCCCATAGCATTGCGATTATTACCAATGTACATGACAGAATTGTCATAGAAGAAATGGCTAATGAAATTGGTCATCAAAGAGATGACTTATCACAAATGGATGAAAATCCCACAAAAAATAAGAACATCTAAAATTATACATATTTATATATGAGAACACATGGGTAAAAGGTCCCACCAAAATTAATGCATCAATCTAAATTGATCAAATAACTAATGGTAAACATAGGAGTTGTGTTATAAACAGCTACAAACAACAACAAAAAGGCCAATTAGCAAAAGAGTCCCCTAGTACAAAGTTAACCAATAATATGACAAAAGTGGTCTAATGTCCCTATCAATCAATGCCCATTGAGCAGATTGGAGTTGAGAGATACCATGTTGATCAAATGACAGTTGGAGAATATCACCAAGAAATGATTGTTTTGCACAGACATAAAATGCTTAGGCTCAAAGACTGAGGGACTGTGACAAGGACATGGGTATTATATTGCATGCTTGTCCACGAGATTCCGGGCAAACAGAGGTGCCTAAGAGTGAGGTGTGGTATCCAAAAAGTAAACGGGAACAATGCCAAACAAGCACAACTACAAACAACTGCCTGGCTATGCCATCTAATATCTTAGACAGACAAAGGCATTGTATGATCCAAAATGGCTTAGACACAAATTTAGCTGAATCCCTACTGCGTGGGCTGAATCTGCAAGACTTCAGCTTAGAATCTGGAAAGGCGGAATAGGTCATCCATAAACAGCCATTAATTAAGAAACTGTAGCGTGAATGGCTTTACAAACCAACAGAAGCAGAAATTCGCATACATTTTCTTCCCTTGAAAACACAGAGATCTGCAGTGAATTTCTTGCCATTCCCTTATTGAATAGTTGCATGGTTCAATTCTGAACTCAAGCTCGACCTGCCATGTCAAAACAATACAATTTGCAAGATGTATGACCACATATGGAAGAAGCAAGAATCTAGGGTCCACTTAGGGTTCCAAACGTAATGATGGACAAGAGGCTCCAAAGGTCGCTGTTGGTAGAAAGGAACTCATAACTGAGGTCACTACCCCAAAATAGACCAGTTGTTTGAGATCAACATAAACATTAAATCAATTGAGTGCTTGGATTCAATGTGGCCATCTGCTACATGAAGAGAGGAGGTCGCCCTCCCGCAAGAAAAAAACTAGATCTAGACCCTTATCTAATTGCAGTAAATGGGGGCTGCCTCAAAATAGTAAAGAGCTTCCTCTTGACATATTAACCACAATATCATCAGTGAACAAACAGCTAACCTAAGCAAGGTTTAAACAATGGTAATACCCAAAAGAATGCTGCTGTACACTGACAAGAGTACCAATATTACAGTACGATATTCTTATAGCATCAAGCTGACAAGATTGCCGTTTAAGAAAAAAAGAACTAGGAACCATATTCTGCTAACACAAGTAGCCAATGGACCAACAATAAAATTTCTAAAATACTTATAAAATATAAGCCAATTGAACAATAACAATCGTATTGGAATAATTAATGCTTGACAAGTCAAAATGTTTAAGACAATGTAGTGCCAAATGAAAACAATCCCATAGGATCATAAGTGAATGGATCACCTGAAAGAAACACTGGATGTGAATTGATATAGACACTCAGAAGTTCACTTCTAGGTATGTAAAGCATCGATAATGGTAACCCTAGGTGTAGGCCTGGAAATGGTAACGTAGGCACAGCTGAACTGAACTAGGCTTTGCTATCAATTATTGTGCATTGGAAGATCCACTAACCAAAACATCAGAGGAAATATGAACAAGACATGAGATGTCTAAAAATGTGGAAAGTGCTTATCCATTTAATTAGAACAAGGTCACACATACTTGTACATAAGCACATGAGGGTAGGTGGATCTACCACAATTTGCTGCATCAATGCAAATCAATTGAGCATTCAGCCATACTCATAGCACACGTAGGGGCCATGTTAGCAAGAGCTACAAAGCAATAACACTACTAGGGACTTAAGCAGAGTACCAATATGTCGAAATGGGAACCTTATCGGTAATAAATGCAATCACACGTGGAACTCCATATAATAGAATCTAATACATAATTCCATATAAATAAGTGCTCTATTTACATTAGTACAGGCCAAAAGAAACATGTTCTAAAATGAATGGTTACGAAATGCACAATAGAATAATCAACTTCAATAAAATGTAGCAGACAAATTCACATTCAAAATCATCACTAGATAACAGAGAATATGAACATATTCAACAGTGCAGCAACAAAAGTATCAGCAATTCTGACCTTCAACTTTGCTTTTTCTTTCAGCTCTTTCCTTTTCCTTGCATACAACCGATTCAAGAGTCTGATTCGAGGATCATCTGTGGTATTTTTTAAAGGCTCCAGCTTCTCCTCCTAAATGCCAAAAAAATATTTACATTAATTGGAATGACAAAAATAAGCCACACACAAATCTAGGAAGCCCACATTTAATTTTGAAAGAAGCCCACCTCTGTGAGATCATCTGGCAAATGAAATGTTTCTCGAATCTCCTCCGGTGTTTTACCTTCAATCATCCGAGCAAGTGCCCGACTTGTCAAATCAACCAAAGGTTTCATTTGTAGGCTGTCAGCTGCAGAAGTCAGCTCACACAACCTCTTTGTATCTAGACGAATAAACTTTTCATCAAATAGCTTCCGTTCCTTCAAAACAATGAAATTGAATATTTAAATCCGCTATTAGGAGGAGCAAAGCATTTACAGGCAGTGAATAAATTCCAAGATAGAAGAGAACCAGAAGATTTCCAAAGTCATTACCACTTGTACCTTGTTTGAATGACCCGGTACTTGATGAAAGCGGCAGTATTCTAAAATCAGTCTCAGAATGTTTGAATTAACCTGCGGTGGAAGAATAATTGCAAAACTTTTTGAAGAACCTAATCCCTTTTGCAAAATTTCTCGACAGATCAGCGGGCATAACATTGCAACTTCTTGCTCCACCTCTTGAATTGAACCATCAGCAGTTTGTAGCCAGACAAAAGACTTAGCACCTTGAAGAGAACTTCCAGGAAGCATGCTTTTAGTGACATTCGACATAAGGTGGCTTTCTTCCTATGAAAAAAATTGATGCGTGAATTTGATTTCAATATGATGTGTGTTTTGAACACCTCGCACCCCAGCCCGCATACAAGGAAGAAAAAAAAAAAAAAACTCCCACGATGGCACTCGCTATGGTTGGCCTTGCTAAGCACAGTGAATTGCTTGCATTAGTTGGCCAATCAAATGTATGCCATAAATGGCAACCTAAGCATTGAATAGTGAATGCCGACTAACAGTTTTAGGACCACTCGTCCATAATAAAATAAAAATAATTGTTCGTTGCAGTAAACTGCATCAAGCTTAATGTATTTTTTGCATTAATAACATTAACTTATTATTGCAAACCCAATTAGGAGCAAGTGAAAATCCAGTCATACCTCGTGTTTGCTAATAGCATTAACACTTTCTGACATTGTCTGCTGACTTTGCAAATCATATATTAAGTTGAACAACAGTTACAACAACCGAATGAACTGCCAAAGCTGCATACCTGCCTGCACTAAAAATTATAACCTTAGGGCACTGCCGCAAGTCTTTACACTATGTCAAAAAAGCATAGTACCTTCTTATTCCCAAAGAAACTGAAGGAAAAATAACTGTGCACTAAAATACCAATCTGATTACTTCAATCCATGTCAGCAAGAGTCCAATCAAAGCCAATATATAAATAGCTCTTCGAATTTCAACCACATTTAAGCATTCACACGAATTTGGACAGTTTGCATTTGCACGGTGCTGTAAATTCAAATGATGCTTTCTACGTTTAAGAAACACCAAATTTCAAAAGAAAAGAAAAATGTAAAAAGGCTCAACGATAATCTCATTAAAATTTGTTAAGAAGAAAACAGAGAGTAACGTTTGTTTAAGTTGGTGTATTGTAAGTTGTGGTAATAATTGAAAGAATGAAGCGTGTGGCTTACCTTGAGGATATCAGACGTCTTAAGAAAAAGCCTGCCTGCCTGCCTGCAATCTTATTTACAAATCCCAATTAAGCTAAGGCCAATCTTCAGAGCAAAGATATCTAGGGTTTCAAAGGGCTGCCAAACAACATTACATTTACATTTGCATTACCATTGCGATTGCAATTAAGTTTTAAAAACCCTCAATGTCTGGAGATTGTGCGGGTCAAAATATTTATCGATCTCTCTCGTAAGTTTTTGCCAGTGCCAAATTGAGAAGCAATCGTTTTTGGCCTCCCTCTTCAAATCTCTCTCTATCTTTCTTTCAAAGGTTTGGATTAATTAATAAGGTACAGTCACTCCTTGGAAGTTTTCGATTAATTAATATTGTGAAGTCACTCCTCAAAAGGTTTGGATTGATAAAAGGTGTAGTCATTTTCTTTTCTTCTCTTCTCTTTTTTTTTTTCCATTTTTCTTTCTCATCATTTTTTAAAAATTCAAATATATATATATATATGCCAAATTGAGAAGCAATCGTTTTTGGCCTCCCTCTTCAAATCTCTCTTTATCTTTCTTTCAAAGGTTTGGATTAATTAATAAGGTAAAGTCACTCCTTGGAAGTTTTCGATTAATTAATATTGTGAAGTCACTCCTTGGAAGTTTTCGATTAATTAATATTGTGAAGTCACTGCTCGAAAGGTTTGGATTGATAAAAGGTGAAGTCATTTTCTTTTCTCCTCTTCTCTTTTTTTTTTTCCTTTTTTCTTTCTCATCATTTTTTGAAATTCATATATATATATATATATATATATATATATATTTCTTTCAAAGGTTTGGATTAATTAATAAGGTAAAGTCACTCCTTGGAAGGTTTCAATTAATTGATATTGTGAAGTCACTGCTCGAAAGGTTTGGATTGATAAAAGGTGAAGTCATTTTCTTTTCTCCTCCTCTCCCTTTATTTTTCCTTTTTTCTTTCTCATCATTTTTTGAAATTCAAATATATATATATATATATATATATATATATATATATATATATATATATATATATATATATATCACTGCTCGAAAGGTTTGGATTGATAAAAAAGGTGAAGTCATTTTCTTTTCTCCTCTTCTCCCTTTTTTTTTCCTTTTTTCTCTCTCATCATTTTTTGAAATTCAAATATATATATATATTTTCTTTCAAAGGTTTGGATTAATTAATAAGGTAAAGTCACTCCTTGGAAGGTTTCGATTAATTAATATTGTGGAGTCACTGCTCGAAAGGTTTGGATTGATAAAGGTGAAGTCATTTTCTTTTCTCCTCCTCTTCCTTTTTTTTTCCTTTTTTCTTTCTCATCATTTTTTGAAATTCATATATATATATATATATATATATATATATATATATATATATATATATATTTTTTTTTTTTTTTTTTTTTTTTTTTTTTTTTTTCTTTTTTGAAGTGTAAATTGTGTTAAAGTGTAACATTTTTGTCTTTTTGTCGATCGTTTAGTTTATTTATTACATTTGATGTAATTTTTTATTTCCTTATGCACATGTTTTATATGCATTATTTTATTGGCTATCATAAGTAATGTCTTCAAATTTGATTTATTGGGTTAAGAAATATAAATTACATTGCATTTTAACATACATTGAATCTTGAAACCGAGATAATATTATAGTGATGTCATTTCTCCTCAATTCTTTGAGATTGGTAAATGCGGAAATCAAGTTAAAACACATATATTTAAAAAGTTGTTTATTTTTTATAACGAAAAAGATAGGTTTGAAACTTTAGTCCTTTGTACCTTTGGTGCTTTAAAAGAAGACCAATTCATGCGATCGACTCTCCATTTCATGAATTTGTTTAATGATAGTTATTCCCTTAACTTTACCTTTCAAATGCTAATTTAATTCATAACAAGAAAAAGAAACATTAGAAAAAATATATTTATTCTCATCTTAATAATGTTGATGGTTGACTTATATTTTACCATGCTTCTATTACTAACAAAATTGCTTATATTCCTTATAGCCATCAATTTTAGGCCTTAGTTGACCCTTCTAGGTTTGTAAAATTTAAATGATGGGTATGATTGTCGGCATTGCCTCTCTAACGTGATTATAGTTTGTTATAAACAAAATAAACATTTAAAGATCATAATTAATTGTTATGATCTACAGGTTGGAAATATTGAAATATATAGCCTTTTGAAACCACATGGGTCTCTATAAGATGTTGGCGGTTAATAAATGATATCGGTTAAATTTTTCACTACCTGAGAGACATAGGAATTTGAATTCAATTAAAACTCTATCAAAATTTTCCTTCACCCATAAACGGAGAAAGTCAATAAAATGAAATAAATGCGAGTAGATGGAGACTTTATTCATATAGGATGCCTTTGTTTGATCAAAGGGAGGTGTGTTTTTTAAAACACCACAAGAAATTCTTGAAGGGAATGCTCTAGTCATTATATAAGGATACCATCAATTCTAAAGGGATTCATCCTACCAATAGAGTGAGGAAAGAAAGCTTCTTCGTAAAGGAGCAGAGTATGTATAGTCTTGTATAGCTACAACATTATTATAATAAAGTAAGCCCTTATCATACCTATGCACCCTCATTATAGCAAGAAATAATTTGCAAACCAAATGGATGTCTATGATGTTTTCTATGTTATCGAGTGGTTTAGAAGTTTTATATTGTATAACTCTTCTAAGAATCATTTCCTTTTAGATAGTTAGTTTTTATTTTATGAAATTGGCATTTTCATCTTCTATTAGAAGCTGAGACCTAACATTAGCATTGAACAATCCTTGGACCTATTCTATACTCTTAACCCCATTGATAGCTTCTTTAGAGCTTGCACAATTATGTTATTATTAAATCATTATTTGGTCTAAGTAAAGTTGATCTACACCAAGGATAGCCCCACATGCCCCTATCAAAGTTGTATCAGGCTTATGTACTTGTTCTATTACATGCAGCCACTGAAATTGCATCACAAGGACATGGTAGGGATCAAGACGTTAACATTTTTTGTCCAACGAAGAAACAACATGTAGAAATTTAATGTTATTCCTTAAGTGTGTGTCAAACCTATCCTATTAAAGTTCTTTGGTTCCCAAAGACCATTAGAAAGTGTAGTCTAATACCTAAAGATAATCCATGTTAAAATAAGAACTAAGCAAAGTACACAAGCCTTGGCTTAAGGATAAAACTCCAAACCATCTAAAATGTTATGTTATACATTTGAACAAGGGACTAGAGATTGCATCAAACATTAATAATGTCAATCATTGATAATCGAGGTAAGAGCCACTCATATTTCTTGCTAAAAATAATACAAAATAGGAGTATCATCATACCACTTCAAATATTTCCACCATATGTTTAACTCTAATCTATATGTGGATCCTACTTGGGTAAATAGGGTTAAGGATATATAAATGATAAGGCACAAGGGTGAATATCAGATCTGCAGTAGGCTAATTAAATGCTAAACATGGATGTACCATGTGTTGAATTTATTAAATTGAGATAAGCTATAAATGAAAAGTACAACTATGCGAGATATAGAAATGACATAAAACAATGTACTTAGTTGGATCTAATGTTAATTCAAATATGGATCTAGTATAGGCTAAATGTAAGTGGAAAGGTAGTTTTGGAATAATAATTAAATTCTAGATCTAGTGCCTATGACTCTCTAGACAGTTGTGTCAGCCTAGGACAGTTGCATCAACCTTACTATTTAGGTTTGACGCTAGTGTACAATATAGAATATCATATGAAACAGGATGCGACCACCTA